>CM052700.1:10868826-10953262 GCA_028551405.1 Uromys caudimaculatus
AAGGAGCTGAGGGAGTCTGCAGCCCCATGGAGGGAGCAACAGTGTCAACTGGCATGACCCCCCCAGTCCTCCTGGAGGCTGGACCATCAACCAAAGAATACACATGGAGGGACCCATGGTTTGGACCACATATGTGGCAGAGGAGGGCCTTGTTGGCCATCAGGGGGAGGAGAGGCCCCAGTAAAGGGGAATGTCAAGGTGGGAATATGGGAGTGGGTGGGTGGGAGGTGGAATTCCCTCATAGAGGTGGGGGAGGGGGAGGGGATAGGGGGTTTCTAACGAGGAGACCTAGAAAGGGGGAAACATGGGAAATTTAAATAAAGTATCAAAAACAAAACAAACAAACAAAAAAAAAAAGAAACTGAGGAGAGGTAACTAACCAGCCAAGTCACTGACATAGAATAATATAAATGGGTTAATATCAGTTAAGACCTAGTTGGGGAGCAAGCCTAAGCTAAGGCCATAAATAAGCTTAAATAAAAATAAGCTTCTATGTCATTATTCGGGAACTGGAGTGGACATAGAAAAGACCAAATAGTTACACTAAAGAATAATAAAAAGATGTTTCAGTGGGTAAGAGCATCTACTGCTCCCACAGAAGACACAAGTTCAGTTACCAGCACCCACCCACATCAGGTAGCTTACAATCATTAGTAATTCCAGCCCCAGGGGATCTGATGGCCTCTCCTGGCATCTGTGGGTACCCAAATGCATCATACACACACACACACACACACACACACACACACACACACACACACACACCCATCATCATCATCATCATCACCAAGGTTTTTTAAAGGTATAATAGTTCAGAAATACGGTAGCAAAGGTTAGAAGGGAGAGAACACAGGGCAATGGCTAGATGTGCTGACTGCAACACCACCTGGAAGAACAGATGATAAGCTCATTTCCGGTAAGGGGAAAGAAATCATGACATTTAGCTAAAGCTCACTTCAGAGTCGAATGAACTTAATGTAAAACCCATATAATCACCAAGAGGAGTGGGAAGGGTTTGCAGAAAAAAAATTGTTACTCTTGATTAGAAGCCAACAGATAGTTGTGTAAAGAAATAAAAGTGTAAACATCACTAATTAAAGTCCCCTCGCAGGGCTGGAGAGATGGCTCAACGGTTAAGAGTGCCAGCTGCTCTTCCGACGGTCGTGAGTTCAAATCCCAGCAACCACATGGTGGCTCACAACCATCCGTAATGAGAACTGATGCCCTTTCCTGAGATGTCTGAAGACAGCTACAGTGAGCAGAGCCGGAGTGAAAAGAAAAAGCGTCTGAAGACAACTACAGTGTACTTGCATGTAATAAATAAATAAATCTTTTAAAAAAGTAAATAAATAAAGTCTCCTCACAAAGGATTCTGCAAGACTTCTTTGAACTCACTGCACAGGGCCAAGAGATGATTGGGGAGCAGCCCTGAGAGCTCATCTTCAGCGAACACCAATGCAACTGCATGACACTTAGTCCTTTGCCACCAGAAGCCCAAGCCTCTGCCCACCACCCCGGGGCTACACTACAGTTGATAGTCAACGTTAGAAATATAATGTATTCCATCCCCAAGAAGCTAGGATGTGCTTCCCATGCTCCTTGGTTGCCAGGATACAGGCAGGTGATTCAATCCCTAACAACTGGACTGATTACTCAGAAACTCGGTACCCAACATAACTGTGTGAGGAAGCAAGCCATCCTTTGCCACCAAGGCAGAAGTTCTGGGGCCAAGTGCTTAAGGTGAGCACTATAGCTTTAAGGAGCGGCTTGAACAGTGTTCTCAGCTGGCTGGCTGTACTTCCAACATTCTGTGCAATGCTCAGCAAACCTTAAGCGCTCTTTCTGCATATAAACTTGGGAAGAATACTGTTGTTTAGAATGCCCGGCTATGCACAGTATTGGCAGAGCACATGCTTAAAAAGCAAAAGACAAACGTAAAACTCTCAAACACACTTAGCACCTAATATTTCCATAATCCCAAGGGGTTCCCTACACAGAACCTTCAAGCAAAAAGCCAACTGTCTGTGAAGTGTGCCATCCCTAGAGCATGTTATCGATCCCAAATGTAAGTTAAAGAATGGCGTCTGTTAAACTAAGGCTCAGCTTGAAGCACCTGACTACACTTGAATCATCAAAAGCTAAAGCGCTCCAAATCGGTAAAATGAAGTGCAGCTGGATCTCACTACACTTGTTTGCTGGAATTCTTTGGAGAGTTCAAGGGTAACGATTCTAAAGATGTCTAAAGTGTTTATTTTCTGCTCCGATGCTTGCTTTGAAAACTCAAAGTGGAATCAAGTTCATTGCCCCCTGTGAAGGGATTATGGGATGGTGTCATTACCATGGTTCTCACTTCTACTCTTGGATATGGAGCCCAGAGTAACACACCACACTCCCGGGCTTGCGGGGTAAAGCCCTGTGGCCAGTGGGTTTGACAGGGTCAAGGATGCACTCACTACTTTGGGATCACAGAGTTGAGGACAAGCCTTCTTAGACCAGTGGTTCACAGGCGAGGTTCCAGTATCCCAGTCTGTATCTTGACATAAGGTCTCAATTTCCAGTGTTAAACTGTAGGTTGACAGCACAAAACACCCCAATCAAAGGGCGATCTACTCAGGGTACAAGATCACCTTGGAACACCCCCTCGATAGCACGTTTCAGGACTGAAGGAGCTCTGGCTCACAAGTCACCTAACTTCCCTTTGCTAAGTTGAATACAGAAGTCTCCTGGAATCATCAGGTGTGAGGGAAATTTGGGTCTTCCTAGGTTTCAAAACAAAGCAAACAAAACAAAACAAAACAAAAGACTTGCAGATTCTTCTTCGATCTGAGACAGTCCCATATAATCTAGGCTGGGATCAAACCCATAGCCAAGGATAACCTTCCTCTTGCCTGTCTTCCCAAGTATTAGGACTATAGATGGATACCACCATTCTTGGTGTATGTAGTACTGGGAATACAATCAAGGGTTTATGCTTGCTAGGCAAACGCACTACCAACTGGCCTACACACCCAGTTCCTTTACATGTAGTTAATTTTCAAGCTCTTCCTCATTCCTGTCAATCCCGGGGGTAAAGTACAATGTTATGTACGTTACCATAGCATCATGTTACTGCTCAAAGGAATTGAAAACATTCCCCAAATTTCCTCCAGAGAAATTAGTGCCACAAAACTAATGTTTTGGGCTGGTTTTGTTTTACATTTAATGTGTAAGGGCATTTTGCTTAATGTGTATCTGTGCATGTGTGCAGCTGGTACCCATGGAAGCCAGAAGAGGGCATTGGATACCTAGGAACTAGAGTTACAGGTGGTTATGAGCCACCATGTGGGTGCTGGAAATCAAACCTGGGTCCTCTGCAAGAACAGCAAGTGCTCCCAACTGTTAAGCCATCTCTCCAGCCCCAAGATTTATTTTCTAAAAATCAAATTTTAGGCCTGTCTTTTCTACAGATTCCTCTTTGTTCTTATTGCTTTTTGTTTGAAAAAGTTTTAGTTCGTTTTAAGGTCACCATATTTCACATATATTGCATTAAGCATTTGGTCCTCATTTGTCCCATTAAATAAGAACTGACCAGATGGATATCCCTCTACTTCCTCTCCTGAGCAGGTTTTGAGCAATTAAATATGATTATTTTTACTACATATTTTATGTATCAGCCAGATGTTATCTGTGGTCATTTCTGGAAAAGATCACTGTGTGGAGGTTATAAAATACTTATTTTCTTTTGGGAGACAGAACTCCTGAGTATGACCAGGAAAGCACATGAACTTGATTTACTCTTGTATGCTTGTTCCAGTGACAAAATAGGACGAATAGCTCAGCATCTGTGAAGGCAAAGCTCTATTCAAAATTTCCTTCTTCCGCTTGCGTTGTGTCAGAAACAGAAAACAAACAAAACCTGGTTGTGTGAATATCAGCTTCCCACTGTACTGTGCTGTTACCCAAAGAACTGATTTTGGCTTCTGGAAGTTGTCTGTTTGTGACATGGGAAAGTGTTGGCTCACTCAAGACCTTGTGTGCAACTACGTACCACATGGACACACGTCCAGATATCCATGACAGTTTCTGCACAGCTCTTTCTGTTTTTCATGTGAACTAATTCATCTGCATTTCTCATTAGCATGGAAATGATCCAGAATCAAGCAAAGAATTCGTAATTATAAAACCACTCTGTGATTACACAAGCCATTTTCTCCCCATGCATACGCAAATTAGAATTCAAATATTTTTTCCTAAAACAAATATAATCTCTTTAAAAATTGTAGAACTACAGGTCATCTAAAATTATGACATTATTATCAACAGAAACACTCAACCATGTTACGAAATGGCTAGACAGAGGTGGCCTCTAACACATCAAGTCAGACCAGAGTTACCACACAATCATGATTTTGAATCAATAGGCAAGAAAAGGTCAGTCTGAAAAACCTGACCATGTCCTGTTAAATACTTCAAGTGCTGGTGTGGATTCTGGCTTCAGCTCTGACTGTTTTGTTCTTAGGACAGCATCTCACTATGTAGCCCATATTGGCCTGAAATTCTCCATGTAGTCTCCATGTAGACCAGGATGGGCCCAAAGTCATTGAGATGTCCCATTTCATATAAGTGCTTTAAGAGTAAAGTTTAGGCCTATGGTGTTTAATTGCAACACTGTGACCATTCTGGGGGAAGAGAAAGCTTATCCCTATTAAACTGAATCTTTTCACATGGAACATGGCATTCATTCTCAGAATGTATAAAAACAGTTCTCTCCAATACTCAGGAGTACACAGATCTCCTCACAGTAAAACATGGTCACCTTAGAAATGACCTGCTCCTCTGTTTAATGGCGACCACCATCAGCAAGGACCCATTAAAGTCATCTGAGCAACATGTAGATACACAGAAAGGTAAGAAGGACCAAGCATGCCTCATGAAGAATCCCAAAGTCCTTAGGACAAACCGTCCCTCAAAATATAACATTATTTACCTTTGGACCAGGCCATACTCACCAGCTTCTAATAGGGTTGAGAGACTCACTATTCTTAATTTCCTGCATGCATAATCGTCCACAGGGGTTAATTCCAGTGGATGCCTCATATAAATTAAAATGGAAGATAATGATGCCTGTTCACTTGAGCCACTAAAATGACCAGCTGGGTTTAATGGGAGGAAAACAGAAACCCCATTGAAATTAGAATTGCTTTGAAGGTGATGGGTGTAATTATTTTTTGGAATGATTCTTCTCCAAAGGTGACTGGCCACTGTGCTGTCAAGCACCAGGGCAGGAACATTACGAAGTTGGAGAAGGCACTCAGAGCAAGGCCCAAGCCAGGCATCAGCCCTCCGCCTCGGTGCTGGGGAAAGCAGGGCTTCTCTTGGGTTCTTGTTTTAGTTGTTTCCTTTAGTTAGTGAGGTGCTTTGAGGGAATTGCTTAATTGACTCCCGAGAGGCAAATTCTAATTTAGATCGGTACAAAGTGTTTTCTCCTTCTAGTCATAAAACATTTTCTTGGATTTGTTCTAATTATCCTTGGAGGTGACATGATCTTGGGTCTGAAAGCTCTGTTATGTCATCTGCCCTCACCCCTTCCCCTTCTCAGAGGCAGACACAGGGCAAAGGATGCACACAGACTGGACTGAGGTCTTTTAGATAGAAGCAGAGGCTGGGCTGGACATCAGTGCAGGAGAGGATGACCAAGACTGACTTGGGTCAGTGCTTCTGCTCATGACTAACAGCAGAGGTATTCAGAGAAGGGAGGGGGAGGGACGGAGGGAGGAAGAAAAGGGAGGGAGGGAGGGAGGGAGGGAGGGAGAGAGAGAGAGAGTCAATGAAAGGCACCATTTACAAGGCTCAGGTTCTGCAGGTGGTAGAGATGTCAGTAAGTGTATTAGTCAAGGTTCTCTAGAGTCACAGAACTTATAGGTAGTCTCTGTAAGGGAATTTGTTAATGACTTACAGTCTGTAGTCAAACTCCCAACAATGGTCAGCGTAGCTGTGAATGAAAACCCGAGGATCTAGCAGTCGCTTAGTCCCACAAGGCTCGCAGGCGAAGAAGATTGAATCTTCCTCCTTCCAATGTCCTGATGTAGATCTCCAGCAGCAGGTGTGGCCCAGATTAGAGGCATGCGTACCACCACACCTGAAACTTGTGTCTTCCAGATTCAAGATCTGGATCACAGGTGAGCCTTCTAATTCTGGATTGTAATTCACTCCAGATAAAGTCAAGTTGACAATCAGAAATAGCCACTACAGCAAGCTAACAGACGCTGAAGGAGGAGCCACAGAGCAAAGGGACATAGAGAACATGAAGCCGGTCACATGTCACAGCTCTGTTTGTGGGTCCCTAGCTGCATGAAGGTGACCCTCAAAAGTAACTGCAGACGCAGAAGCTGGCTTCCCACCTAGCTTGCTGATTACCTGCCTACTTATTTTTGTAGCCCTGGGTATCAAAGTCCAAGGCCTCTCTCACAGGCTACACAAGCAGGCCACCCTACGCCACGGCTACTTCTCCAAGCTTGGACTTACGTATGTGCACACACTCTCGTGTGCAGGTAAATGCACATGTGTGTGTGGGAAGCAGAGGCTGGCCTCTGTGTCCTTCCTCAGATGCAGTCTGCCTGGTTTTTAGACAAGAGCCTGTGACTCACTGCAAAGGAAGATGCCTGGCACAAGCCCAGTTTATCTTTTGCTTCACTCAAAGAAATAATTTAAAGAGATAAAGACATCAAAGACCACCAAGCCAGGCAGGGTGGTGCTCCCAAGCCAGGCAAGAGGTGCTCCCAGAATTTTTTTCTTCTTTTTTTGAGACAGGGTTTCTCCGTGTAGACCAGGCTGGCCTCGAACTCACAGTGATCCGCCTGCCTCTACAGCTGAGTTCTGGAATTAAAGATGTGCACCACCACTCCAAAGCTCTAGCCTAGACCACCCACCCTCAGGCCACCGCCGCAAGTAAACAAAATAAATAAGCACAGAGATTTTCGTATTTAAAAATTCAGTGATATTCATATTTTCTTGCAACAACATCATAATCTCACCAGCCAAACAATTAATGAAAGTGTTCTGTACTACACAGAGGGTCAGGTGGACACTTGGGGCAGGGCTCCACACTGAGAGGCAGCACGGGGGCGGGGGCAGGGGGAGGGCAGGGCTCCACACTGGGAGGCAGCACGGGGGGCGAGGGCAGGGGGAGGGCAGGGCTCCACACTGGGAAGCAGCACGGGGGGCGGGGGCAGGGGGAGGGAAGGGCTCCACACTGGGAGGCAGCACGGGGGGCGGGGGCAGGGGGAGGGCAGGGCTCCACACTGGGAGGCAGCACGGGGGGCGGGGGCAGGGGGAGGGCAGGGCTCCACACTGAGAGGCAGCACGGGGAGGCAGGACGTCCCTTTGCTATAGCACCCATTTTCAGTTTTATCACATTTTTAAATTCACTTATTATGTGTCAGAGGTAGGGGACACAGATGCGTGGAGGTCAGAGGACAGCCTTTGGTCAGCTCTCCCCGTCCACCCTGTAGTCGTGAGAGCTGAACACGTGTGTCAAGTTTGGTAACAAGCACCCTTCTCTCCAAGGCCCTGCCTGTCCTAGAATCTCAAGTCTCAGGCAATTTAACTTCATTTTCCCTTCAGAATTTTCTGCAGCACAGGCTACCAGGAACATTTTATTCTGAGTTTTTCAGAGGAAATCTTCACAAAATTAATAAATGCAGACCTCCTGGTAATGAAGACCATTCCAACCTTTGTTGGTCTGAATCCACATTTATATTCAACTGGTTTGTTTCCTTTATTGTTTTGAGTTGATTTCAGGGGAGAGTTTAATGGGGAAAGCCAGTTAACTGTTCTGAAATTACATAACCTCAGCAATTATGCAAAAACATTTTTTTTTGTAAAACAACTTGTTGCAAGATGCTTTTCTGGGCTGGCTGCTGACCTAAGCCATTGGAAGCTCATAATAAGCGGCATAGCGTCCAGTCACGTGATGGTAAATCTGTGAGGAAAACCAGTTTCATTAATTAATAATTAAGCAACCATACACATTAAGCAGCAATTCCACTATTGCACAGTCGTGATTTCACTCGGTGCTGCGCTAGCACGCCTTTCAGCAGAATTTACACCTGATCTCTATAACAGATGCAGGTTCGCTTGCAGGAGGAGGGACTCAGTTCTGATTCCCTCAGCCTCCAGTCTTCCCTCCAAGGCCAATGTGTTTTCACTCACCTGTCTCTCGATGTCTGAGAGCAGAGAACTGGCCCCTATCCGGAAGAGATCGGGAGTCAGCCACTCGGCTCCTAGTTCCTCCTTTACCAGAGAGAGCCACGCAAGGGACTCCTTTGCAGTGCGGATGCCTCCTGCAGGCTTAAACCCTACCTAAGGAGAGAAGAGCAGCCACTGTCACCAGGCTGATTTTAAAAGTGTCCCCACTAATAATCAGTCTTGATTCACCTTTTCCTTCTTAGTCTTTTTCACCTCAGCAAAGGGAGGGATCTATTTCAGCAGAGCCTTACTTGACCAAACTTCAAAATAACTTTTCAAGACAAATGGGAAATGGGCCACTGCTTCTGAAGGGGCAAGAATGGGTGTACATGTCATGTCATAACCCTCCACTGTCTAGACTAAATCCGCACATCTGAAGAAGCCAAGGAAAAGTGTCAATAGAAAAATTACTCCACAGATGTCCATCCAGTCTACACTGCTTCCGATGAGCCATCGTCTGGAGGTGCAAGGTGCGTGTGTTCTTAAGATGGAATCAGTGTGGCCACAAGGTCAACCAAACCAAACCGGCAGCCCTCAGCAAAAAGAACTGACAGTTGCTTTAATCAGCCGAGTTGCAGGCTTCTTCTCTGAGGCTGTGTGCGCATGGAGTTCTATACAGCAGGCCGACCATTAGTGTAAGCTTGGGAGAAAGTCTTTGGGGATGGTCATAAACCAGCCTAATTCATGGCTGAGAGCGATCTCGAACCCATGCTTTTTCAGAGGACATGCGTTCAGTTCTCAGCACTCATGTTGAGGGGCTCCAGATCCAGGGGTTCTGGTGCCCTTTTCTGGCTTCCTCAGGCACCTACACATACATGGTGCACAGACACACAGACATGTATGCACACATGCACACATACATGGTGCATACTGACACACAGGGATGCGTGCACACATAAATCCTTAAAATAACAAGAGGACATAGCCCAAATCAGAAAATATATGCCGTTTCTACATTATGTCTGATATCCATTAGAAAAGAAGTCCAGGTCCCATGTACAGTAATCTCTCATGGTCCCCTGGATTCACTTGTCCTAAGAATGTAACAATCCAAAAGAGACAAAAGACAAATCTGTAACCACAAGCTGCCAAGCCACACTGGGGCTTTTTTCAGATAGATCACACTAGCAGGAGGCACCGAGAACAGCCTAAAGGAGCCAAGGAAGCAAGGGGAAGTCCCACTGTGAACCCACCCACTGCCCCGGAGCAACTGGAAGCCTGCTGACTGCCACAGAGCAATGTCATGAATGGACTCTGAAATGGTTCCCCTGCCTCAGTCACATACAGGACAGCTAGCTCAGTAGGAGCATGGCACTTCTAGCCATTGTTGAGGAATGGCAATCAAACAAATCAAGTGAAGCCATGAGCCGATGGCAGCATGTATGGCGAGCAGAGGAGCCTTTCTGTAGGTTGGGCAATGTTCATAAAGATTCTCTATAAATCTATCCCAGTGCCAACAACTCCATTCAGCCATGTTTTCAAAAAGAAGTTCTTGTATAAGTTAATATTGTTTAAGGGAGAGATATACATATAATATAGAGAACATAAGTATAGAAAACATAAATCTGTGATGAAATCAGTCATAAAATAGTAAGCCGTAGCTTCTCACTGGCAGCACCAAGTGCAGTCTGGGAAGGTGTGCTTTTGTACCACAGGACAGGGCTTGCATCAGTGAAGGGGGAACCGAACCACAGTATACAGCCTCTTAGGCTTGCTGTCAACAACGTAAAGGCCATGCCTGGTTTGCAGGTGCATATACAGGCTCTCCTTGCTGGGTATCAAACGTTACAAAGTAAGTAGGATATGTCTTGTACTTGCTTAACACTAAGTGGTGGCAAGAACAGCCATAGAGAAAGGATGTAAAGACAAGCAAAATACCCCTGCAAACTCCAGCCTGGACCACTAAGCACTTGCCATGTTCTCCGAGACCTGTTTTTTGCTGACAGAAAGCTGTCCTGGGTAAGGACATGTTCATGTTTACACCTGAGAATTACCACAGGTCAGCATCACCCGTGATCACCCCCACTCAAGAGCCATTCCTTTAGTTCCCAACAACATGCTTTACCTCTGTGACGGAGCCCGTGAAACATGGATGCCAAGGGAATCTTCCAGACCCACGGCCGCTGAGGCTGGGAGCCTGGGAACCCACATGCATGGCAAACTGAATATCTGATTTTGATGTCCTTAGGCCAATGCTTTATCAGAGACCTCTGCGACCCAGCAGAATTAGTTTGTTAAACGACCTTAGAAATGAGTCCTGTGGGCCTAACTAGTGGTGACAGTTACCACTGAGGGTAAAAGATGAATTTCTCCTTATTTAGCTTTTCTTTGAAACCAAACCAAACCAACAATAACAAGAAAACATTCAATAAATTGGCAGATCTGTATCAATGCAGAAAGACCTCCAAGTAGCACGCATGTAGGATCAGTGTCCACTATGGATAGCAACAGCTATTTTCCCTACCTGTGCTAAACACTGTGAGTTCTTCTAGAGAAAATTCCAGGAGACATTTCCTCTCACAAGGAGCACATTCCATGGAAGTCCCAAATTCCAAAATAAATCTAAGCTATAGTCATTTATAAAGTCATAAAGACATTCCGCCTACCAGGTAAAGCATTAAAGGTCTGCTTCGAGGGTTCTAGGTGGCAGAAATCAAGATACTTGCTTTTAAAATATGCCCCTCATAAAGGAAAATCTCATTATATCACACACACACACACGCATAGACACCTATTCAACTATGAAAAAAGTTCTTAGATAATTTGTGACGAGGCAAGCAACTTGAAGTGAAAAATCCAAATTCAGTTTTGAAGAAACACCTTGCATGCATTTTTCCTTTTAACTTCATACGTTTCAAAAAAAAAAAAAAATTCTGTGTTATTCTTCGAAAAGCTAACAAAAGGTAGCATATACCCTCCTCAGCTCGACACTCTTCCAAACAGCACGTCCACCTTCCATAAAACACACATACACACACAAAATGGCTAATTCAAGAGCTATAGGATGGAGGCTAGCTGTTCCCTGCTGTTACTCGGCATTTCATTATTCTGTTTAATAAGTTCATCTCCTCGAGAATTTTCTCTTCACCTCATATTATTAAAAGTAATAAGTTTTTCTGGACCGGGGGTTTCCCAACAGAAAAACCAATTTACGTGCGTCCTTCAATAATGACAGGAGAAGATGATTTTCCATCATCCTGCCTACTTTCCCTATCGCCAACACAGCTTATCATTCAATAAATGTTACTCCGATTCTTTCCATTCCGGGAGGAAGTTAAATCTCTATATTAACCTGTTTTCGCCGGCCAACACCTTGCCAGAAAACCTCTGTGTCACTGCACAATTAGTTCCTGAAAGCAGCCATTTAGGAATCTCTCGTCAGTGCTGAAACTGTCCTCAGTTAATAAAAGGACACAGAGTGAGTTTACCTCTTGATCACACAGTGCGCCCACTCTCATACTCACTCCGCTAGTCGCACGCCTTCCCCCACCGAGGTGTTCTTTTGTAATGAAAGGTAAATTAAACATTTATCTTAATAAAGGCGACTCATTCACACCTTCTTCACAGAGAGCCAGGTATCCTGTGGGCTGTGAGGAGGGTTATAAATAGCATCCTCTTCACTTTGAAGGAAGGTTTGCTGGCAATAACTTACCTTGTTTCCAGTTTTCCAGAAGAAATCTCTAATGGCCCGCAGCATCACGATGGCTACTGGGAAGGTGGCGTTTACTGTTTCTTTTCCAGTTGAGGTCTTAATAAAATCTGATCCTAAGACAAAAGCAAGAAAAACTCCCAAGTTAATTAAGAACTTACTTTTTTACACTTAAGTCACTGAAAGAAATAAGTTGTGTGCAATCCCCCCACCCATGGAACACTTGATTTTTTGGTAATTACGTGAAGAAGCTAAAATGAAAAGCTCCTTTTAAAATAACTCTGCTTATACGTAAGAGTCAGAAGAAAGGGGACAGGCTTGTAAACTGCTGCCTTCTGGGCGCACACAGCCACTGCATTCATGTCCCTGAGCAGCAGAAGCTGTCACTGCCAGGCCTGTACAAGACTGAGCTGTCATTCCTCAGTCACGGATGGGGCTCTACCCTCCCTGCTAAACTTTTTTGCTACTGGTCAGTTCTGGGGAGGGGCAGTCACTGTCATAGATTTAACACCCATGGCTGAGCCCACCAGGGTCCAAAGGACAGTTCTAAACCCAAAGTTGCATGACCCTGGTCAAAATTTATGGGTCACAAACAAACTTCGATGACACCAATGTATGAAAGGGAAGAACAGATGGTTGACAGGGGGTGGAGGGTTAGAAGGGGGAAATAGAAGGGTGGGTGGGGTTTAGGAGGTGGGAGGGATTTAGTAGGTGGGAGGGGTTCAGTAGGTGGGAGGGGTTTAGGAGCTGGGAGGGGTTTAGTAGGTGGGCGGGGTTTAGGAGCTAGGAGGGGTTTAGGAGGTGGGAGGGTATAGAAAGGGTAGAGGAAAGGTAATGCATCACACATTGAATAAAATGAGAAGAAAAAATTCTGTTAAAAATTTTGTCTTTCACCACCAGATAAATTAAATTAGCCACTCGATGGATTCTCATAGACTCTGGTACTCTTGCCTCTATATTTCACAGCCAATTAAAATCAAGTTGGTTTGTTTAATGCATAACTGAGATGAATAAAAACAATTTTATGCCCTGTGCTCACTACCATGCATCTTGACACGTTCCCACAGCACTGTGGAGTGCTTACTCAGTCCCTGCTCATTCTCTCACACACGGGAAAGCACACACACAGCACAGGTGTGACAGCCCCAGAACTGTCACCAGCTGGTTTCAGTTGCATTCATGAAGCAGCAGACCTCCCACTCAGATGAGGATTTCGTGAAAGATAGGGTACCCTTTCATAGTTTGCAGATGTTTTCAACAACTTCCTTCTCTTGAGTCTTAAACCTGTTTGTGTAGTTCACAGGAATAGCAGGAGACACATAATAACAGCAGCAGGGATCAGCACCTAGGCGCCTCATGGGTGTTGTAAGCACAGCAGAGCCTTAACACTGTGACCAGGTACTGATACAAGAACTATCTTCAAGGAGGCCACTGAGACATGGAAAAGGTAAGTAGCTTCCTTGAAGTCACATGGCACAAAGTCTGTCTGTCTGTCTCACTCTCTGTTTCTATCTATCTATCCATCCATCCATCCATCCATCCATCCATCCATCCATCCATCCATCCATCCATCCATCTCCCTTGTTCTATGGGTGTGTGTGAGTGATTTCAGCTAAAGCAGTTTACCTTAGCTTATCTGCTAGAATTGTCCCACTTATCCGGGGCCACACAGTCAGCCAAAATAGAGATGCCTTTCTTCAAGTGGTACCTAGCCCATCAGTGCTCAAAACCCAACTAATCCATGCTCTGGACAGCTCCACCATATATGGCTAGAGAAGAAAGTTCTAGGTTCTACTTAGGAGGGTGAAAACCGATCGTGATGCTGTATACTGTAACACACACACACACACACACACACACACAGAGAGAGAGAGAGAGAGAGAGAGAGAGAGTTTTAAAAATTAGAGTGTGAGCTCTGAGTGCTTTCATTCATCACAAAAAATGACAAATGACTGAATACGTATATTCACACAGACTTGAATATCCCAAGGAGTATGAGTACTGACATGTCCCATGGTCATTCTATGTGTGTTTGTCTCAGCTTACACGAATTGCATTTTGAGATGAAAGAAACCCATGTTCTAGATCCCCAACACAGATCAACTGAATCAGACTTTAACAAAACATATACACGCTTCTCAGGTACACTTAGGTGCAAGTTCACAGCTCTGTCTAAGGAATCTGTGCAATAATGCTGAAAATTGATTTGAATTCCTCTGAGTCTATCGAAGAAATGTGGGACAGACCATGAAGAAACAACCTAAATCTTTCCTTGTAGTTGGTTGGAAAAGATACTTCTAGAACTATTCTGTACACTGAAGACTCAATTAGACACAGCTTTATTATACATGCTGTGAAGACACGTGTGGAAAATGTAAAGGCAAATCCACACATGGTTTCACTCCAAAACCATGGCGACCCTAGAGGAATAACATGAAGGGTTGGTTGAGTGTCCAGCCTGACTTACACGGTAGCCATGCACATTAAATCTTCCTCCTTTCTAGAATGGGTCTGAAAATCTCTACTGCTTCAGACAGTTACACAAGGCGTCAAAGGGGTGGATAATATACGTAAAAGCACCCAAATCCCTCAAGGACTATACACACACAAACAAAGCAGAAGCCATAGGTAGGGCCTCTGTCCTAGCATCTGGAACAGTGGCCCACAGAAGCCCCATAATGCTCTAAGCAGCAGAGATTATGGGCCATTCTGAAGGAAGCTCGGAAAACCAGAACACTAAGAGAAATTTAGACAGGAAAGACTGTGTTCATGAGGTTTTGGTGGTCACAAAGACTCTTGGGAATTGTGTCTGGAAAGCCTAAGGAAGGCTGAACTCCAAAGTAATTGATGTTTCTGGTGAAAGAAATTTTGAGCCAGTATAACATGCAGAGTGTAGCAGGCCTGTTGTTCATTGTGTTGCCTCAGATCCCCAGTGAGAGGGAAGAAGAAAGGAGAGTGGGGGGGGGGGGGAGGAACGAGACGCAGTCTTGACAATGAAGAAGCTTGAATCTGTTAAGCTGAGAGCAGGTCAGGGGCAGACAATGCTTTCGTCATTATAAACATCACTAAGATTTGCCCTGGGACGATAAGAAATGTACTTTTTGAAGGCAAGTTCCCTTCATCAAGAGTCCCCGTGTGCAGTGATGCAAATTCACTTAAAGGGAGAGTGGGTTGAAAAGGTGTCTTCCAGGTACCCAACTGAGGAAGTGTTTTCATTGGTTAAGTCACAAAGGCACAGAGAGGCCACTACAGCTACAGCTCTGTTGCAAGGGGAACAGGTGGCATCTCAAGGTGGCAGTGGATGAGACAACTCATCTACTTGACAATATCCATGTCCTGCTGGTTTTGCAGACACGTAAGAATGCAAGAGATAGGTCTGGGAGACTTGCACCTAGGTTCTAGAAAGCTACATGGCCACTCAACAGGTGCCATGGTCAGATGCCCTGCATGGAGCTCTCCTGAGTGAGCTATTCATGAAGCTATAGAGGTAATTAAGCAGCAGTGTCGAGCCCAGGATGACAGAGATGCTAGGGACATGGACTATGTGTCAAGGAGAGCTGACCTAACAGAGAACTACATGTGCTGTACCCACCGGGACTTGATGTTATCCCTGCTTGGTTTCAGTCTTGTTTCAGTATTGTCTTTCCTTGACATCACAATTCCTTTCTTTTCAAATAGGAACTTGTCCTTGGTGTACACTGGGCGCCTATAACTTCTCTGATATTACAGACTCATAGCTAAGGGACTTCTTGGAGTTTCAGAGCCCTTTGGGTCTTTGAGCAGGGTTGGAACTGTAAGACTATGGAGACTTCCAAAGTTGGATTCTATGTATTTTATATGAAGGTGGCCATGAGTCTATGGAACTGGGAGCAGAATGGTGAAGGCTTGGTCCCTAGATGGAGGCGCTGTCTTGGGCGATTGTGGGCCATGAAGAGGTAGAGCTGTGCTGAGCTTCATTGGGGAAAGATGGTTCCTAGGAACACAGCTTGAGGTTTATATCTTCATCGTTGCTTAAGGTTTCTATCTTGGTCTTGTCTCCGCTTCCTGTTCTGCCAAGAGGTGAGAGGTGAGGAATCCCAGCCAAATGCTTCTGTCACCAAAACTGAAGCAGATTCCCATCATGCCTTGCCCAACATGGTGGACTGTTGACCCTCAAACCATGAGTTGAAAAATCCTTCCTCTCTTAGTTGCTTTGTTGGATATTTGATCACAGCAAAGAGAAAAGTAGAAAATACTCTAGCACTATGCATAAATACCATGAAAAAGATGCACTGGAGAAGGTCATCATGCACCTTCTTTTCAAGCCAACTGAAAGAATGGACACATGCCTGCCATATGGAGGGACAGTACTATTTGAGTCAACCACATCTTGCTGTCCTTCTGTCTGCTTAAGTTATCATTTCCTGAGAGAGGGTTTTGAGTCCCCCACTGCAAACATATTTTGAGTTGTGTAAAAGTTTGACTCTCATATTTTGATGCTCTGTTGCTAGGTACAGACTTTCTAAAAATGCATTTATTTATTCAGTGTGTGTGTGTGTGTGTGTGTGTGTGTGTGTGTGTGTGTGTGTGTGTGCGTATTGCCATGGATCACATGTGGCAATCAGAAGACAACTTGTGGGAATTGATTCTCTCCTTCCACCATGCAGGATCCTAGGACTGGACTCAGGTGGTCAGACTTGAAGCAAGTACCCTTATCCACTGAGCCATCTTACCCTAAGTACAGACATATTAAGGACTCTTATGCCTTGTTAAAAACAAACGGTCCACTTGCCAAATATAAAAACCTTTCTTTAAGCCTTCATGTTGCTCCTAAAGTTAATTCTGTGTGGAATTAATACAGCTACTCCTGCAAGTTAGTATGGTGTGTCTTTCTCCAGCCCTTTACTTTTAACCTTCGAATCTTTATCGTGGATTTCTTACAAACATTCAGTAGGAGCTCAGTGTGTGTGTGTGTGTGTGTGTGTGTGTGTGTGTTTTAAGATTTTATTTATTTTATGTATATATGTATGAGTACACTGTAGCTGTCTTCACACATACCAGAAGAGGGCATCAGACTCCATTACAGATGTTGTGAGCCACCATGTGGTTGCTGGGATTTGAACTCAGGACCTCTGGAAGAGCAGTCAGTGCTCTTAACCATTAAGCCATCTCTCAAGCCCCCGTGTGTTTTTTATAAAGACTCTTCTTTTAATTGGTATATTTAGACTATTAACATTTAAAGTGATTATTGATTCTGTTGGATTAATATCTACCATGTTATATCTCTGCCATCTGTTACATTTTTGGTTTAATTTTTACACCCCTTTTGGGTTTTCTCTGACTTCTTTGAGCAGTCTACATGACTCCATTTCCTCTCATCATAGCAATGATACTTCACTCATATACCACTTAGAGACTGCCCCGAGTATTTAATACCTATTTTCCAGTTCATCCCAGTCCATCTTCAAATAACACTACACTACTGTGTGGGTGCTGCCAATGCCTTTGCCTTTTAATAAAGGGTTCCTACACTGTCTCTTCTGTCTGTCAATGTCCTGCTGTTACTCATTACAGAATTTCTGGTCTCCCCGCCCCCAAAGGCCTTCCTTTAACACTTCCCGTGGGGAAGGGAAGATCATGTACCACTGCCTCCCTCAGCCTTTGTTCAAGATCAATGAAGAGGGGCGTCATCACTGCTATAGAGCCCCGCTGTTAAGCACTTCTTTCCATTCACTCACTGCTGACCTGATTTCTGATGAGAAGCCTGCTGAGGTCATTTCCTTTGTCTCCTGAGGTCATGTCCTATGTCTGCTGAGGTTATTTCCTTTGTCTCCTAAGGTCATGTCCTATGTCTGCTGAGGTCATTTCCTTTGTCTCCTGAGGTCATGTCCTATGTCTGCTGAGGTCATTTCCTTTGTCTCCTGAGGTCATGTCCTATGTCTGCTGAGGTCATTTCCTTTGTCTCCTGAGGTCATTTCCTATGTCTGCTGAGGTCATTTCCTTTGTCTCCTGAGGTCAATGTCTGCTGAGGTCATGTCCTTTGTCTCCTGCAGTCGTTTTCTATGTCGATGAGGTGATTTCCTGTGTCTGATCAGGTCATATTTTTTGTCTGGTGGGGTCATTTCCTTTGTCCACTGAGGTCATTTCCTATGTCTGCTGAAGTCATTTCCGATGTCTGCTGAGGTCATTTCCTCTGTCTTGGGTAGGTAATGTGTTTACTGTTTGCCTTTGGCTTTCTCCTATTTGTAAATGCCACAACTAGGAACAATTTTCTTTTTCAGTCTCTGGCTTTCTTAGATCTGTGATTTTTGGCCTGTCCTTAATTTTGGGACATTTCTGGTCATTATACTCCCTCTACACAGTTCCTCCCTTTCTCTCCTCTCTTTCCCTTTCTGATATTGGAAATTACACACATAATTATAACTTCTGGAAGTCTCTCCAAGCTTTTGGAGCTTTTGTCTTTCCTAAGCACTCTGTCTCTTTACATTTTAGTCTCAGAAGCGACCATCAACCTGTTGTCACAGTCACATGGAAAAGCAAGATCTGGAAGTTTTAAGGATCGTGCTAGGTGCTTCCTTCCTAGACATCAGATGTGAACTGAAATCAGAACGCATATGGTATATTTAAGGAATACTGCGGAATGCATCAGATAAATATGATGGTCAGAAAGAACTGCAATGTTTGAATTAATCCCTCCAACTAGACTGACGCAGGGACGATGCATGGGCGCAATTTGTTTCAGACAAAACTGAAAGGTAAGGTATGTGGGAGAACCTGGCCATCAGACAAAAGCACCGAAAGCACAGCAGAGAAGGTGCAGCTTCATGTAAGTAAGCTGCTAGGGGACACAGGGTCATCTAAACATATGTTTTAGGGGATGCAACTATTGGCCCAGGGACAACGCTGCATATGTGAAGCCTTGGGTTCCATCAAAGCTACTGTTAATGTTTCTTACATTAAAATACTATAGAGGGTTTTGAACCTGTAAACATATGGCTTCTGTCCTTAGGGTGGCATGAGGTCTGATCACATGACTCCAGGGTTTTTAGATGCTACATTTACTGTCTGTTTTGGAAATCAGGAAGAAGGATGACAGAGAATCACAGAGCATACAGTTCAGGCATTTAGGAACTGACTTTCATTAGATTTCAGGAAGAAAAAAAATCAAGATTTGATTACACAGAATATTTTAGAAAATACATCATATTGGTGCTTTCCCACTGCTAAAGAACACTGGACTCTCCAGTGAGACTAGGCAGCCACACTTTTGTTTCATTTCTCATTTTAATATATCTCCTACCCTTTGCTAAAACAAAATTACCTCAGAGAAATACATGCTGCCCTCAGAATCATCAAAGCCCCAAACACAGTCGCCTCTCCTCAGAGCACATGTGAACCAGGCCACAGACAACTGTACCTCAGAGCACTGTGAACCCAGCCACAGACAACCGTATCTCAGAGTGAGTGTGAACACAGCCACAGCCAACCCTACCTCAGAGCACTATGAACCCAGCTATAGTCAATGCACCTTAGTGAATGTGAACCCAGTTATAGCCAACCCTCCCTCAAAGTGAGTTTGAACACAGCCAACGCACCTTAGCTCATGTGAACCCAACTATAGCCAACCCACCTTAGTGCATGTGAACCCAGCCACAGTCAACCTACCTCAGTGTGAGTTTGAACCCAGCCGTAGCCAACCCTACTTCAGAGCGTGTGTGAATCTGGCAACAGCCAACCATATCTCCCGCGTGCTCTGATTAGGAGCCAAAACCTTAACAGAAAATACCTCCCCATCAGCATAAGCTATCCTCCAACTAATGCCCAAGTTTAACGAAATGAGCTAATGCCAAAACTAGGTGGGAAAGGCCTGAGACGGTCAGAAGTAGTCCAATAAATGGAGCAGCACTCAACTGTGAGTAGTTGAAATTAAAATTAATAATAAATGCACTGCTTTGCATAAAACTGTATTTCTTATTTTCCTAATTTGGCACCTTTAGCTCAATTCTCTTTTTGTGGGCTAAGGCTACTCAAAGCTTTCCTGCGGCCGGTAATTACAAGTCTCCATGGTACTGTTTCATTAAAAACTTCCATTAAACAACAGCTGCCCCTGTATATGCTCTCCTAATCAATTTGGTCAAAGACAATGACTTCTAATCAGCTGTTGATAAAAATAGAAGATGAAATTTTAATTCTAATAGATTAACCACAAACTCAAGACAGTCTTCAAAATCCATCTAACTCTCCTCTCCAGTGGATTTAATGAGTGTTCAGCAACTCATTACTAAATAGAACAAGACGAACATTTTCCAGTTCATTAAAGAAATGTACTATGTATTTTTGCATTGTCCTCATGATTCGTTACAGGGAGTCTTAATTACAAGATAATGGATAATGGTTATTAAATGCAGACTGCAGTAATGAAGCCCTATTCATTTGCGAGCCTCAGAGACTGCAAAGAGAGGAAAATAAAATTACTAGCTTCAAAAGATTAACGGATCAAATTATTATTCAATTTTCAAAATCTCATTCAGACTTCATAGAAACAAGAAGAGATTAAAAACTAGTATTAAGACCAAAGTAGTACATTTACAAAAATAATATCTTAGGGCTATTGCTGCATAATAAGCTTCAGATGTGATTATTTTTTAAAGTATAACTAACAATGGGAAAACATACATTTTTATTTCCTGAACAAATCTTATTTATGATACAGGCAGTTTCTAGCAAGACCTGAAAGCCTTGGTGCCTGTGGAAAATGTGCTTGAATGCACAAAGGAGAACACAATGGGAGCTGTTATTAACAGTGTGTGCTTTACTAATGAAAAATAGGATTTAAACCCAACCACTGCTGGAGAAAGCCCGTCCCTAAGTGAAGTCGCATGGACCCTGCAATAAGAGCTCCCGAGTACACTGTTCATTAGCCTCGTGTTTTCTACTACTCCCTGAGAAACTGCCCATTAAAGGTAGTGGGAAAGAAAGGTTTTTGTTTTTTTTTTTTTTCCTGGTGATTTTTTAACACTAATTTACACTCACAATCCACAATGAGATACTTTTTAAAATAAACAGAATGTATAAAAATATGAGGCACCAGATTAAAACCTATTAGACTCGTTTGTTCCATATGAGCTTAAAAATAATTTAGGATGAGAGATAAAGATCCAATTTCATGGTTGAAAAGGGGTCTAAAGAAGGAAGTTTGGAAGCAGCAGCGGAATGCAAATCTTTCATCTAAGAACAGTCGGTCCACAAGGATGTGGGCATATGATCCATATAATGTCTTACCAAGAGAGAAAAGGGGAAATGTTTGGAGAGAAAGACAGAGGACAGACGGGCAGACAGGCAGGCAGGCTGAATGGCAGAGAAGGAGAAGGAAGAGGAGAGGAAGAGAAAGAGAGTGGAAGAAAGGAAGGGGGAGGGCATTTTCTCTCCAGTTCACTTTCTCTCTGCACACACAGCGGCGATGATGCTTTTCCCTGTGTCCAGTCCCTCGTGTGAGCGAGGCAGCACCATAAGAAGTCAGGCACGTTCAAACAGAATGCCAATCAGAAAGCAACTACAATGTTTAAAATGTCTCTAAAACACCAAGGGCGTGCTTGTCCGCTCATGGGAACCACAGTCCTTGCGGTTGGTCTCCTCTAAATAAAAATAAAGATGTGGTCACTTAGAATAATACAAGATAGCGTGATTCAAAACGACTGTGGAGTAGAGACCCAGCCTGCATCGTTCTTGGTAACTGGCAGTAGTGTTGTGGGGAGACCGAACCATCACAGCAGCAGTCTGGCTGGGCTTGGGGCTCAGCGGGTCAAGTGACTGCCCAGCATGGTTGGTCCCCAGCACCACAGCGGGCCAGGCACACACTTGTAGCTCCAGCATTCAGGAAATGGACCAGGAGCATCAGGGGAAGGCCCTGTCGGACTTCACAGCCATCGTGGCTAACACGAAATCTCAGTGTCCAGCCCCACATGGAGTGGGGGCTTTCAGGGATAGTTTTATATTCCAGAAGTTCCTTTTAATTAAAAAAAAATGTTTAAAATAAATTCCAGAATTGTGACTATACTAGAAACAAGTGAGTAACCAAGGCAAGTAAGTTCTAAGAGTGGACGTCGGCTGCGTAGGCCCTAAGAGTGGACGTTGGCTGCGTAGGTCCTAAGAGTGGACGTCGGCTGCGTGATATTGTAAATAGCGCTAAGTTTTATTGTCGTGGCTGGTTTGCAAATTTCAAAAAAGAAAAGCTTTACTTAACTCAAGTGGCCAATTTGATTTGCTCCGCATTTTGAACCAAGAATCACAATAGCGAATGCCCAGAATCTCAAACTTTGCTGTACCTCTATTTTTATATATTGTTAGTTGTCTAGAAAATAGGTGTAAAAATCTACAAACTCAAAAGTTTCCAAACTCAAATGTTGGAGCCCCGCCCCCCTCCATTTAGGTTCTCGCCCTCTCCTGTGCGAGGCTGAGGAAGGAGAACCAAGGGGAGATCTGTATCAAGAACACAGGCCCTGCAAAAGGCAGTGAGGGGACTATAGAAAAGGGTGAGTTCCTAGAGAGGAAAGAGGGGGCAACGAAAAACTAACTGCAGAGCCCACGTGGTTACACCGCCCTGTGATCCTCACACTCAGGAGGCTGAGGCAGGAGGACTGCACGTTTGAGGCTACTCTGGGCTATGTAGTGTGAGAACCTGCTGAAGGGAAAGGGAGGGAAGGAGGGACAGAGGAAGAGCTGGGGTGTATCCACTATCTGACAAACGAGAAGCGCACACAATGGTGAGATACAGTTATCAGATCTCGGATTTTAAACTGTATCTAGTATTCTAAATTTCCTACTGACCCCAAATACGACTCCCATAATGCAGGCCCCCTCCCTAGTCACTGCGTGAGAGACATCAGTGCTTACAGTTTTTAATGCTATCCCTGGTTGTTAAAGAAGCAGCCTTCAAAGTCAGGCATTCAACTACCCACAGCATTACCTGTGGACAAAGAAACTTCAACACAGTTTACAATTGTCACTCCCAGGAAAGACCTGTCAGGAATATGTCAACAGTGGAGGCTTCCCACTGGCCAGAGACAGTCAACCTGTGACAGTCAACTTTGGTCACAGAACCTGTCAAGGCCAGCTCAAGATTAGTGCCTGGGAGTCCCTGGCACTTCTCTGTGATCCAAAGCGCCACCTTGTCTCAGGCCATGGGGTCACATCTAGGGTTACCGAGCCCTTGAAATGAGTTCCTCCACACTGACATGTGAAGTAAGTGTAAAATCCACAGGACTTTGAGAAGTTAGTACAAGAAATATACTGAAATTTTTTCTCAAAAAACATTGAAATCGATTACACACTAAAATATAAGACTGGGAATTTGTTCAGAAGCTTCTTTTCACTTTAAAATTTGGTTGTTTAAAATAGAAAAAAGAAAATAAAGTCTCAAAATTACTATTTGACATTTCTTTTCATTTGATTAGTGGTACTAAAAAAAATGTTGGAATGACTCTCTGTTAAACAGTACTAGTCTAAGGCTTCAGTGAGTTTCCCAAGTGTGTCCCATGAGTAACGTTCCTTAGGAAGGTTCCTAAGTTTCCTCTCTCTGCAGGCTAAAAAATTTGCTACTGCGTTAGACCAATATCCGTTAAATAATGGTTTAAAATTGGTAAGAGGGGTGGAGAGACGCATCAGCGGTCAAGGTGCTGTGGCACAGTTGTGAGGAGTGGAGTTCGGACCCCCAGCAACCATGAAGAAGTTTAGTTGTGTGTGGTCGGCTCACCTGTTATTCTAGCCCCAAAGGCAGAGACTGGGCCTCTGCAGAGCAAGCCAGCTAGCTACACTAGCCATCCCTGGGAGTAATGGAGAATGATGGGACACGCCAAGGCCCAGCCCTCAGATGTGTGTGCTCACCATGCGTGCCTACCTACCCATATACAAAACCATGCAGACATACAGCACTGGAAAAAGAAACCAAGCGTAATAAAACACAGGCGTCAATAAAAATTTGCATCGAAGAAGGATTTCTGTATGCTCACAAAAGTGAATTATAACTAACTATGTAATGAAGCTAGGGTATTTTCCAGCACCATGCGCCTGCAGTGCATCATGGGACTTCACTGCAGCCTCAGGTCTGGACACACAATACATGCACTTGGCATTGTGCATGCAATACGTGCACTCTGCATGGAGTTGCACCACAAAAGGCCAGCAAACACTTCCCAGAAGGCCCCGGCTTAGACTGGAGGCTGCTGGCCTTATAAACCACAGTGGTTTTGCTGCTGGCATCAATTTTCCACTTTCAAGAGCTGCATCATGGCTTAATGACAGAAAACAAAGACTATATTTTTCTGCCTTCATTACTAGCATGTAATTGTCAACTTAGCATATCTTTACGTTACATTGCGTTAGTGTTTTATTTTAAAAACTGTTTTAGTTGATGATTTGGGATTCACTAAAAAAAAAAAAAAGAAAAATTTAAGTGAATTTTAGCTTGGGATTAGGACAGAATTTCCAATTATTTCTGAAATGGCTGTAAACAGCCTTCTGCAATTTCATGTTATAAAATCAAAACATCGTCCACTCTGAAAACAGAGTAGAATACTCTTATGTCCTACAGTGTCAACTAATTCAGGGGAGAACTGACCCTTTATGTAGAAATGAAAAAAAGCACATCTATATAGTTAATACACAAACATGAGTTTCTATTAAACAAATTATAAACCATGTAGAACAAAAGTTGACTTACAAAACAAATTTTTATTTTAGAAAAAACAGTAACTGATTTATCTATTTTATTGATCTAGATATTTGGAATCGTGTAACATTTTCTCTAGGTAGAAAGGGGTCAGAAGTTGAAATCGTTTACACTTAGGAGAATAAGAGCCCAGGACAGCATCTAACTATGCTCTCTGTCCACGAATTGGGTTCTTTCTCAATAAGAAAGCCATGAAAAATGCTGGAAATGGTCAGGACAAAAAAAAAAACCTGTTTTTATTTTTAATTATGTGTGTGTGTGTGTGTGTGTGTGTGTGTAGGTTGGTGGATAACTTTGAGAGTTGTTTGTCTCTTTCCACCATGGGTTCCCAAACAAAATTCAGGTTTGTGTGGCAAGGCTTACGTGCCCTGACCCATCTTGCTAGCCCCACAAGATGTTTCTTTATGGAACTCCGCTCTATTAGTATATGTCACAACTCAAGTTATAGAAATTGTTTTTCCCCTTGTAAAAACCACATAGGTTAGAATACGTCTCTGTCGTATTACCATTTTTTTTTTTTCAAAGAGCCCACGGCATTGCAGGGAAGAGACAGTGATCAGATCATTACGTCATGATTGTTAAGGAAAGGCCTGCATAGCCACAGCTTACTATATAGGTGTAAGAGTCTGGATGACATATCAAAGTGTTGGGGGCTGGAGAGAGGGTTCAGCAGTTAAGCACTCCAACTGCTCTTCTGGAGGACCCGAGTTATGTTCTCAGCACCAGTATCTGTCACTCACAACCGCCTGTTAACGCCAACCCCAACGGAGCCAATGCCCTCTTCTGGCTCCAATGGGACCTACACTCATATGCACCCTGTAAAGGCACATGACTAACAATAAAAAATAATAATTCTTTTAAAACTATAAAGTGTTTACACAATCAGAGAATAAAAGCACTGGTCTACATACACCAAATTACAGATAGCAAATGCATCCAAGTCAAAAAGCTTTGTCTCTAGCCATCCCTCACTCAAGCTGACCCTTCCAGCTGTGAGGACTGGCTGGATCAGGCAATGTCCCCCACTGAGAAGATGATTTTGAAGACATCTTAAAAATGATAAGATGATTATCTGGCATATTCTTCCTCCAACCTCATGTTCGTGGTGAGGGGCGAGGGAGAAGGAACCTCTCCATGCAAGACGGAAAACTCACTGGGTTATCGCTACAGCAAAGAAGGGTAAAAGAGAAGTCCCTTTTAACAAACTTACAAGTCGGGTGCGCTTTAAACAGCTGAATGCGATTTTGATTGTGCTCGCAACTGTCACAAGCGAGTTTGGGATGTATAGTCTATATTAGCATTAAAAGTCAGGTATGCTTGTGTGGAATCTATTAACTCGAGAGAAAATTACTCAAATTGAAGAAATAGCTGCTTAAAATGGATTTAGAAATACATTTTCCTGAACAAAGCCAGCTGGAAAATTAGGCTACTTTATCAGGATTAGAAAGTGCTATGAATTTTAAACACAAAGCTTTTAAAAACAATGCACTACATATTTGAGATTATCATACCTCAATGTCATCATAAATCTTTTTTTCCCCCCAACAATTGATGAGATGAGTCTGGAGAGCTGCTTTGCGCAGTGGCCTGCCTTTCACAAAGGAAGCTGTGTTAATTTTTCTGTGGGGAGCTTTTATCTCTGGGCGATGGCTCTGAGGCACCTAGAGAACTGGTCAGCCTCCCATTAGCAGATCTGGAGGTGGGTGAAGCCTGAGAAGCACTCGGTGTAAGGTCTTTACTGTAGAGAGCTCCCCGGTGACCATCAGCTGCGGGGGACCATTCAACAGCCACTCACAAAGACAATGCTGATCCCAAGGTATTTTCAAGTCAGAATTGCGCCTCTTCTCCCAAACTCGTGACGCCTCCTTTTATCTGCACTCCTCAGCTTCCACCAGTGACTGTGGTTCTCCAAGAAAAGAGGGGCTTGCAGGTAAAGAAGGAAGGGGAAGGGCCCCCAAAACCTCATCTAGTGGATGAGTACAATCAGCAAAGGTCACCAGAAGCTTGTGGCAGTGTGTCAGGTGGGTCATTCAAAACTTCCTGAAGACAGGGCCAGAGAGACAGCTCGGCTCAGGGGTTCAGAATATATCTTGCCCTTGCCAGGACCCAAGATTAGTTCCCAGCACCCATGTCAAGGAGTTCACAGCCACCTGTTCCTTCAGCTCCAGCAGATCAATACTACCTTTTTTGTCAAGCCTCCAGTTAATTTCTGATATGTATATGATATTGTCAATACTACCTGTAAGGACTGCTGTTGAATGCAGATATTATCTCTCCCCCTAAGGTACATGTATTCAGAGCACACATTTCGTGACATTACACAATGTCAAGGCTGGAAGGGCATACACAGAGAACTTAAAAATATAAAACCCAGTGAAGAAATAGCAACTCAGCTGTTAAATTTATTATTGAGATGGGAAGCAAGACTTGCAGTGATAACCCATAAAGGAAAAAGACACCTGGGGTGACAGACAAGCAGTAATGTCCTCACGTCTGGAAGCCACAGACACATTCTTCACTCACAAACGGCCTTAAGAAGCTTTTCTGGGCTGCGTTGGTCCAGGGTTTTGTTTTTGTTTATTTTTTTAAATCTAATGCCTGGAAACGAATGATCATAAACTTTTTTTTAACATGAAGATCTGAAGAGCATCAGAAGATGGCTCTGACGAGCATCAGAAGACAGACAGACGGAAGCGGTTCAACTGTGACCTTTTCATGGTAAAACCTTCAGCTATGTTGCTAGGGAGGTGGTTCAGTCAGTGAGGTGCTCACACACAGGCACGAAGACCTGAGTTTCATCCCTGAGAACCCACATTGATAAGTAAGCTGTGTGGTGGCCCAGACGTACAGGTCAGTACTGAGAGGGCAGGGGCATGCAGAGCCAGAGCGGTCACTGAGGCCCACTGGAGGCAGCCTGGCAGAACTGGAGAGATCCAGGTAAAAAGTGAGAGACTGGCAGATGACTGAGGAAGATACTCGCGGCTTACTTCTGACCTTCACACAAACGCACGCCCTCACAGATGCATGCACACTCATGAACACACACACATGTGCACACGCACACACACGTGCACACAGATACATACCTGAGGTCTGCACAGTCTGAGATATGAATTCCACCTAATAGTATTTGACTGTTCTGACAATGCTGTTCATGAAAGCATCACCAACCTTAGCCAGCTCTGACAATGGTGAAAGGGTCATCTATGTTGGAGTAGCATGCCATGGATGTCTTCTGGGAGCTACTCCAGAGCCGAGCTTCACCCATGCACCTTCTACACCTATCACTAAATCCTTGAGGTAGCCCAGCAGCCATTACCCATGAAGATGCCAGCACCCACACACTGCAGCTGAACAACAATGCATTCTTGTCATGAGATTTGAACAGAGGCTTCTTTGATGCGACATCCAGGCTTTTTAATACCACAGTTCTTTCTGCTTCCTAAACCAGACAACTCACTGTTCTGCAGAAATGATCTCTGCCTATCAGCTCGGCCTCTTTTCCCCCTTCCCTGTCAGAATTCTACCTAGGCCAGTTCAGCTGCCACTGCTCTGGCTTTCCTCCTGCTGGGAGCATAAACATAGGATTAGAACAAGGCAGCCAGCTTCCCAGCATGAGGGAACTACCTACAGAGTTAGAGCGGTGCCACACTGACAGGGGCAAGCACCAGTGACTGCCTGCATCTCCAGGCTAGCTCTGAAGCTGCTATGGCCAAGACCTCTGCAACACCAAACCCTGAGCTGGGCTGTCTACTGGACTGTCTACTTTTCTTCTGCAGATCCGGAAGTTCAGTGACTCTCCACATCTACACACACACACACACACACACACACACACACACACGTTCTGTTCTGCCTCACTCATGCCTATGCAGGCCCCCAAGTTCCCGCTGTCTCCACTGAGAAATCATTCAAGTAGCGAGGTCCAACTGAATATGCTGTGGAAAGAAACACCAGCAAGAGGGCATGAGAGCTGCTAACACAGTATTGGGAAAAATGAGCAGGCAGCAGCCACAGTGCAGTGGCCCTCCCAGGAACTCCTGGAGAGTCTAGTACAAACGTCTCCACAATCCCGTCTGGACAGCTCCTCCAGGACAACAGGGACTCTGTCTGGTTTGGGGCAGCTCCTCTGGAAAGACAGAGCAGCTGATGAAGAGAGAATATAAGGCTCTGCATCAGCAGAGATTGGAGGGAGAACGTACATTCATGTCTGCAGAAGCCAAGTGAGGAGATTCCAGACCAGAAGGAGCTGAGGGACAGCGGGAAGCTGGTGAACCACCATCCTGCTGTGAACCACAAGGGGCCCAGGGACAGGATGACCTCAGCAAATACTCACAGGGAGAGTCTAAAGGAGCCATACTGGGAGGGCTTCCATCATTACTACTTAAGCCAAGTAAGCTGGAGTGGAGAGAACTAATACCCCGTGTCTTCTTTCACACATAGTATCTAGACTTGAATTTACACATCTGTGTGTGCATGCACACACGTATATATCCGTATATGTGCATGCATGTGTGTGTGTGCATGTGTCTGTCTCCGTGTGTACACAAGCGTATGTGTGCATGCATGTGCATTTGCGGGCATGCGTGTGCATGTGCATGCATCGGTCTGTGTGTGTGCAAGTGTGAGTGTGCATGTGAGTGCATGTGTGTCCCCGTGCATGCTTGTATATATGTGTGCCCGAGACCTGGAAGTAGAGAGGGGGCAAAGAGGAAGAGAGTTTGGGGGAAGAGGTGATAGAAAACCCGCACTATGGAGCAGGAGGGACTTGGGGACAGGAACTAGACAGAGAGGAAGATGGGACAGTAATAATGGGGGAGGATTAGAACACAAAATATAGTGAAAGTGTCACCGGGTCCACCTTTACGTGGTGTGCCAGCTTAAAAAGCGAATGGCCATAGGGGACGCAACTTCCTGACCTATATTCCATGGGTCCAGCTGTGCACTTCCATAAAGATGAACTTTTATTTTATCACTTTCTTTAATAAACACTCAGCATTCACTATGGAACAAGCTCGCGTGAAAAGCTTTGTAAGTAACCTGAAACAGCTTCAAACGACAACAAAAGCAGCCCTGGGACACTCTGGGACTCTCCTAGGCCATCTTCCTAGAAAAGTCTGTAAGCAGCCAAGGGAAAAGTCATCTCTCAAGACGGAAGTGGTCAAGCGGGAATTTCTAGAACGCCTGGGTGGCAGCAGCAGGGCAGCTTGCCCAGCTTTGGGGACGGTTCATGACCTCGTCTGCTTTGCTAGCAGGATTTGTGAACAGCTGTGAGACCCTGAGTCACGTGCTCAGCTATGATCAATAAGCCTCTGGCCCTGGCTGCAGAGGGGTGGGGCACTGAGCCATGCCATGGAGAGCTGGAAAGGAGGACTCAGGAGACACCATGGGGACACCACGACAGGTTCCTGATCCACCAGGGCCAGCAGGAGATTCTGACTGAAGAGGGCTGGGGTGGCTCCCACAGCCAGGGCTGCTCGCTCACAGACCAAGAACAGTTCTGACTCCGCATTCATGATCCTCAGCATGATTTCAGTCGTTGGAAATGAACAAACCTGGGTTACATCTTTTCTTCTCTCCTTTTTCTGACATTACCGGGCTATCTCAAATGACCAGACTATGGTCAGTGCAAAGACTAATGTCTGTTGCTGAGGCTTCTTACTCTTGGTGGATGAATGCTGTAACCTATCTTCATAGGTGGAGAAGGGGCAGGGAGAAGGAAGGGTCAGAACCTAGGCTCTCCACTTAACAAATTTTTGTTTTCTGAGACAGGTCACCAAATGTAACAAAGGTTGGCCTGGAGCTAATTTTTGTCAGCCCAGACTGACCTCAGTCTCCTGACAATCCTCCTGTATCAGCCTCCCAAACCCTAGTGTTACAGGCTGAGCCACCACGCTTGCTTGCTCAGCTTGGATTTTTAAAAAAATTATTAATAAGATATTTTCAAGGTTTGCACAGATGCTGTTGCATACACACTGAGCATGGAGCCTCCTGTAAAGCTTGGCCGGCTTCAGTTGTGTGGCTCTAACCCGTGGCACTTCAGACACCAGCCACAGGACGAGGGAACAACATTGAAAGTTACTACAGGGGAGAGTTTCCAAAACTGTCCCCCTTATATCTACATTACACTCTGAAGAGTTAGGAGTTCATTGTGATGGCGCCTGCTCAAACATGGAGCCCAGCTTCTGTCTATAGGACCCGGGAGAATCTAGTAGCTTCATGCTCTCTTCTTGGGTCTGGTATTAATGAGGATGAGAGAAACTTTGCCAGTCTAATGTGAGTTTGGAATGACCGGCTTAGACAGACATGTGGAGGTCAGAGGACAACTTGCAAGAATCAGTTCCTTCCTTCCAACAATGGGTTCTGAGGATTGAACTCAGGTCGTCAGCCTTGGCAGCAGGCACCCTTACCCGCTGAGCCTCTTCACAGCTCCATAAACAACATTCTTCCAGAGAAGGGAGGGCACCCTGGCTGGCAGGGTTCAGTACCCCCCCAACGTTCTTAGACCATGACAACCCTTTGTTAGAAAGGATGGCACTGAAATACTGCTTAACAGAACACACCGTGGTAATCACATTTTAGCTGAAAGGAGCTCCTCAAACACAGGAGCTTCCTCAGGTCTTCACTTGATTGCATGTTGCTAATCTTCAGGTGAATCTCTTCTACTTTGACTTTGCTTTCCTAGGACCAATCCCAGGCCATCCCAAACACATGCCGTTGACTTTATTATAACAAGCTTATGGAAATGTGTTCTCAAGTAGACTATATGAAAAGAAAGAAAACTTGATTGATATTTCAACTTTGACTCTGTCTTTTCGTCAAATTTAATTTGAGCTCTGTAGAGTTGGAAACCAAAACCTCAGCTCTTCTGGTTCTTCTTTAACTAATTATCCATGGACTCTAAGTCTTGAAACAGCTTCATGCATCCTAAAACCTTAAGAAAAGTCCCCTGAACCCCTGCACGAAGAGACACTAGGAGACAAGACGATCCTTATAAATCAATGGTTCAAATCTTGATCCTACAGTCTCCAGAGGCAGCTCACTCATTTATAGTAGCGTTTAATTCTTAAAAAGAGAGAGAAAACCCACCTAGTCCACCTAGACTATAATTCACCTTGATTTTCTGAAATCGGACTTTTATGAAGGAAAGCCCCACTATTTGTTGTTATCATACACTGAATACATTTGTACACATCCTCTTGGTTGTTTTTGTTTTTTATTATTATTTTTTTTACTTTTTGTGGGTACACTGTCGTTGTCTTCAGACATGTTGTCTTCAGACATGTTGTCTTCAGATGGTTGCGAATCACCGTGTGGTTGCTGGGAATTGAACTCAGGACCTCCGGAAGAGCAGTCAGTGCTCTTAACCGCTGAGCCATCTCTCCAGCTTCTTGTTTTAAAGGAAAACAGGTCCGGTGGCAGAAGTTACAGTGACCATCAATAAAGATGGAGGAAGAAGACGGTCCTCTGCTGTCTTAGCTCAGAGCCACTGAAGGACGTTCTTGCTTATCTTTGCAAGCTTCCACCTTCCCTTTTGAATGTATTAACAATGGTTCCAGGAAGCAAGAGACATCTGGGTTTATAAAATAATGGAAGGAAATAAGATTTGGTGGGAACTAGGTTTTCACCAAGCAGTAAAGAGTTTTGTGATCTTATCTGGTTTTGTTTTGCTTTCTGCAGTGGTGTCCTTCGCTGTATGTGAGGTCTCTGGGGGAATTATGTGAGGTTTTGATTTTTTTTTTTTATCTTTTCTCTATTTGTATCTTTGAATATTTGGTTTTAGACTCAGATCCAAGTTATCTGCATGCATTAAACTGCTAGTTGACAGCACAGATAAACCAAGTGCATTTTTCTCTCTTTAATTATTAAATTGAACAGTTTAATAATACAATTCTCCAACCGAAAAATGGATTGTATTCCAAAGCTCATAAATGCATGGTTGGCTGAAATCAAAATGTATTTCTCCAGATTGAGGTTGGCAATAAATGCCAAGCAACCCAGAACCCAAATTTTCCCCCTACAGAATGTTCAGGCCTCCGAGCCCCTGGAAACACAAAGAGGAGTTTACTGGGGACCCAGGAATGTCAGCAGGGCCATCTCTGCAGCTCATTAAGCCACTGTCTTCTATGAGGCTGGGGCTGGGACATTCTGAGATTTATAATCCCAGCATCTGGGAGACTGAAGCAAGGTCAGCCCAGGTTACATCACCCAAAACAAGTACTTCTGGCTCTAGGGACAGAAAATGGGACACTTGGTCTTTGAGACTCTCTCAGTTCACAGCCTGGCCCTTCTCAGGCAGTTTCTCTAAAGCGGCCGCCCCGGTGTCCTTTACCCAGAGCAATCCTATTGTTACTGCTCTACCCGCAGGCTCAGGTCATTCAGAAATTGCTGGGAATTGCTGGGAATTGCTGGGTTCCCAAGGTCTTGAAGCCTTGAGCTCCACAATCAGGGTCCTTTAAGAGGATCAAAGCATGTGGCTACCACACCATGTGCCTCCCTCTGTGTCCGTTAAGTACAAATTCCTTTCTGGCCTCTGTAGGAGCGAGCTGCTCTTTCTCTGAGCTATTTGTCTTGGATTAAATAGTAAAAACAAAACAAACAAACAACAGCAATAAAAAAAAAAGTCATGGAACTTCTTCATTCAACCCTTGAAGGATCAAACAAGATTACTGGTAAAGTATGTTTGATTATAGGGAGGAACCAGATCACATCCTGGGAGGCTCTGGAGCTCGAAGGCGGGACTAGAACAAACAATAAGTACACCCGTGTACAGTGTTGGCAAGAACAGGAAATGAGAAATGAACTTCAAAAATAACTTCAGTGAAAAATATACTTAATAGCCTTTCAATTTAGGACAACGCTACTGGAAATACCTACAAGTAGTTTTAAAGATTTTTACCTTATAGCTTGGAAAGGCACTGAATACTGCAGAATAAAGCGAAACGTTTCCTAGTCATCTGATGGACAAGCTAAGAGACCTCAGCATATGATGGATGTACTGATGGGGACCGTTGCAAACGCAGAGGTAACTTGCATGCTTTTCCTTTTTATTAAAAAATAAACAGGCATATTTTAATTATTCACTAGGATGCTAATATCAAATGCGGCGGCAGGAACATCCTATCAACAGCTTTCTGCCACTTCTGTGTAACACGATCTACAGTCCTTCCCAACCCGTGGACTCTTTGGAGCCTCCTCGGCTGTCCCTGCCCAATTTAGCAGCTTATAAGCTTAGGAAGCTTACGCTCCCATGCCCCGCTTGGTGATAAATTTTTCACAAAAGGCAAACGAGCACACTCATTCCTGGGTCGCAGTGAGAAAACATTATCCTGAGAGCTGAAGTCAAAGCAACTTTGGCCTCTCTCTCCTCCCTCAGTGACTAGAGCACTGACACAGATCTTCTCTTGGATTTGTATGTTGACCCTCATTCAACGTATTCTAAATAGAAAAACGGCCTCCTAGTTACCCTCATGGTTTTTGCTAGAATTTGGTTTTTAATGTATTGTTTTTCCCTTATTACATAAACAGAAAAATAAAAACATGGCTAGTCTATGCCACGTTCTGTAATAGACCCAACTAGCGTAGGTTGTGGAGGGTCCTACATGGGGAAGCAAAGGCTTTGGTTCTTAGATTGTAAATAATCTGGTTTCTTCCAAATCCCATGTCCCAACAAAATCACTCTCTGCTCTCTTGCGTCTGCTCCTCTATGCAGCCATTCCCATAGGGCCACTCCCAGCTGCTATGGTTTTTGTTTCTAACATGTTTTCAATGGTTAGTTTTCAACTGTCAATTTGACATAACCTAAAACCACCTGGGAAGAAAATCTTAAGGAATTGTCTAGCTTAAGTTGGTCTGTGGTCATGTCCTTGGGGGGGACTGTCTTGATTGTTAATTGATGTGAGAAGCCCGAGCCCACTGTGGGCAGCGCCATTCCTAGGCAGGTGATTACACACTGTAGACGGGGGAGTGTAAACACATGGGCCAGCAAGCAATTATTTTACTCTTGACTGTGATGGACTGCAACCTGGAACTGTAAGCTGAATAACCCTTCTCTCCTCAGCGTTCACCCTCAGGGTATTTTATCGCATCAAAGGAAATACAACCAGGACAACGCCCCAATCACCCCTGCTCTGCAGGGCTTTCTTGGCTTCATCTCCTCGCCAGCCACACTGTCACCTCAGTTTCCTCAAAGCTCCCCAACAGAAACATACGTCACAGCAGGTATGCTGCCGAGATGCCAAGGCAACCATTGTCCCGCCATCATGAAGAGTCTGGAGTTAGGGGACTGCATCTTTGTCCTAGGTACTGGGTACAGGAGACATTCCACAGAGCCCACTAAAGAATGATTGGAGGAGCGATGACTCGCTAATCCAGTGCTCAGGCCTCAGACTAAAAGCTTCCCATGCCCCGATTCTGAGGAAGCCTCACTCCTTAGATAGTTCTAGGTTCTAAAATTGCTCTCTGGCTGACCTCCCGCTCTCCAGCCACACCTCCACCTCTTTCTTCCCCACACAACGGAGCAACTCTCTGGGACATGCTGCCTCTGTAACAAGGACCTGGTGACTTTCCACCCAAAAGGCCTTCCTTCACATCTGTCCCCAACAAGACTCATAAGAGTCAGCAGCTTTGTGCGTTGTTCTGACTCCCTCACAGCGGGTTAGCAGGAAGAGGTGCATGGAAACAAACAGCCCTGTGGCACCTTCGTTCCTACAGAGCAAACCAAGCTCTCTGCTTTGAACTTGTATATAAGACCTAAAAGATGGGTACTGTGTCTCATGTGCTGGCTGCTCAGTCTCCATTTACTTACTGTCTCCCTTCTCTCTTATAAGCCTTCTTCTCAGTCCACACAGCTCAGAACGGGGCAGGACCCCAAACAAACCCCACAACCATGGAAGAAGAAACAATGGGGTTGCAGTGACCGACAACAAATGATTCTGAAAGATTGAAAATCACGCCCTCCAACGAACAGCAGCAAGGAGGTAAGAATGAGTGCCATCTTGCTCAGAGTCTCCACTGGACTACGGAACGGCTGATGCCGGCCAAGCCCTTGGACTGGCTCAGAGAACGGCTGACCCATGGAATCGGCTCTCTCAGGGAAAACAGGTTCAGCCACCCAGAAGACAGTTAAAAAAGCAGTTTGTGGAGCAACATATTTGTTCTGTACTGGCTACCAAGAGTCTGCTTCAAGCTTGAGACTCTCTTTTTTTTTTTTAATTGGATATTTTATGTATTTGCGTTTCAAATATTATCCCCTTTCCCGGTTTCCCCTCCTGAACCCCCCCTCTCCCATACCCCCTCCCCCTGCTTCTATGAGGATGCTCCTCCCCTCCCCCTCCCACCTCACCGCCCTGGCATTCACCTACACTGGGGAATCCAGCCTTCACAGGACCAAGAGCCTCTCCTCCTAGTGATGCCAGACTCTTTTTAAATGACTGTTAAACTGCAGGGTTTGGAAGAAAGAGTCGAGTCATGATCAGGGCTTCAGGGTCCTGCCTGATAAACAGAAGTACTCGTGGCCATTTCTAAAGTACTTCAGAAAAAGCACTGACCAACCCCATGCCACGCCCACCCAAGTAACCACCACCCCGCCATGCCCACCGAGGACCCAAGGAAGCACTAACCACCCCCCTGGCACGTCCACCCAGGACCAGCTGACACCTGAATCTCTGGCAGCTGGATTTATCAACAGTGTAATTATGAAGCTCTTCAGGAAATCCTCACAAAAAGTCTCACTAAAGAGTGTTGCCCTAGACCATCCCCTCAGTAGTTCTTCTACCGTCTACAATAGGCTTAATATTTTAGTTCCTTTTGAGTTTGAGTTGGACACTTTTGTATTTCAGGTTTTCTCATGGTAGAATGAGAGGTTTGAGGCCAATGAACAATCAAAAAAAAAAAAAACCAAACCATCATTTAGGCAAACACTTTTCCATTTTAAAGATTCATTCCTATTTTATGTGCATAAGTAGATAGAAAGATAGATGTCTATGTGCCATGCACCTGCCTGGTGGCCTTGGAGGTCAGAAGACAGTATCATGGCCCCAGGTGCTGCAACCACAGATGGCTGTAAACTACCATGTGGATGCTGGCACCAGGGCAAGCGTCCTCTGCAAAAGCAACAGGCGCTCCTGACAGCTAAGCTACCTCTCCAGCCCGTCTGTTTAACAGTTTGCAGTCCTAATGGTTTTCTCCATTATGGAGAAATTATGTATCTACTTATTTAACTTTGGCTAGAGATGGAACCCAGAGCCTTGGACACGACAGACAGGCCCTCCACCACTGAGCTGCACCCCCAGGCTCCCACAGTTAACATTCAAACATTCATTTAGACTCTTTGACTGGCAAATAACGGGGAAACCGATGAACAAGCAAAGATCTCTTTAGTGACTTACACACAGAAAATGTTGCAGGCGCGATTCCAACTTGAAGACCCCATTTCCCACTTGCCTAACTAGCTCCCAGGAAGACAGAAATTACATAGGAGATCGCTGAAGTTTATGGACTTTTTAAAAGCCATGTTAACATTTAAAAAGCTGCACTTCCCTCCCTCCGATTTGCAGCTTCAATCTGGCTAACAAGGACTTTTTTTGTATTCACTTCCATTAGGGCCAGGGCCACAGAACTAAGCTGTTGATTTCCAGACAGCCCCTTCGCTACCTAAGTCTTTGTACTGAAGAGCTTGCTGAGCAGTTTAACACAGAGGGTATCTCTCTTCTTTATTCTAGAAATGGCAGTATAACCTTCGGCTTGTGTCAGCCACTTTTCCCTCCAGTTAACATAACTTTCTACATTTAAAAAAAAAATACATCTTTTTTCATTTATTTGTTCTTATGAAGTAAACCTAGAAACCCTCAAATATTTTTTCTTTGAAATCAAATAAAAAGAGATATTCACCCATGCAGAAGAAATGAGAGCACAGGAGAGTCTCTGGCCCCGCTTTATAATATTACGGCACGTGGTGCAGTCTCGTGTCAGTATTTATTTCCAGTCATTTGGTTTATGATCGAGAATAACTTTTGATTACTGATGCTCACAGTATTATTCACTCTGTCTTGGACTGTTTGAGGACCTGTATTTTTATTACAAAGTCCAATAAAAATAAAGTGAAAAGCCCACAGGTCCCCAAACTGCTTCCTAGCTGGGGCTGTACGTCACTCGTTTCCAGTCTGGAAGGAATCTCCTGCCCCCGTAAGTCTCTGTCGCTTGCTCATAAGCAAATTTATCTTCTAATGCCTCCTTCTTTATTTTGGCCATTAATCTCCCATTGAGAATCCTACCAAATGCTTTTTGCAGATAAAAATATTTAATGTTTACTAGATTTCCCCACTCCACACAACATATATTGCTTAAAGGGGGAAAAAATCAATCTTCTTTCTCTGAATTCAAGTTTGTTAGTTTGACTCCATATGTTTTCCTCAGAAGTAAGAAATCTTATTTCTTTTGCTATGGGTTGAATTACATCCAAACAAAAGATGTCAAAATTGTAAGCTTAGATCCATCAGAACGTTAGCGTGTTTGGAAATGGGGCGATTGAGTTTGTAATCAGTTAAGATGAAACCACACTGAGGAAAGTATCCATTGTCTGGCTGGAGTCGTGGAAGAGACAGGGGAACACAGAGAGGAGATGCCATGTGATGGCAGAGGTTCCGATTGGAGGGGTGTACCCACCAGGCCAGGGAAGCCGACTGTGACCTCCTTTCCTTCCTGGAGCTTGTATTTCACATTCAGGAAAGGTCAGTGAGGCAGTGAGTGGGGCTGAACCTGCGGAAGTGTCTGTGGTGGAGTGGACTGCACGCAGGGCAAACATGGCGGGCCAGCATTTAAACTTCCCAGAAGGGATGGCAAGTTAGCTTTCACCCTATAAGAGGTTTAAGTGGTTTAAGGAAGTGTAAACAAAGTTACACTTTAAAGCCCTGTCGCCCTCTGCCTCTCTCACTGTGTCTCCCCTGAGCCGCACAGCCCAGGAGCTTGAGCCTTTTTCCTTTGATCAAAAAACCAAACGCAAAGCCGGGCAGTGGTGGCGCACGCCTTTAATCCCAGCACTTGGGAGGCAGAGGCAGGTGGATTTCTGAGTTCGAGGCCAGTCTGGTCTACAGAGTGAGTTCCAGGACAGCCAGGGCTACACAGAGAAACCGTGTCTCGAAAACAAACAAACAAACAAACAAACAAACAAACAAACCAAAGCAAAAGTTCTTCTCGCTCTCCCTCCCCCCTCCACCCACCTGTGAAGTCTTACAAAGTTCCATGACACTCCACTGCCTTAGAAATACAAGCTCATTACAGGCCGCTAGACGGCGCCATGCCACTGTGTAAGGCCACTCCATTATAATGGAACTGTGACCATTGCCAGAAGCACAGTAACTCAGTGCCCTAAATTACGAGTACGTGGAGTAACTATGTCTAGATTCTTTGCCCCGCCCACAAAGCTGTTTTAGGCACAACCTGCCCTGTGGACTACTCATCAGTCAGTGCTCTGCACGGAGCCTGTACTTTTCCTCCGAAACCTACAAGAAGGGAACCTAAGCCCTGCCATGCGGGCCCGCACTGTCCTGTGAGCCCCTGCAATGCTGCTGGCTGGCTGTCCACACCGCTAATAACTGCTCTAATAAATCTCTTACCCCAAAGGGCAATCGACCCCAAACCGGAAGCCTTTTTCACACGGTCTTTAACCCAACATGTCTATATTCTTATGCTTTCTCCAGTGGGGGAGTTTCAGTCATAGCTCTTCTTTTTGTAAGTTAAACACTTTTACTTATGAAACACACGACCTTGTTTTAAAAAGTCTTTTTTTTTTTTTTTTTTAAAAGCCCGGCTGGCACACCACGGGGATCAGAATGCACCATCTGGATCAATACTCTGATCGAGGAAGACTTGCAGCACATGACAGGGAGGCTCAGTGTGTCTTGTGACAATCTTCTGGTGTCACTTGCTATTTGAATCATATTAAAGCTTCGGGTATTAATTTTCTCTTAATCACGACTTGGTTTTGATTTTTGTTTCTTGTGGTCCATGTGAGTCTCCCAGGACGTTCCCGGTTCTTTTATGGCTTAATTAATGACCTCACTGACATTATTCTCCTGTTTCTCTGCTCCATCTCTCGTTCCTGCATTCCTCTGTTCTTAGCAGGTTGAATTTCAAATCATCTAACCCCTGGCTCTGGTCCCCCCCACCTCTACTTTTATTTCCTCTACTTCACAAAATTCTGGCCGAGTTCAAAACTCATTCCACATTCCGTCAAAGTGCACTCTCCTCCGGTCCCATGTTTTTGGCGAATGCTTCTCTGCACAGATCCGCATCAGCAGTTCAAGCCTGGTGACTTTACGATTCCATCTCCAGTGTGTCGCCACCCCACACTTATTTATCATGCCTGTATTATTCCTGAAGATAAGGTCTAGAATAACCTGGAAGAGAGCTTGTTAGCGTGCGGACGGCCCTACCTCCCCAAAGATAAAGGCAGCTCTGCATCTTCACCTTCTTAAATTGTGCAGTGCGCAGCTGCTGGGCTAGAATCCCTTGCATACATACACCAGCCTGCTCCCGAGTCTGTTTTCTCACAGCATAGTATCTTGTCATCGTTTAGGGACTTGATGAAAGTGAATGAAGCTCCTCTTCTCCCACCCCCATCTTCTCATAGTACCTCCCCCACCCCAGTTCTTCCTTTACTTCTGTTCCTCTTACCAGATGTCAATCAAAGGGCTATGCCCATCACCTCCTCCAGAAGCACCCTGAATTCTCATCTTCCAGCCTCGGGCTGGTCCTAGCAAAGCCGTGGGTGCAGAACCTCTGGCGCAGCTGTAAATGATCTGTTCTCACCTGCTTCTTAAAAATTCCTTTCCACTTCTCGCTCATGTGCCCGGCTGAGCCAAAGTTGCCCGACAACCTAGAGCTGTGTGCTGTTTCATTTGGCTACACACATCTGGAGAGCTCGGATGGCTTCTAGAGCTTCTGGGGCTCAGAAGAGTAAGAGGCGTGACAGGTTTGCAAGCACAGGAATCTGGTTTATAACTAACGGTGATTAGTAACCAGATTCATTTTATAGATCTCTTTTCTAATGAGTTCATATCTAACATCTTCATCAATCCACAAAGCCCTGGGATGGGAAGCTACAGTCAGCAGCTTCTGAAAAGCGATACCCCGAATAACGCCTGCAACAGCCCAGCAGAAAGATTCAGTGTGTCCCCTTTCTTGCCAATAGGATGGGGGTGGGAGTCATACTGAGATTCAGTCACTTGCAAGGTTACTGACTTAACAGTTCACAATGTATTCTCATACCTTATTTGTTTGATAACACATTCACTTAATTGCACAAGGTCAGGCCATGCAGGGAAAGAGCAAGAGCCCAGATCTTCCTCCGACTGCGCTCCTTCACTGGAATAATTCTGAAAGGATGCTAAGTAAGATTCACACAAAAGTAGGACATGAGTCACTTAGGTGACTCTCCGTCTGCTCTCTGAGGTCATCATGAGATCCTGCGCATGGCACATACAAAATATGAGTTATTTTGGCTCACGGGCCTGGAGACCGGAGTGTCCAAGAACGCAGCATTGGTGAGGAGCACTGTGCTTCACAGCAAGGCAGAAAGCACACAGGAGACAGACTGCGAACAAAAGTAAGTCAGACACACAGCAGACTGCTCATGCTGCGGAAATGGCATTAACCTACACATAAGGGCCGACGTGAGAACCTCTTAAAGGCCCCGCCTCTTAACACTAGCAGCCAGGAGGTTCAACTTCAGCCTGAGTGAGGGAGCAGACATGTAGGTCATAGCAGCGCTGTCCTGACACGCAAATGCCTTGATTAACTAAAGTATGATTTACAGTGACCAACAGCACCACACTAACACAGTTAGCTCCATTTCTCCAGAGAATTGTTTCTGCAATAATCTAAATGGTGTAAATCACAGACTTGTAAGGTGTTGACGGAGGAATCCAGACATACCAGAACACTGATGGACTTGCATACCAGGTATTAATAGCTAGAAAATGGCGGGAAATTGTTCGGGCATTGAAAATTGGGAGCTGAAGACACAGACCCTGAGAAAACTCAGATATACAAGTTAACAGAGAGGCTGTTTAAATCAGCTGCTGTAAATATGTTCATATATATATATATATACACATATATATGTGTATGTATATATATATATATACATACACATATATATGAATGAAAGAAACACGGTTTCAGTGAGTTTAAAGATGAGAGCTCAGTAGAAGAGTGAAATGTAATTAAATGAGAATCTCAAAATAAACAAAGAAAAAAAAAAAACAAACAAAAATTCCAAACCCCAACATATACACTGGCATAAATTTTACCCGGTGGGTTGAAAAGCAAACCTGAGATACAAAATAAAGGATAAGGCACATGAATAAATAAACATGTTAATGCCTTCATAATTCCTAATTTTCTGTTTGGAGAACAAAAGTACTAAGACCAGTGATGATAACGGTGCTGATGGTGATGGTGATGGTGATGATGGTGATGGTGATGATGGTGATGATGGTGATTGAAAATCAAGCAGACAGGACTTGAGCAGCCTATGGGACAATATCAGTCTGTCTTACCCTAGCATACTTAGGATCCTTGAAGGAAAGACAGACAGCATGGGACAGATATTACTTAACAAAATAGTTCTGGGGGTGGGAGATAGGTCACAGTGGCTAAGCGCACACACTGCTCTCACAGAGGACCAAGTTCAGTTACCAGAAAAGCACTCAAAATTTAGACACCAAAGGTCTCAATCTAAATGACACTTTAAATAACATTCTAAATGACAAGAGAACTTACGAAGGAAGCTAGAAAACACTTTAACTCATGATGAACAAAAGGAAAAAGTTAGGTCTTTGAAAAGACTAAGAAAATCAGCAAAACTCCTACAAGACTCTATCAGGAGAGGAAAAAAAATAAAAAATAAAAAACAGCCATCAGGATGAAGAATGAGCTGTGACTACAGACCCTACAGACATCAGACTAGGACTGCGGCATGAACAACTTCATAACTGTAATCTCAGCAGCTCACGGCATTTGTATGGCAGTGGAGCGCCTGTAAGAAAGCTTGCAGTCTCTCAGTGATTCATTTGGGGGAGCAGCAAATCAAATGGTAGCTACAATGTGAGCTACAGGGTGTTCTAAACTGACAAAGCCGGCGGCTGTCAATGCGGCCAGCTCAGGGCTGGTGCATCTGGGGAGCAGGTGAACCACATAAAACTGCCCACAGAGGGTCTACGGTGCTTTGAATGGGGACGGCCCCACAGGTTTCTAGAGCTGAGTGTTGGGCCGCGCTGATGTCCAGTTTAGGGAGGAGTGGGAGGTGCAGCCTTGACAGAGGAAGTGCGTGACTGGATGTGGGCTTTGAGGTTTCCCAAGCCCTGTCAGGCCCAGACTTAAGCTCTTCCTCTGTGCCCCTGCCTCCATGGCTGCCGACACACTCCCAGCGAAGATGGGCTCACCCTCTGAAACCATAAGCAAGCCCCAGGTGAGCGCTTCCTTTGATGAACTGCCTTGGTCATGACACCGAGGACTAGAACAGTAACTAAGAGAGTCACTCAGAGTCCTCCGGGATGACAGCAACGGTCTACTTCCTGACTGCAGTGGTCAGATGCAGGTGAATGCACACTGTCTAAGCTTCTCACACCTTAGGGACACTTAACTCTCACGTTCCAATGAACGTAAGCTTAACTCAAGGAGATTGATTTTTTTTTTTGTCAGAAAAATTAAAGTATTTTTATTTGGGATCAGTCTGTGCATTATATAGAAAACTAAAACAAAAGTACAAAAAAAATCACTAAATTTGAGAAATACTTCAGTTCATTTATATGTATCCGCAGGATAAACACAGATTGTGAAACAGGCTAGACGCTGCAAATACCAAAGCTTGCAAAGACTACGTCCTCCATGAGAGCTGGTACTTCTTAAGAAGCAGCTGCACTGCAATGGACCTCAGCAAACCAGAGGTCAGACACGAACTAGAGGCATACATGAGCTTTGCGACCTTAAGAAAATCAGTGCGTTCCAGATTTCTCCATCAACCCCGGGGCTGACAAGAAGAAAAAGGGAATTACAACCATCCGCCCACCAGCAACGGAGATCTAGAGCTCAATGGCAGAGCACTTGTCCAGCGGGTGCACAGGTTGAAATCTCAGGAGCGCATGCGCACGAAGAACTGAAAACTTAGTGTGGCCCCGATGGACCAGAAAGAGGGGTCCCAGGAAACTGAAAACAGACCTACTGTGCAGTCTAGTTCCACCACTTCTGGGTATACAGCCAAAGAAATTAAGGTCAGCACAGTCAGAGACAGTGGCATGGTCATGCTTACTCAAAGACTGGAGTCAGACTAGACGTAAAAAACAAAAGACGGAAAGCAATGTGTTACGCGCTGATGTGAGGCTATTCAGCCACCGGCTTTCTCTCCTGTGTGGAGTCATAGGCTCCTCCTACGAAATCAGGGGAGAAGCTATCGATGCGGGGGAGGGGAAGGACAGAAGAAGAGACAATAATTCCCGCATATAGAACACACATACGGAGGCAGAGGGAAGCCACCTGTGAGGAGGAAGGGAGGGAGGGAAGAGGCGGTGGGGAGGAGGGACAAGAGAGGGAGGGAGGCCGATGTGAACGGAGTCCACGGGTCACGGGTGTGTCTGCAGCTTCACCACAAAACCCGCTATTTTCTACGCTAGCTAAAATAACAAAGTAAGAAGAATAAACTGAAAACGAATCTGTTGACGTACCCCATAGCTATAGGCTCAACAGTTAAAAGATGGAGCAGAGCCCATAAACACAGTAGAGGGCAAAGCGGACAGAAAGCAAGGGCAGGCAGGCAGGCAGGTTCCAGCCCGTTTTCTCTGGGGCAGTGTGGACGGAGGCAGCCTACCACCACCTTCCCTCTGTGAGCAGCATGTGCAGAGGGTCCACCTTTCAGAACGCACATACTTCCTTCGTGACGGTGTTACACAGCTGTGGTCAGAGACAACTCAGGGGCAGCTCAGCTGTGGCCCCAACAAGTGGCTCGGCCTTGTATGCACACTGAGAAGACAGCACCCTCAAGGGGTGTCCCACAAGTGGCTGCTGGCATGTTTGGCTGCAGTTCCCTGGCAGGTGGCCTCGACTTTTAATTTGTTGTCTGGACTGACAGTCTCTTCCTTGGCTAAGAACATAAAAGAGGACCACATGTCTAGCTAACACACTGAGGGCCTTACACAGTGCCCCCAGGTTACAATGAGCCTTCTACTGTGGATCATTGAACCCCAGTATCTCAGTGACCCACTGTGTAAAGTACTCTATTCCTACTTAGCCTCAGATTTTTAGGGGTTTGGCTTTAAAGGAGACTAGTGGTAACAAGTACCTACAGTGCCCGGTAGCAGGGACCAGGCCGTGACATCCTCAGTGCCCAGGCTGGCGTTCAGTAGAGTTCCCGGGAACCATCTACTAGGCTTGACAGAGCATTCAAAGGGCACACAAGAGTATAAACAGTTTATAAACGAGTATAAACATCTAAAGTGTGACCCCAACGGATGACCTAAACCAGGGAAGCCGGGCATCTTCATCCCAGTGTCAGGGCCCCTAGTAGAGCACCTCAAAATCAAGACGAATCAAGCGGTGAAGAAGGAAGTGGTGCTGGACACTGAGGTGGCTGTGCTGAAGCCGAGCGTACTGAGGAAGGTGACTCTGACAGGCCTTCTAGGCAGGGACCCAGCATGTACAAGGACCAAAGGAAGAGGAGTCCAGGGGTGAAGGGGAATGAGACAGCAGAAGACACAGACAGAGAGCCAGGGAAGTCACACTCCATGTGGAAGGGAACAGGCTATGCAGTTGTAAAGAAGTGAGACCATGATCGAATCACCTCTGAAAAGATCATTTAATAGCACAAGGGGGAGAAGACCGGAAGGGACCAAGACTAGGGATGGAGAACTGAGCTAAAGTAAACCCTTCCGTTCTGGAAGGGTTTGCCCAGGACAGCAGCAGTAGCTCTGCATCATGGAGAAAGAAGCTGCAGGCAACAAGGGAGACTCTGAGGAAGCCCTGGTACAGTGGAGGTGAGAAAGAGGCCAGCCGACTCCAACCTGAGTGGATGCATCTGCTCTGTGCAAAGCAACAAGTCACCCTCTATCTGAAAGTATGAAAAATGCCACACTAATTCTTATTTATATTAGCAGGAACAAAAGCAGGGGCCACTTTAGAAAGCACAGAGACAGATCTCAGAAAAATCCTCTCCAGCACACACTGGCGAAAGAACAATCAACTAGCACAAAAGGCAATTTGCTAACAAGAGCGCCATCTACTGCTACATAGGGAGAGTGCAGCAAAGACATGCCACAAACAAACAAAACGGTGGACAGAGGCCCCAAAGTCTCTGACCACTTCACAGGTGTGCATTCACGAAATGTCTCAGCCTCTGGAAAGAGGGGTTACGTTAGCACTTTCAATAACACCCAAATGCTTTCCCCTAAAACCGTCAACCCAGTGGGAAGCGTGTCTGAGTACACAAAGCTTACCTGCCATCATTGCAACCAGGCTGGCTTTGTAGACGTTGGTGAGAGAGCCGAGTTCGCCGGTAGCTAAGATGGTTTTGAGATGGGCCTCCCCGCAGGCTTTTCGAAACTGAGTGATCTCATCGTAGAGGGCTGCGGAGGAAAATCATTGAGGCAGTTACAAAGCCAGCAAGTGGGAACGGGACATGGCGACTCTGTAGAGCCAGCAGAACCCATTTCAGATTTAGGAAACATAAAACATTTGTCACTTACTAAACATCACCCCAATTTACTGTCACCTAGAGCATTCTGCTACAGTTCACATCCTGCTGCAAGCAATGCCTGGTTTGCCACCATACAACTGTTTCTAAGCCCTAGGCCTGGGGTCAGGAGTCATAAAGCCTCTTAAATACCATTATAAAGACATGCAAATTATAAGTAATTTCTACTTTTTCCATGTGATTATGACCTGAGGGAGAAAATAAAAGCAAATTCTCTGCCATACATAGAGCATACAGTTACTACAGACAAGGAAAAAAAAATTCCGTGGTTCCTATTAATTCTTCAGATAACTCAGAGGCAGCAAGTTCTCTGGTTAGCGTATAAAGCAGATCCTTCCTGGGAGATTAGCAATACTGATACAGGACGAACATGCTGCCCACTACTGAAGAGAGTACATGAGCATACACCTATGAGGAAGTGATGGACCTGATCAGGTGACACCGGATGTACGTGAAGAAAGCTCCCGGTAGAGGTGTGCGCTGAGGTGGCTGTCAATTACCCTCACCCTAGATCACTTCCAGAGCTCCAAACAGTACCCAGGAACAGCTCGATAAAGTAGATTAGACAGAGACAGGGAGACAACGCAGCCAAAGATGTGTGCATATAGACATCTGGCAAGATAAAACTGAAGAAAGCAGCTCAAGGTAAAGCAAACAGTTCAAAGAAACCAAAGCAAGCAAAAACCAACGGGCAAACAAAACACTCACAAAATACATACGAAATATAAAAACATGTGTAACAAAGAATAAAAATATCAGTAAGGAAGCAGAAACGTCAGTAAACAAAACCAGTATGTTTCAAAAGCTACTTAAAAGTCATCTGTCAATGACAGCACGGGGGTTAGCCTTTTCCCCTAGCCTACTGTCCGTCTGGTTTCCAAACCTCAGGAAATGGATTATCTACCTCGACAACCAAGATGGCTTGTGTGTGTCTTAGAGGAAGCTGTTTTACACAGACTGAAACAAGTAACACAAGATGTCTGGTAAGAATGACGGTTTGTCACCACCAGATTGTCCCCACAGAAGACCTGAGGTGACAGCACTATCTACCTCCCTCCCCCTGCCCACCTAACCTGACTTGTGGGAAAGCCATTTGTCCTAAGTGCCCACCGTGACACTGGAGTGTCTTAAATCATAACCCCCTACGACGCAGTAACAATTTACATCCTTTCCACTCAGGAAGGTGACTCTAGGGTGGAAGGACCTTTCTGGAAACTGAATCTAAAGAGAACATTGTTCTTCAAGAGAAATTGACACTATGATGTGTGGTCTAAAAACCCAAGAATGCTAACCCGGTTAGCCTGTGACTTAAAATTCTGTGGTAAGCAAGTAACAGCAGGCTCCACGCTCCACACCCTGAAGACTGCAGCTGTATCACTTCCTGTAGGACTCAGGCAACACTGTAGCCAGTCTCTGCCCTAGCCTCAGAATGTACTATGTACCTTATAGCCATTATGAAGATTAAATTGTGTGTGTGTGTGTGTGTGTGTGTGTGTGTGTGTGTGTGTGTGGTGAAGTTTAGTATTGTAGCATTTTGGCGAAATGAGTTTCCATCTTGTAATGTCTGATAAAAATCAAATCCTACTTCACAGCCTGAACCATTCCCCTAAAGAGTCAAGAAATTCTGCTGTATGGATAAAAATCTTTAAAAATATTTAATTACAGCTTTTGTTACAGTGAACTTTGATCTGAATAACAAATTCTTAAACCATTACGATCATGCTTATGAACAACAACAAAAAAAAACCATTACAATTCTTTTAATGACCATTGGATTTATTTACCTATAGTAAACAAACCAAAAAAACTAGATGCGGTTTATGACCACCAACGGGAGGGTGTGGGAGAACCCTGCTATTAAGATCAAAGTTCACCATGTATGGAGAGTTCTCTGAGCTTGGCGCAAAACTAAGAACTCCCTTTCTCAGCGGGACTTCCCTTTCTCTGCCTGGCCTTGTCTGGAGAATGACCCTGTGCAGAGCTCTCTGCAAGTCCTGCATACGAGTCCTGCTCTAGCCTCCAGCCCACATGATAATTAGGTGCTGCTGGGTTATGGCCGCTCAGCCCTTTCCACACGTACCCCTAACAGCCCTTATATACCCTACCCCCGGAAAAATTAAGTAGAGCTGCCTCACTGAAGCTGTCTCCCATCTGTTACAGTCACGATGCTGCTTCAGCCCTCACAGGCCCGTGGCCAACAAGCCCCAGGGAAAAGGGCAACCCAGGAGAGGGTGTGTTCTCTAAGTCATCACCCAAACAGAAGGAATCTGCAGGGGCCACCCCCGCATCAGTGCCCTTCCGTTCTCAGTGTGCACATTTCTCACAGCAATTACTAATTTCATGACGTTCACAGTGTCATATATTCCTGAGAGAGTGTCTTTATGGCTTGGTTTTATTCTATGAGTGTGTGTGTGTGCGCGTGTGTGTAGGACCGTGGAGACCCTGTCTCAAGGGAATAGGACAGAGAGTGATGAACAAGGTGTCTCATGGAACCTGCAGCTCACTTACTGGCTGGCCTGGCTGGCCAGTGAACCCCAGGGATCTGCATGGTTGCCTCCCTCCAGAACTGGAACTGCAACGGGCACCACCATGCCCTGCTTCACTATGTGGGTCCTAAGACGCAAACTCAGCTCCTTGTGCTCAAGCCCTTACTGTCTGAGCCCTCCCTCCCTCTTTCTGCTCCAATCTGGATTCCTTGAAGAACATAAAACACAACCTCTTTGGAAAGAAGCTAAGAAAGCAGCCTTGGCAAGTTTACCGTAGTATCGCTTTCTTCGGTTTGTTTACCATGCTTCCGTCTATTGTGTGCCTGTGCACGGGTACACATGGACCTCGGCAGACAACTCGAAGGAGTTGGTTCGCCCACCATGTGGGTCCCAGGAACTGAACTTGGCTATCAGGCTAAGCAACATCCACTGAGACATCACTTTGTCCCATACTTTTTTTTTTCTTTTTTTCCTCTGAACAGAAGAGACTCTAGAGCTAGCCCAGCGCTGTGATTTATGAGTCCTGGAAGTATGTTAGAATCACTCTCTTTCTCTAGCCTATTTAGAGGGGCTAGCTTTTTTCATATATCTTTGGGAAGATTCAATAAAATACTCCATGTGACTGCAAGAGAATGGGGCAATTCACAGGTATTTATTCTTTAAGAATAGTTTCCCATATTTTTCTTATATACTTCCAGAAATGTAAAAATTACTTTATAGGTGAAACCAAAGAGTTGTCCTAAGATTTATCAAAGTATAGTGAGAATTTACAAATGTTACATACAAGAAAACCAACCACTTCGCCACAGCCCAAGCCAAAGAAGCCCAGAAGAAGCATAATTAGTGCTCACGTAGTTGTATGCACCGCACACTGACATCAGTGACAGACACTGGGAAACCATGATACATGTCAAGAAAAGACCTTGATAGCTAAAATACAACCCATTCACACTCAAATTATGTCTCTTACCACACTCAGCAGATACTTTTCTCTGGATACAAATGAGTAAAACAAGCAGAAAGTGATAGATAGATAGATAGATAGATAGATAGATAGATAGATAGATAGATAATGGATGGATGGATAAATGGGTAGATGGATGGACGGATGGATGGATGGATGGGTGGATGGATGGATGGATGGGTGGGTGGATGGATGGATGGATGGATGGATGAATGGGTGGGTGGATGGATGGATGGATGGGTGGATGGATGGATGGGTGGGTGGGTGGATGGATGGATGGGTGGGTGGATGGATGGATGAATGAATGGGTGGGTAGATGGGTGGATGGGTGGGTGGGTAGATGGATGGATGGGTGGGTGGATGGATGGATGGATGGATGGATGGATAGATTCTCCCTCCCTATAACCCCCTCCCCCAAGGAAATGACAGGAGTAGGGTATGGGTCTACTGTAATTGTTACTTGACTATTTGAGAAGATGTTACACAATAAACAGATAAAGAGAAGAGATGCCCCTTCCAATATGATTCTCCATGAGGTGTGATTAATTAAAGAATAAAAAGTCTTAAGTTTCAAAGCATCATCCCTTCCAAATGCTGAGTTTCCTATGCATTGTTGAAATAACCCCAGTATGACAGCTGGCCATTTCTGGTGAAATGCAGAGGGATCCTAAAATCTTATCACTAATCCATAATGGGACAGATGAAAATTGTGTCTTCAGATTCTAAATAAGATTGAACTTCCTCGGGCTGGAGAGATGGCTCAGTGCTTAAGAGTACTGGATGCACTTGCAAAGGACCTAACACCCATATGGTGTTCCAGCATCCAAATGGTGGTCCCCAAGCATTCACAAGAGGATCTGATGTTCTCTCGTGACCTCCATGGGCACCAGGCATGCATATGACACACAGACATCCAAGTAAGCAAAATACTCATATACATAAAAATTAAAAAAAAATAAAAGATCGTACTTCCGCAAATACTTCCAGTAGAGAGCCCAGTATACATGTGTACACACACACACACACACACACACACACACACACACACACACACACACACACCACAAGTGCCCTGCAAGCAAACCTGGACTCTAAGAAGGGGCTGGCCCTCATCTAGTTGTAAAGTATTCACTTACAGCTGGGCACTGAAATCCTAACTTTCATTCCAGGGTGCAAAAAGTTTAAAGGTCATTCGGGAACATAATTTTTTTTTTTTTATCCTTCCATATATTAACACTTTTGAAGGCTAAAGAGATAGCTCAGTTAATAAACTGTATGCTACAGAAGCATGACAAACCAAATTCCAGAATACACATAAGAAGACAAGCCAAGGGCGGGCTTTCCCCAGTATCATCGCAGCACTGGTAGAGACTAGAGGGTCCCTGGGGTCGATGGCTAACTAGCCTAGATGAGTCAGCAACTCAAAGCCAGGAGGAGGCCCTGTCTCACTACATAGTGGATGGCATCTGAAGAGAGACACCTCAGGCTGCCCTCTCGCCTCCGCATGTACACACAGGCAAGCACACCCATCACTCCCATGTATCCCCAACACACACACACACACACACACACACACACATACACACACACACATTTATGAATCCCTCTGCTGGCCTCTGGCAGAACAATGCACTGCAGTGCTCAGAGTTTCCATCAGGCCTTTCCAGGCCCGTGTCTCTAATTATGTCGCCCGACAAAGTGACTGAATATCCGCAGGCTCCATTTTTCTTCATTCTATAGCTATAGTTCAAATTCTGAGAATAGATGGAAAAGTGATTGTTCGGATGATTATGAAAGTCATCAACTAATTATGCTTCTCTCACATCCACCTTTAATAACAGGCACGTGGAAAATGAAGACTAAACTCCAGTTTACTCTCAAAGCTCAAGCTGTTAGATCTGAGAGCACCGGACTCAGCGCCGGCTTGAAGAGACAACTCAGAAACTGCCTTGTGGCAGATCTCTGCAGAGATGGCAGAGATAGAGACAGTCCCAACTACCCAGGGCCTTAAGAGCAGAGACAGGCAGGAAACTAGTATGTCACAGCAGGCGTGGACACCCTTGAAGGATGAGGAGGGACTTAGTCGGCCATGGACAGTGACGGACACTCTACCTGGTGAGCGCTGAGAACTTGGGTAGGATTTGTTGCGTTCAGCAGTGTTAGGCCAGGGAGATGTTCAAAGAGTTTCAAAAATGTTATATAGAATGGAACTGACCATATGAATGTTGAGCAAACAGATGACTGTACTGAAGTTCATGGGAACAAGGTTTCTTGTAACACGAAAGGACATCAATATGGGAGGGTGTGTGTGAGGGTAATACCTCAGGTACTGAACCATAATAGACTATCTGTGAATTACAGGCCTCTAAGATAGATAGATGGATGCATGGATAGATAGGTGATAGATACATAGATAGATAGATGGATGGACGGATGGATAGGCAGACAGACACACATACACACACACACAGGAATCGGCAGGCAAGCAGACAAGACACAGATATAGATATGTGTTCATGAATGTTGTATCTATGACTATATTCATGCAGTTGCCAGAGAAGAAGTTCCGTGGAACGAGAGGAACATTGAAAGGACACAGAAGCCAGTTTGAAGAGGCTTCCACTGGCCAAGTATCAGACGGCTTGGGTATGAACATCATGACGACATGACGGCAGGGAAATGGAGAGAAGATGTGAGAGGAGGGGAGAGAGGAACGGGGACATGCAGGGGAGAGGGACACGGGGGTGTCTGTATGGTTAAACCTCCGTTCCAAGAGCAGAAGCGAGACTGAGGGACGGAGTGACCAGTGGGGGCTTGCTGTGCGCGAATATGAATAAAGAACACGTGTGTGTGTGTGTGTGTGTGTGTGTGTGTGTGTGTGTGTGTGTGTGTGTGTGATGAAAATGTCATGGTTGACGTTCACTATTATGTATGTCAATTAAAAATGTTTGAAACTGCAAAAGGATCAGAAGAGGCTTAAAATGATAGTAAAAGATTACTACCAAGCTATTTCGAAAGAAATCTATGAGCTCTTATGAAAAGGAAGAAGAGCAGGGACAGGGAGGGGGACAGAGAGCGAGGCAGGAAGGGACGGAAGCAGGCAGGAGGAGAACAAGGGAGAAGGAATGACAACTGGGAAATTGCCGGTTGGCAGCAACTACTGGAATAATAACTGAATAATTATCAATAGATGGTAACATGCTGGATAAAAGCTGGATTGGAGGTGAGATATTAACATAGTCTGCGATGAAATCCATTCATCATCTATATTTACTTATTAAAATGAAAAATGCTGATTTTATGATGTAGAAACTTGGCAGAAGTCATCCTAGCTCTGTAAAACTTAACACCCACAAGAACTAGACAGATTAGCATCCTGTGACTCTCAGAGAACGGAGAAAGACTCCAGCACTTATTCCCGAATACATAACTTGAACCTAATAAGAAAACACCAAGCAAGTCTGACTTTGAAATAGTCTCATGTAGCCCAGGCTGACCTCCAACTTGTTATATAGTTGAGGATGTCCTTGAACTCCCAATCCTCCTGCCGCCCACCTCCCGTGGGCTGAGCCTGCAGGGACAAATCACCATGTTTTATGAGATACTGGGTCTCCAAGCCAGGGCTTTCTGCATGCTGGACAACCATTTTAGCTGCTGAGCTACATCTGGAGCCGCTGGAATACACCTTGTAAATTACTAATAGCGGGCCCGAACTCCTAAAAACAAGAAAAAACTGGGGGGCTGTCCCACAATAAAGAAGAAAAAAGAGAGCTGTAATGACTGACATAGACCTAACAATGCCACTGGGCACCTGAGAAATCTGAATGGAGGGGCCAGTGCATCTAATGTCGGACACTGAAGAGTGCCCTGGCTGGGTGTGACCTTGCCATCACTTCTTGAGAATACACAGTGAGGTATTCAAGGGTAATAAGTCAACAGGCATATAAATTAGTCTCAAATACTTCATAAAAATTATACTGTGTAACACACACATGTATGTATGTATGTATGTATGTATGTATGTATGTATGTATGTATGTATGTAAAAAAGAAAACGAAAAAGCCAAAAGATAAATAACACTCTTAGAACGGAAGAGGCTGGCTGATGTGTACACTTGAGCTCTGCACACTATTTTTCTGATTTTCTATATGGTTTAATAAAATCGCTCAAAAATAAAACTTAAAAACAACGTCTTTGATATTTTTTTATGGCTTAGGTAGAACCTAAGTATTTTTCTTACAGAGGGGCTTTTTGTGACCATCAACTAGTCTATAGTGCTGAAAGTTTTTAAAACATGGTTTTATATTGCACATATTTTATAATCTGCTTACATATATATATACACACATATATACATACATATATACATAGATAGATAGATAGATAGATAGATAGATAGATAGATAGACAGACAGACAGATAGATAGATGATATCCCTATGACACAATTTTTAATGGCCGAACAATCTTCCATTATACAGATGTAAAACTTTACTCAATCATTCCCCTGTCGTTAGAAGCCCACGGTTCCAGGTTTTTGGCCGTGATAAGCAATCCTTCAGCGATGTCCCAACAGTCAGGTCTTTGCACACCTCATCATGCTATCCCCTGGAGTCTTTATTATTTTTTTCTGCTCACACACTTGCAAGTAAAATATGTTCATTGTTAAAAATTCAAACATTACAAAACTGAGAATTCCTCATTTTAAGAGAAAAGAAGAAAGAGTGATTCTTGCCACGTACCAGAAAAATAATAATTTGGAAGGCTATTATAAAAGATGACTGACAAATGAAAATGGAATTCAAACATCCCAACTGCAAATTAGTCAGAATAATGCAAAATTTAACAAAACACATACACCAGAAGCGCTGGCAGAGTGATGTCACATAAAACCCCATAAGAAATGTTTTGACTTATAATGAGGCCTTCAGGATTTTGAAGGGGGTGTACCAGAAGCCCAGGATATATCACACTGGGGGTACTTAATCAATATTGTCGCACAACTCACGGGAATTGTCTGCAGCCTGTGCCTGGGGTCCCTCCCACCTCCACCATCCTCATGAGAACTGGAAGTCAGAACCCAACCTCTGCCTGTCACTCCGGGTCAAGAAGCAGGTGAGGCTGTGTGGGCGGAGTCAGAGTCAGAGGCCTGCCTGTGTTGCATCAACGGTTTGGGTCCAGGGGTAGACAGGAAGCAGAGACTCAGACGGCAATGCGATTTTTGTTTTTGGTTTTTTCTTTCTTAGTTCTATTTTTCAAACCGATAAATAAAAACACAAAAACCCCGTACCAGTTAATGGGGTGCCGTGAGATATTTCGATGTATGCATGTTTTATTTGATATTTATGTCAATGCAGACATATCTATGTCCTCAGACACCTGTCATTTCTTTTCAGGGAGAACACTGGAAATGTTTTTCTTTTAGCTTTTTGAGATGCAGTACGTAATGTGTCTACAGGCAGCCTTCCATGCACCAGCTTCCATAGCTTCCTGTTCTTACCTCCGTAACCATTGATCAACCTTTCCTTCAGACAGGCTATTTCAGCAACGCAGCTCCCCCTGCCCGGCCCAGCCACCAGGAACGACAGCATTTTTTTTTTTTTCTATTGTCAGTCTCACAGCAGCTGGGAATGCAGAGCATTTTCTGGAAAGGCATAGCTCTAACTGTAGAGAGCAAGGCTAGTTAGTGTATCTATAGGGGGCAGTGTGTCACACACAAAAGCCGTGATCTGGGTAAGACGCCAAGTCTTTAGACATCCTGAATCCTGTCTAAAAGTCACAAAGCAATGTCTTTTTGTTTCTTGCTATTCAAAGGCAGTTTTAAAAAAATAATTGCTAGGCCGGGCAGTGGTGGCGCACGCCTTTAATCCCAGCACTTGGGAGGCAGAGGCAGGCAGATTTCTGAGTTCGAGGCCAGCCTGGTCTACAGAGTGAGTTCCAGGACAGCCAAGGCTACACAGAGAAACCCTGTCTCGAAAAAACAAACAAACAAACAAATAATAATAATAATAATTGCTAGTGAACATATCTAAGCAATTATTTTTGAGTGCCAGAGAGATGTTCAACACTGCATAAGAATGTCCTGAAAATAATATTTAAGATAATTACATGTACAGTAAAACACTTAGTGTAAATCTGTACAGCAGGCTTTCCTACCAAAAAAGTCACAAAGCCTTCAAGAACATGGTTTCATTTGCCAGAGCAATTAATTAAACTTGTAAGGGTAAAGTAGAGATCGGCTTAATAAATCACCCAGCAGTAAAATAACCTAGAAGAAATAAAACACACAGTTTTGCCAGCACTATTGAAGTACTGAAGAATCATAGCATAAAAACAAAAACCATAAAAGCATCTGGCTCTTGTATCTCCCGACTCTCTCTGTTATAAACAATCTGGGAACAGAGGAACTACAGATTATGGATTATGTGATTCTATTCCTAAGAAGTATCTATAGATTTAGAAATAGCTTTTCTGATGAGCTATTATTATTAATAGCTCTATAAAGGAAGCAAGAATAAGTTCTTTTCAGGGATCCCGTTCTTCTGTGAAAACATAAAAATAAGTAAATAACAAAAGGCAGATTGATTACTGACCAGATTTCAGGTCCTTAGTGCCCCGTTCAGATGAGAAAAAGAAAGACACACTGGCTGTGGTCTTGGGATTTCATCCTCTCACACTGAACCAGATAGTGTTAAGTGTGCGTGCTACAAACTAAGCTTAGAGAACAAGAGTCTCACCACACTCAACAGAAAGGCACGGAGATGATGAGGTTGTGGCCACAGGAGACAGACAACATTCACCATGGCTTCACTGAACACATTGCACCAGAAAAAGTCAGTGTTTGAACCACCCCGGAGCCCCGCCCACTGGCATCCCATGACCATTTGGTCCCGAGGCCCTGTGAAGGCAGTCCCAATGCAAGGCTCACAGAAGTAGAGTAGCAAGTAAGGTCCAGATCAGAGAACTGCTCACTGGTAAATATCGTAGGCATCTCTGTGAGGCAGAATGAGGCCACCCCTGTGTATATTAGCTATAGAAGGCATGCAGTTATCGAAGCCTGCTCACAGAGGGTGTGATGAGGAGCCCCTTGTCCCAAAAGCTTTTTCAGGAAAGCAAACTAAGAGAGGTGTCGCAACACACACACACACACACACACACACACAAAGAAAGCCAGAGACCTCAAGAGATTCTCACAGGAGCAGGAGTCTCTCACTCCCATTATATCCAGGCCCAGGAATGTGTGGGAAGAGAGCTGAATTGAGAACTTAGGAAATATTTGTTACGTAATTCTGAGAGCCAACAATACCATCTTTGCTCTGTCTCAAGTGACAAACAGATACACATCCGTCTGCATGAGCAGGAGCCAGTGAAGTAATGTCAGGACAGTGCAGTGTGAATGAGCTAAACATGGCTGACAGGAATCAGCCTACAAGGGCTAGGGTAAGACTGAACAAAAAGTGCTATATGAATAGAGACCACAGCAGTCGGTGATGCTCAGGTTAGGGCAAATTACCTCAGGGGTTTCAGTAGCTCCTGAACGCCTCACCACACTCCAGCCACCAACAAAAGCATCCCGAATAATCAAGAACGCACGCACTAAATCTAACTATGACGTCTTTAAGTTAATGGAGGGTAAGTAACTATTTTAATGCATTTCTTTCTCGCGTGGCTAGATTCCCTGATGTCAAGAGGACTCCGAAAATGGTGATGAGCAATGGAGATGAGTGGGCGTGCAGACAGGAGTTGAGAACACACATGGACCAAACAGATGAGGATACTGGTGCCCAGAGCTCAGGAAGCTGATATGGGAGACAAGGTAACAGAACTTGACTCTCAAAGAATAAGGAGAAGTGACTCCAGGACAGAACCCCTGAGGGAGGACAGGGGACATTCAGTTAGAGAGAGCCTCAGGAATGTGAAATCTGACATGATTATGGCCAAGCGTTCTGGGAGGGAAGGGCGGTTCACCAAGTCAAACACTGAACAGAGGCGAATAACAAACAAGAGAAGAACACCTGGGCCGGGGAAATGAGAGGCCACTGTCCTCTCGCTTAGAGCCTACCCAGAGAGAAACATGGGTTTTTAAGGATTCCATCAGTGATGAGGATAAAAGGGGGATGTAGCCATTAATGAAGGGGAATGCTGACTTCAAACAGAAACACTTAAAAGAGAGAACAGAGAGGGAGAGGCTGGAGACAAGAGAGATGAGGAGATGGCGCAGAGAAAGCACCTGGGCATGCAGGAGGTGGGAGCCACGCAGCAAAGACCGAGAGCCATGCAGCAAAAACACGAAGGTCTGAGGCCACAAGGACTAGGCAAGAGCCAGACATCTGACAAAGTAGAGACATGAAACGGTCCCTCAAAGGGAAATGGAAGATGGAGCTGGGGAGATGGTGTGTCACTGGGGGTAGGCTTTGAGGTTTCAAAACTTCGATACATGTACAGTGGCTCTCTTCTTGCTGCCTGTGGTTCCAGATGTAAACTCCCAGTGAGCTCTCCAGCACCACGTATGTCTGCACGCCACCATTCGCCCAGCCAGGACGGACTAAACTCCTGAAACTGGAAGCAAGCTTTTGTTTACGAGAGTTGCTGTGGTAATGGTGTCTCTTCACCACAATAAGACTAAGCCAGCGAGCTCATGTCCAGTCTCGTCACAGAGCTTGGAGCAAGCAAGGCGGATCCATATGCTTCTGGGCTGTGAGACGTGGTCAGGAGGCATTGGACACGCATAGGTCTACTTCTGATGTGCTTTTGCAAAGTGTGACAGGTAATCTTTACTGTCCGCATGCTGGGATCTAGACTCACTCTGGAAACAAACATCTGCGCATGCGTGTGAGAGAACGTCGAGCTTGGGTTACTGAGGAGCCACCCTGGATGTGGATGTGAGGAGCAGTAGCCCTTCTCTGGGGCGAGCTGGACACTGCTGTCATCTCCCCCCTGAATCTTGACTTTAGATTTTGCCGTGATTTCTCTGCCATGATGGACTGTGAGTCAAAGCAGGCCCTTTCTTTACCTCAAGAGGCTTTCACTGGGTATTGGGCTGCAGTGAAGAGAAACGCAAATAATCCCCAAAGTAACTCACAAAACTTAAGGAGGGAAGGCCCAAGGCAGGACACGGAACAGCCTGCTGGGCACGCCCACCAGCGCAACCCACAGAAATAATGAGAGGCTCTTAATCAGTAAGCCCCTAATATAAAAACAGGACACTGAATAACACAATCTATAACCAAGCTGAGAATCAAAATTAAGACAAAATACTGCAGCGGGGAAAGGCTTAAGTCACTGCTGGCTTCTATTTAGAAATAAATTTCTAGCATTCAATGTTCCTTTTCGATTTGGTTTGGGTCAAGAGGTTATTAACACCATAAAAAAAAGTTAATGGAAAAGTATGGTCTAGGACAAAAATGTGTTATTATATTTTGTGGAAATGCCTACTTTGGGGAAATTATTATCTCAAAAACGGCCGTTGCTAAGTCTGTTAAGGATAGCCAATTATATCAAAACCCATCTCCTATTGGATTGTATTTTTCAATTAATAGAGTTTGAGAGACAAGAACACAAGTTATAATATAAACTGCACATCTATGTCTTCACCTGCTTGTAAAAGACATAAAGAATGTGCATCTGGATTTATTTAAAATATGCACATTTACATTACCTACAACTCTGAAATCATAACTGAAATTGGTAACCAAAAGCATATATGCAGAATACACAGAAACAAGAATATATATAAAATATGACTTCCAAGAAGGATTAAGACTGCCCAAAGTACACAAGCAGCAACGCAAAATGGGCACAAGTAAAGAAAGATATTTGGAACAGTCAAGAACAGTAGTATACACAGGAAAGGGGGGGGGAAATGGAAGACCATGAAATGTTGCCACCTCTCCAAGCTGGAAAGCACATAGCTTCACTGGCAGCCAGCGATGGCGGCCATATAAGTGACTTAGTTCAAGACAGCAGGATGCAATAAACAGGGTGCAGAGGTTTTCGGATGGGGCCGAGCCTTCTTTCCTTCCCCTGGGGAGGCTGTGTGAAGCCTGAATCTTCAAAAGCCACCTTAGACAATGGAGTGTTCCTACTGTGGTGGTACACACACACACACACACACACACACACACACACACACACACACACACACTTCAGAACTGGAAGATGGAATTGGTCTAGGGCTCTGGCAGAACTTTAAATACTTCCCTCTGAGTGCCCTGTGACTAGACTGTGGATGAATCTTTGTTACATTCTAACTAAACAAAAATGGTTCACAGGGGCCAAACAGTGAAATAGGTTTGACAGAAAAAAGTTTACAGATACACACTATCAAGTCTTCTCTCTCACACCTAGTTTCAGTATCTGCAGTCTCGGTTAACAGGGATCAACCTAAGGTCTGAAAGTACTAAATGGAAGGTTCCAGAAATAAACCATTCACAGGTTTTACAAGGCAGCTGTGGTGAAATCTCAGGCTGTCCACGCTGTTGTCCACACTGTTACCGAGTCACTAAAGCCATCACGGTTATCAGCTTGATACGTCTCAGCTAACAGTGACACAGAGGCCAGGAAGATGGCTCGCGGGTTAAGAATGCCAACAGCCAAGACTGATCACCTGAGTTTGATCCCCAGGACACATATGGAGGAAGGAGGCCAACTCCCAAAAGCTGTCCCCTGATCTACACAGCCAAGCCCTGGCATGCATAGTCCCACCCTCCGTCTACACATAAACAAATGAATTAAGCGATCACTGATTCTCCATACTTAAAAATATGTTTTACTTGACGTGTACCATCTATCAAGAAACACTATATTATCTTGGCATTAATTTGGTTTCACCTAAAATGTTAAATTACTTCCCATGGTAGCTTTTTCAGAGAGCACTGTATTTATTTTAGTTATTAATGTCCTCACCTTTAGGATCTAAGATATATATATATATATATATGAATAGGTAAAGCCAATTTGATTGTTTCATACCTCACTGTAAGACAGCATCCTGTTACGGGAACGGGCATTATCTTATTACAGCCTGGCATGACAGGAAGACACTGACCCTACAGGTGAACATTCAATAGCATTTAAGGTAGAAAAAGGCATTTAATAAGCTTGAGAACAGTACACATCACCAAAGTCCACAAAGATTAATGTGGAAAGGGTGACCTCCCCAACATCCTAGAGTAAACCTTGCTTAGAGGCCTTGCCTGGAGTGACTTATGTACTGAATAAGGAAAACAGTGCACAAGAGGAGGAACTCTTTCAAAACAGAAGCAAAATAATAATTTTTAAACTTGATTTTACTGCATGGGATGACCGTGCACCTAACTACACAGAGGGCCATAACCAGTTCCTGCAGACAGAGAAGGGCCTAGACTTAGAAGGGAATTGAGAGGAGCACTCAGCCATCCTCCCCCTGACCATTGACATGTGACCTGGAACCCGATTCCTAAGTCCTGCTGTGTCCTGTCCAGATCCCCACATGACCCACCAGGAAGGGCTGGGGTTCCCTGGGAACAAGGACCTGCACCCACCTTCCCACTGGCCGGTCAGCACCAAGGTCCTGTTAACGACCACGTCGATTTCAGTAGCTCCATCCTCCACGGCCAGTCTGATTTCTTCCAGTCGAGTCTTTAAATGAGTCTGTCCGGCTGGAAAGCCAGTGGCCACTGGGAGAGATTTCAAAGAAAGAAAACAAGAGGGAGAGAATGAGGGAGGGGAAAAATGGGGGACAAATTTCAAGTGGTCAGTTCGTAAGTACCATGAATAGTACTTAAACACGACCCACGCCACACGGGACAAGGTTGGAGTGGCGGGGTGACTGCACAAATGACAACATGATGCTCTCTGGAAGACAGGAGGTTAAGTCACTGCAGCGGTGTTTGCACGGCATGCTTAGTAACTATCAACTAGCTAAATACGTCAGCTGACAGGAATAAAATCATTGCTGTGGCTTCCCATGACAGACAGTGGTAGATTCAAGCTGGCTTTCCTGACTTACCCATATGGCCCTGATCTCGTCTCTATTCACACATGATGGACTTAGTGAACTAAAACAACAGGCTGTAAGCCAGGTTCCTCCCAGTGTCGCTTAAAACAGCCAGCAAGGCAGCTGAGACCAGGGAGAAGCCAGGCAGGAGGGAAGCACAGGAAACGGGCAAGAACGCATGAAAGAAAAGAGAACGCACGCCAACAGGTTTGAATACCAGAACTTTCTTTTTCATTCACCCCATCCCTGATCTACACAAGGACCCACTGACCTTTCCTACAGTGATAACTCCTTGGGTATGCTATCAGGCTAGACACATTGCCCTGTTCTGTAAGTGAAAGGCTGAATGTCCTGAGATGGTGAAAAAATTAAGGTCCACAGAGGCACAGCTTCAAATATGTCGGGAGCCCTTTCGGAGAGGCTACATACAGACATGTACATGGAGAGATGGCTCAGTGGTTAAAAGCACTGGCTGCTCTCGTGAAGGACCCAACTTCCGCTGCTAGCACCCACAAGGAGGATCTAATGCCTTCTTCTGGCATGTGTGCACATGCAGAGGACTTGATGCAGAACCCATGAAAGCACAAACATTCATGCATAAAACATAAACCTTTAAAAAATATATATAGTACATCATCTTTCCTTAATGAAATAAATAGCCGATCTTAATAAACCCCTTTTGCTTTTGCTTGTCTTGTCTTTTCTAGACATGGTTTTCCCATGTAGCCCAGGCTAGCCTTAAACTAGCAGCAATCCTCCAACGTACTAAAATTGCAGGATGTGCCACCATACCTGGCTCAGCGGAGGATATTCCTGTAGCCTTTTTAAAACTAAAATCTAATACTATCTGTCTCATGTATCTATCCATCCATCCATCCATCCATCCATCTGTCCACCCACAGACACATGCTTTAGGAGGCTTGTTTTTTTACAGTCAGTTTAGTTTTCATTTATTCATTTTGTGTGTGTGTGTGTGTGTGTGTGTGTGCGTGTGCGTGTGCGTGCGTGTGTGTGTATGTGTGAGACACACATGAGGTCAGAGGATAACTAGGACTTAGCTGTCTCCTTCCACTGTGTAGGCGCCAGAGATCCAACTCAGATAGCCAGCCTTGGCAAGAGGCACCTTTACATCACCCATGGCCCTTCTGGGTTTTAGGGTTCTGGTTTTCACTCTAGCTTATTCTACACTTCCTGGGTTTGTTGGGTTTGTTTTTGTTTTTTGACATCAGTTAATCACCTTCAGGCTGAATGTGCCATGCTCTGTTTAAAACCGTCCAGAGCTAACACTGTCTTCAGAATAGAGCCCACCTCACCAGCCACCAGCCGTCAGTGTCCTGCCCAGCGTCCCCTCTCACGGCTACCTGTCCACAACTGGGAGCCTTTCTATTCCCTGCTCTGCTTCTGTGCCTTGTCCTATGCTAGTTCCTGTGTGACTATCAACCCTGCCTAGGCAGATGTCAGCCCCCCCACTTCTCAACACCCAGTGCACCATCACCTCTGCTGGGAGGCGTCCAGCCCCCGCCATGGCTGAGGGAAGCATTCCCTGCTCAGTACCATCTGCCACACACATGTAATGGAGCGCAGTGACGTGTGTGCATGATACAACTGACACTGTGACTGTAAATCTGATGACCCTCATAAAAACAGGATTTCCTTATAAAAACCGAGATACGGTTCTATACTTTTAGGACTTAATATGTCAAGGGTTTGGGGGTTGGTGGTTTTGTCTGTTTGTTTTTGAGATCTCACTACTTGGCCCAACTGGCCTCAAACTCAACAGTCCTCCCCCTGAGCTCCTGAAGTGATAGGACTCTACATGTGTGACGTCATGCTTACTTTAATATCTATATAAATTCACTATATAAATTAGCACACATTAAAAATCACAAATCGACACGACTAAATCTATGAAACTAATACAATCACAGTATAAATTTATGGGGGATTAGCCATGCCAACCAAGCTAAAAAAAAATATATGTTGAAAACATCACAAGAGAAAAAGCCACCGAAAGTCTTACCTGATGCCACAGGTATACTGCAGCCTGCAGCCTTCAGTGCCTTCACAGCATCGCATACCCGGGCGGGGTAAACACAGACAGCAGCTGTGGTGATGCCTATGAAGGGAGAGCACAGCAGCCTAGTTTACATGGAGTTCGGCTCACGCACTACGCCTTTAGTTATCATTTCTGGGACAACACTGGCAGAGAGCCAATGAGAGGGACAAATACTTGCCCCACATGGTTGCAGCAAAGGGAAAAGACCGGTGCTTGTGTTTTGTTTTATAGCCCTGGGGAGGAAAACCAGGGACTTTAGCACTCAACTCTGAGTCGCGTCTTTAGCTCTCATAAGGTAATGTTCTAGTGTCGACTAGAGAGAGATGAAATGATGCTTTTCAAAAGCCATGGAGTTGCGAAGGTCTACTGAAAGCCCGCAGATTATCTGTGATGCCTGCACTGGGCTAGCTCAGCGCCTTTCCCTGCTGCATACCAGCTGGGCACTGCAGAACCAGGAAGCATAGATCTACACAGAGGAGATTTGCCTCCCAAGACGGGCTCAACAAGTGACTACACCTGTGGCCCAGACACCACCAATACCCTGCCACCCCATCTGCCACCCAACCTGCACCTGCCGCCCCACCTGCCGCCCCACCACCACTTCCAGTCTCATCTATGTTTCAAATTTGAACGCTCAAAACTCTGGGCAGCTTTTCAACAGTTTCTCTCTCATGTACACTAAGAGAGTGATAGGAGTTATTTTTTTGTTTTGATTTGTTTTAAATTCTAACCTAACACACAGTACTTCCCATTTGCATTTTATTTACAAATGCATTTCTTTGACTTCATATGTGACATGCTCATTAAGTGATGAGACTGGCCTTTCCTCATGGCTACAGTCAGAGCCTGTAGGTCAGAGCCCCTACACAGAAAAGCTCACAAACTGAAGAACTGAGGAAATTCCTGACCAACAACTTCAATCCATAGATGCAAAACCTGATCTGAAAACAGGGCTTGGAATCTCTTTAGCTTTGGAAAGAGAAATCTCAGTGGCCTGTCTGTACACACAGAAGCAGAGATGGACCAGGGATCACCACAGCACATCAGCAGGTAACCACCAAGCCCCGGAGCTACAGGAATGACTGCTGTGAGCAGGTAAGCCCAGGTGCACTGTGCACAGCCCCACCTTTGTCGTCCATATTTAAAGCTTTTAAGAGGTCTGCCCGGATTGGGTATTTGGCTTTGTAACAGAGCCGCTGAACGTTGGAAAACGTGTCATCGCCGGAAAGTGTGGTAAGGTCTATAAACGTGACAGCTTTCAGGAGCCACGCAGCCTAGAAGAAAAGGAGAAACAAGGGAAATCAAAAAGAAAATGCACCTTGAGCCCAGATAGAGAGGAGGGAAACGGGACAAATGTAGTGTTAACAGCCAGCGGCAAAGCTACTATAGGCGTTTTCTGATACAGGGTATAAAAGGAGCTCAGAAATAACCAACAGGGGCCAGCAAGATGGTTCAGCAGCGAAAGGAGCTTGTTGCCAAACCTGAAGAGCTGAGTTCTATCCCCAGAGCACACATGAGAGAAGGAGAGAACCAACACCCACAAGTTGTCCTCTACCTCCACGTGTGTTCCAGGGTGCACATGGCATACAACACACACACACACACATACACATGCATGCACATACATGTGGACACACAGAAACAATTTGAATTCTAAATTATTTTGAAAAGAATGGCAATCAAGATGAATATTAGCCAGAGTAGAGCAAAAGGGCAGACTTGATCTCTTTTTTTCTCAGAAACTCCAACTGAAGCCTCCACCAGCTCCTGCCATTTCTCACTGTTCCAGCTTGTCTGTAACGAGCCAGCCACAACATAACGTTGAGTTTACCTTCTTTCTCAGGGTTCAAAGGTGATGCGGTGTTTTCTGAAATCTCTAAGTCCCTTGTTTTCTACTCCAATTCCATCATTAAAACAACCCTGATATTCTCCTACTCACTCTAAAAACAAAAAAAATTCTTTTATCTTTTCAGCCAGATGGGCAGATGGGACACGCCGCTTTCAAGACCTTCATCACCACAGTCTGACTGTCTTGGGAAATGAACCCCAAAGTCCTTTAGGCCTGCATAGCACGTCTGAGTCTGTGGCTCACTAAAGAACGCGCTGACTGGAAGTACGCCACCAAGCATCATTTTTGGAATTTTGAAAAGTGATTTATGAAAAGAAATAGTAAGGTAAACTCTCCTACCTCAGGCCTCAACGGTGGACACCCCAGGTGTAGATGTTTATGGCTTTAAAATTAAAATAGAAGACAGCTGAAGAAAGCAGTCTAAGAAGCTGAATAAATGTGTTTAGGAAACATGCCATTTAATTCGCTCATGAATAAAGATGCCTCAAATTCATTTGCGGTTTGGCCACTCAAGAGCGGTAAGATTCTTAACTTGTTTGGATAAATGCGTTATCTTTCTCCAACCCATCATCATCATTTATGAATTATTAAAATAAGCTATGGACAGCTGCAATCCTTTAAGTCTAGATGCATCTTGAGAGAAATCCAATACTGTGGCCTTGAGGGAAGAGGCGTGCGTTGTGAGGTGCGGGACGGAATGCTCATGAGGACCCGTACCTGCCACTCCTTCTTCACGCTTCTGCGGGTCTGGATCTGCTCAGCCCGCCTCAGCACGGCTGCGTGATTCACTTGAACTTTGGAGATCCAGCTAAGATCTATGAAGGAAAGAGCGACACGTGTAAGTTTTAAGAGATCCACTGTCATCTCTAGCGAAAGGGCATCGCCCCGTTCATTATCAGCCCTCTTTTAAAACACATGGGGCTTGGGAGCAGCAAGATGGCTCAGTCAATAGTGTCTGCAGCAAATGCCTGACAGCCTGAGTTCAATCCCTAGGACCAACATAATGGTGAAAAGAGGGAAATCATTTCCTAAAGTCGCCCCTTGACCTGCACACACACACTGTGACATGCATGAGCTGAACGTCATACACATACACAAAATAATAATAAATATATTCTTAAAGTCATGCTTCTTTTTCAGACAATAACAAATACACAACCTCATAGAAAGCCCGGTCATCACAAGGTACACTGCATGCAAAATCAAGTGCGTCTGAAACTACAAGAAGCTGTATTGATTAATTACACACATAAGCACAGCAGTGGGTGTGCCCTCCTCCCTGGGCACACACGTTGTCTCACCTCTGACAGAGAAGACTTATTTGTGAGTGTCTAGTCCAGGAGAGCAAATGATTAATAAATACTTAAGTGAATTACTGAATACTTAAAGGCATCTTTGATCACTACCCACTTACTGGCAAGATTAATATCTGCTAGATGCTGATAGGATATACAGGCCATCAAAAGAGAATTTTTCAAAATGTACTACACATAACAGTGTAGCAGGCACTCGAAACCAGGAAAGGAAAAAAAAAACAAAACAAATCCCACCCAAAGCTGCAAGAGGTCTATCTCTGACACTTCTGCTTCAGTGTGGCCCATCCTGTGTGGTCAATTTTGTTTGAGCCAGGCTATCCTTAGCCAGTGGACCTCTGTGGAAAGTCAGCTAGCTCTCCGGATGCGCCTCACTTGGATGCATCTCTGCCACAGAATGTGGATGGGATTTCTGAGTAGAGGTGGAAGTGCATCTTGTACTTAGTTCAGTGTGAGGCATGGCCTCGGGAGTCCAGGGTCTGGTGCCCATGGCTATCGACTCCAGGTAAGCTAGATGTCCATCCGTTACCTGCCGTAGCCGACCTCAACTCTACATCTCTGTCCCTCCCCAGGAACCTCATGGTTTTTAAAAAAGAGTTTTAAAAGACAACAGTGGGCAGAGTGTAGCCATTAGGAAATATGTGTCATTCCTACATCTCTCTGATGTATGAGAATTACTGTGTGCAGACCGGATGGCGTGTCGGCCACATGAACTCTCTCTGACTAACTACTTACTGGAAAGGACCTAAGGGAAGAAGGATTTACTTTGGCGCATGGTCACATGTCTCTGCGTATTTGGAAATAACAGCATTTCGGTGGGATCTTGTCACAAAGAAGAAGTGTTCACCTTGTGGTCGACCAGAAAGCAGAGAAAGTAGAACTCAGAAAAGGACCAGAGGTTATCGTTAAGGTTCTGAGGGTAAGGAGAGGCTTGCTACGAACGCTGACAACCAGAGCTCAATCCCTGGTACACAATGGTGGAAGAGGAGGATGGACTCTGGAGATTCGTTCTCTGACTTCTGCACATAGCTCTGTGAGGACGGACACACACACACACACACACACACACACACACACACACACACACACACCACAATCGAAGAAAGGAAGAGAAAAAGTGGGGGACCATGGCAGGATGCTATGCTGCCAGTGACCTACTTCCTCCAGGGAGACCCACCTGCTACCGTTTACCACCCATCATTAATTCCATCAAATGAATTATGAGTCCATCAAAGGGTTCGTTCATTCATTCATTCACTCAGTCGGTCAGAGACTTCATGATCTGCCTACCTCTGGAGATGCCCTCAGTCATGCACACAGCTGTTCTTTATCAATCCTGTTACACTAACACCCACAAGTGAGCATCACACTAATTACTAACACAATCCTAAAGAATTTGTTCAACACAAAGATGAGATCTGGGACCACCAGGACAATTAGTAGGTCTCCATTAAAATTGCTTTTTTTCCCCCATTTCCATCTGTGGATTCTTACAAGTATCAATATTAACGGTGTAGAAACTCCAAATTTGGGTCAGAATGAGTTACAGAAGTACTGTTATTCAATATCACTGAAGTAGGAACCATGTTTGGATGGTATATTTTTTCATTTCTGATGAAATTATTTTATTAGCTGAAACCATTTAATAAAACAGATTTTCAACATTTCCATCCATCTGTTCTGCTCCTTAAAATATCACTTGGTCTTGCCTCTTTGTGAAGCCAATTCGAGAGAAAACAGATGTCTGGGTCAGGCAGCCTCTTGCCCTTCTTCCTACCAAAGATAGACTGGATTCGAGGCAGAGTCCCGGACAGTAGGATTAAACAAAGACAAGGATGCACACACTCTTTTAAGACCTAGTAGAACCTAGCTCCACCCAAATGTAGGGGAGGCTTAAAAAATTAAAATTAAAATTAAAAAAATTAAAAATCTGGTCAAACAACCACTACTACAGGTGACTGAGTTCATGGTAAGGACTGTTTTAGGGACAGTAGAGCCCACTGGAGCTACTGGAGCCAAGAGTTGTACAGAATCGTAAGGCTCACAGCCAAGAAGCGGAAGCCAGCCAACCCAGGGTTCTTCCCTCAAGGTTCCTGGCTCCTCACCACTCCTCAGACCATCTCAAGTTCTGCTGTTGGTGGGAACCCTCAAACAAACCCCAAAGGCCCACCAACCAATCCCCTGGCTTTCCCCCAGACATCTCCCGTTTCCTCCCTTAAGCACTGGGCTTCAGTGTCCCTAAACAACCAGCAGTCTCCTGAGTTGGTGTTTTATGTTGTCTCTGGATCTTGTGTCCTGTTTCTTCTTTCTACCTAGAAGGTCCTTCCTTACCGTGTATGAACAATGAACCTCCGCCCACAAAGACTGAAGACATAGCTCCGTTGGCCCAAGTCCTTGACTAGCAGGCAGAAAGCCCATATAAACCAGCCACAGTACATACACTTGTAATTCTAGTACTTGGAGAACAGAAGTGTGTGAGGTCATCCTCATACAAAACAGCAGATTGAAGGCTAGCCTGGGCTACATGAGACCTGTCTCATAAAGGAAAAGAAAGAAACAGGAAGGGGAGACAGGGAAGGGAAGGGGAGTGGAGGGGTGGTCCCTTTGCCTGGGAATCCTTTCTAAGGTTTACAAGTTGCACATTCTCTGTGCTCAGTTCTTCAAGGTGACTTTGCCAGCTACTTTCAGTCCCACTCCTTCACTTGGAATAGCACCGACAGCGTTAAACACATCGTACCTCCAATGGGTCTTTAACATCTCAAGCAAAGTACGTGACACTGGGTGACATTCGAGTCAGAGGAGGGCTTCTCCAAGTCCAAAGCCCTCTTCTCTTATCCTCCCCAGGTCACAAATGACCTTGGATCTGCAGAGGAAAAAAATGACGAGCACCCAGATGGACACCTGGGCACAGTCTCCTTAAAAAGTACCCTCCAATGCACTGCAGCTAAAGTTGGTACCCACGAGGCTGGCACTCACACGGCTGATGCTGCTTGCTATAGGTCCCCGTGAAACATCTACTGGAGAATGTAACAGGAATTACCTCTCCCGTATCAGCTTTGGCTGCTAAAAATACCATTAATGGTCATAAAATTACCCAGCCCCATATTTAATCCAGCCACAGAATTTGCCTCTGTGACCTCCCGTGGCAATGAATTACATAAGTGACTATCTCCTTTTATTAGCACTTCATTTGCTGCTCTTTAATTTCATCAAATAACCCCTGTTCTTGTGTTATAGGGTCTGGGGAAAAGAAAGGACTGATTGGCCTTTGTTACGTCCTTCATAACTTTTAATATTTCATTCAAGTACCCTTTAGCGTCTCCTTGCCAAGAGAAGCAAGGCTAATACACACACTCTCATCAGGACCACAGAATCTTCTGCTTCAGAGGCCAAGAGGGGTTTCAAGTTCACAGGTCTTTGGGGAGAACAGACACGGAATCATAGATTGAAGTTAGCTCTGCTCCTCAGCACGCTCTCCAATGAAGAAAACTCCACTGTTTTTCTCAGGTTGTCGCACTGCTGACATTCAGTCCCCTTGGTTGGTTATTAATTCATTCTCAAATGCATGTCTCTTATTTTTATTTTTCTGGTTCGGGTCTCAGGGGAGTTCTAGCCTCACTGGCACTTTGTTTTTGTTTGTTTGGGGTCCTTCACACGATCCCTAACCCACACGATATGAAATAACCACCAGACAGAATGAGAAGCGTGTTGAAAAGGCCTTCGTTCCTACGAGTCAAAAATGAATCATGAGACTTTATTTGACAAAGCACCCTCCGAAAGTGGAGTAAATAAAATATTAAATTTCCCATATCCTTTTAATTCTTTCAGTTCTTTCTAGCTGCACCTAAGCTGTTTCTGGTGCTGTCTCCAAGCTCCTTGCTCGCAGGTGTGCACGTGCTCGCATATTTAACACGAGTTCATACTCCCAAGTTCCCTACCTCGTGGTTCTCACCCAGCTGTCTGTTATTCCATTCTTGTTTGTTTTCAAGTCTAATTTGCATCCTCCCAGGAACCAGCCACACCCTCCCAGCTGTGCAGGTGTTCAACTCAAAACAGCTCACCACTAGATGCTTGGCCTGTGTCTACTCTGGCAAGCTAGTGTTGTCAGCAGTCACTGAAACTGGGAAAGTATTTCATGATCATGTCTAATCTGTCGACCTTCACCTTGGAAAAGGGTGACTAGAAACAAAGACACTGGGAGGCTACTGCTAATGTCAAATTCAACTTCCACAGTAAATGAGAAGATGTCACCTTGCCTAGTTTCTACCCCCAAAATACAGAAATCGGGAACTGCTCTGTGAGCCCCATCCTTAGCTGAGGGCAGGTGAGATTCATCAGGAGACTTCTTCCAAGAGTATCCCACCTATCAGATTTGGAGGCAGGTTTCAAGGGCATCTGTGGACTTCCTGTGCACTATAAGCAGATCTGCTACTCCTCTGCCTGTTAATCTGGTCCTAAGGATCGATCCAGATGTTAAGAACCCAAACCCCCCCCAACCAGGCAGCACATAATGCCACAGCCCAGATAGACCTTTCTAAGGATACAGCCCCTGCTGCTTTTTGCACCTAACCTCAAGTTTCTATAGAACACACATTCACCTACAGATATTAATCCAAATCCGGTGAGGAGTAAATCTGTATATCCTTCAAACAATCACAATTTAGATGGTTGGTACCAAGATAAAGACTGACCTGATCTCCCAGCTCTGCCTCTGTGGCAATCTTGTCTCTCATCATCCATTAAGCTGGCATTTCTGATGTGTTTTGCAACCACACTTAAGTGGGTTAGAACACTTTCAGAATATCATCACAGCAGAAGTTAGCCTGGGGTCACATCACAAGGTAACCGCAGTCTTGAGCCTTGCTCTGCCTGCCTGGCAGCATCAAGTCTTGAGGTCAGCTTTTCCCACCTCCCTTGATCCTGCACTCGTCCCTGAGACCTCAGCTGTTGCTGCTCTGCCCGTTCAGTCCATCAGCTGCTAACAGGAGAGTGATCTGAGCACTGAAAAAAAAGCCTAGCCTCCTGCTCTGGCATTTTCTGTACAGTTCTTGGGTCAGCCATGTCAGGTCAAGTTGTTCTCAGGATCCTTAGGATGGCTCATTCAGTGACCACCCCAGAGTCTGCAGCAGCATTGGTTTTATAGAGAGAGCCACAGCTCCTTAGCAGAATGGGGGTTCCACCTGAGTGCCCATCAACAGATACCGCCATCTCTCTATTGAGCACAGCGGGTCCCAACCCGAGGGTTGCCTAAGACCGTCGGAAAACATGGATATTTACAATATCATTTGTCACAGTTAGGAAGTAGCAATGAAAATAATTTTATGGTTTGAGGTCACTGTAACTTGAGGAACTGTATTAAAGGGTCACAGCATTAGGAAGAGTGAGAACCACATGTCCAGAGTGCAGGTCCTGTGTAAATAATGTGAGAAACACATCCTCACAAGGCATAACAAGGGGGCGGCCACCCTAAAGAAACACAGGAAAGCTGCAGACAGATGTGAGGAAGGCTGGAAAAGCACAATATCAAACAACTTGCACGGGGAAAATCAATGCTTTCGACCGGCATTTCCCCGACTGGCTCCATGGCTTTTATTAGAACTTTTTCACTTGAAAATATATAATGAAAACTTACCTCGGTGACTGAACGGAAAGATTAGTGTCAATGGCTCACAGCTGCCCAGAGACTGGAGGATCAAGCTAGGAAGACAGACAGGAGGACCTAGTCGACAACAGTGCCCCAAATGAGGACAGGACAGAGATATATCTCATATTTAACATGTGTGAAGGCCTGGGCTCCATCTGAGTAGCATCTAAAACCAGACATGGTCGCACAAGCCTGGCATCCCAGCACTCAGAGTGTGGAGGCAGACAAGGAGGGTCAAGACTTTAAGGTCCTCCTCTGGTCCTGAGATATGTGAGACCTTGTCTGTAAATAAATAACAAACCAGAACAATACCAGCATGTACCAGCTGTCCAAACAAGATGTCACAGCAGCTGCCCTGGATACCATCACTGCCTTCACAGGAGAAGCACTGAATGCTTGTCCTGGCCTCAGTCCAATCATACAAGAGACAAAGGTGTGGGACCCCCACTGAGCAGGTTCCAGAAGGACTGGCTGCTGAATGTGTAAGCACGAAGTCTGGAGGAGGCCCCAGTGACTCCTCGCAGGCTAAAGGCCATGCTGTGACCATTCATCCATCTGTAGGTCTGTAACGAGTTACTTCAGGCCAGGCCTTCCAATATGGCATACACACACGCACCCCTACCAGCAGCCTCAAAAAGTGTACTTAATGAAAAATGTAATTGTAAATTTCCATTTCTCAGGAAGATTGATTATCTGTGATTTGCACATTTTACAAGCATGTACCTCAGAAAGCAAAGGGCTAACAGTGACTACAGAAAGACTTAATGTGTTGAAAAGGAAGGTAGCTACTTCAAAACTTGCCTATTAAGATAAGCTGGAGCCTAAAGAATTTAATGCATCTTTAGCAGATAATAACTCCTAAGTCCAACCTTCATCTAGATAAGTGGCCAATTTAAATATTGCTCATTTTCACATGTGGCTATTCTAGGGGCCAGGTAAGTAGTTAGTAACAGAATTACTAAACAAATTTGGATTTCCAAACACATAGGATTTGTTGCTAATTGGCTTTGCCTTGGTACTACAGATTGATATGCTAGGAAAGTGCTCTACCACTGACCCACAGCCCCAGCCTAAATACATAATCTTCCAACAAATGTGCTCTGCGAAAAATACTGACAGGAACTTCCCTAAGGTCCTAAATACGTTGGGTGGCCAGGAAGGATTATCCAATACTAGGGAAGCAGGGACAGGCAGATCTCTGTGAGTTTAATGCTACAGAGCAAGCTCCAGGATGGCCAGGGCTATGCAGAGAGACTCTTATCTCAAAAAAGGAAGGAAGGGAGGGAGGGAGGGAGGGAGGGAGGGAGGGAGAGAGAGAGAGAGAGAGAGAGAGAGAGAGAGAGAGAGAGAGGGAGAGAATGAGAATGAATCCATCATTAGACTGCAGAGAAACTCAAGTGACTGGGTAACTCCTGGCACCCTGTTGGGTAAAAAGATTCAACACTCGTCCTTTGAAAGGATTTGATGGATTATTCTAGAAGCCCTGAGCTTCAGAGAAAACCTCTTTAACACTTCCCTCTTGATAAAAGAATCCACAATGGAACTTGATGAAGCTTCCTAAATTATGATTGCAACACCTCCCCCAATGCTATCAGCCAACGGATACCATTCATGAAGCTGCCATCTCTGCTGCAAGTCCTGCAAGTTAATTTACATGCTGGAGCAGACCTACATAAAATTAATTCTGTGAAAATATCATAACTCCTACTTATATGCTCCAGAATAGGATTAGCAATAATAATAAAGTCTATTTGGGTTTTTTTTTTTTTTTTCAGCCCCTAGAAATCACTCAGAAGCATGCCGGTGGAAATAAATGATCACATGATGTCTGCACCAATTCTTCATGAGATATACGGCCACCACCACCCAGTACTGAATAGCCAGTTCTGACCACACAGTATCCCACGAAAATCTTATTTCAGGAAAACCCCATTATTCTTTACCATGAATTCAGGGTAATTTATAACTTTTTTCAGGAACAACCACTTCAAGGTTTTACCTCCATGAAAGTATCCTATATAGTAGATTATGAATAAGATCTTAAGAGGATGCCATCCCATAGTTCCTAAAAGTTGTAACTTCGTATTATCTCTGACACCTGATATTTCCAGCAAACAGGTTTTAAATGGTCTATTGAGAATCACTATTATTTGTAATTGAAATCCGCGTATTTGCATTTTGAAATCATACCTGTTAAGGTATTTACCCAAAATCACTGTTTTGGATGATTTTCCTTCTGCAGCTCTAACTCTGATCCATCTCTCTCTGAAGCCTGTCGAATCTCCCTTCCTCTCTTCCAGCTCCTAGCTCGTGCAATCTAAAAGTTCCACCCCTCTCTCTCAGCCCAGCCACTGGCCGTTGACTACTGATCGATCAAAAACCAACTGGGGACAAGGACCTTCAATGTTTGGACATGAAGATTCCCGATTAATTCAAAGTATTAGAACCAATCCCCAACTATTTTAGTCACAAAAAAAAGTTTAAACAGAGCAGTCTACAAATACACAAACAAGTTCTTAAACTGAGGTACGAGATGGCCCTTCGAAACCAAACTGAAAGACAAAGGACAGGCTGTACAGCCACTATATACAGCATGCCTATGTCATCCATGAGCCTGTGGTTTACAAGATATAATCAGTAGCTGGATGGTGGTGGCGCACCCCTTTAATCCCAGCACTTGGGAGGCAGAGGCAGGTGGATCTCTGTGAGTTTGAAGCCATCCTGGTCTACACAGCAAGTTCCAGGACAGCCAAAGATACACAGATAAACCCTGTCTCAAACAAACAAACAAACAAACAAACAAACAAACAAAAAGAACACAAGAAATAATCAAATGTTCTCTAGACACCAACTTACCAGTCTCAAGCTCTCCTTGCATACCTTGATTGGTGCTTAAATACACACACACACACACACACACACACACACACACACACACACAGAGAGAGAGAGAGAGAGAGAGAGAGAAACACGTGCATGAATGCACACACACAGATACACAAAAACACGTATACACACATATATGCATGCACATACACACAGATAAAGGAAAGGGACTTGAGAAGAAAAAGGAGGGAATATAGGTATATTACAGAGATAATGGGGAAAGGGTGGACTATTGAAACTACTCTTCAACTTAGAACTACTGTTCTCCTCAAATAAAGTTATTTTTGTTTATATTGTTACAGGTTATTTATTGTATATTGATATAGGTTTAAGGCTTTCATTGGTACAAATCTTTGCATAATGATACAACATTTAAGGTTATTTTTGTTACAACTTATTATGCATACCCGTTTTCAACTCTTGTATAAGGTATTGGACCTTTGCAACTCATTTGAAAATGCAATTTTTAGTTCCAGGCCTTTTAAAGCTGCCATTAAAATCTGTTTAGGATAGTTAAGAAATACAATAGTCAGACAGTCAAACTCATGGGCATGTCAGATACTAGTCTATATTATCACAGAAATATACATCCTAGGTTGAACAGATAATAAATAGCTTGCAACAAGCAACACTTGCTTGTTCAGATATGCTATAAATAGACTCACAGAATGTGGCATTTAAAGATGTTTTTACTAATGTAAGGGTGTTTTGTTTTGCCTTGTTTTGACATCGAGACATGACAGCTCTGGGCAGTACCCCATTCTACTTGGAAGAAGACGATGAGCATCAAAGGACCCCCATTTGGAGATGGCTTCATTTGTGGCAAGCTAGCTACCAGGCAAAGAAAATGCCCTAACTTCATTTACTGACAGAATGCTGCCCAAAATGGACAAAACTTGAATATAGGCAAAATCAACTGCCAAGCTCTGCCAAGATTAGGTAAGAAAGTCCTTCAAAACTCCTGCTTCATAATGTGTCTGCCAGATATACTGGGCCAGAAAGTTGGAAGATAGATGCTCTAATGTTATAGAGAATATTATAATATTATAGAGAATATCCTGACTATCTAGGAAGTCAGCTGTTTCTGTCATTTCTAAAATTTTTGGAAGCTGCTTGCTCTGCATTTCCTGCATACTCAGATAATATTTATTCCTTTTCAGGTCTCTGATATAGTTAAAAACTAGATAGTAGTCTCACAATTAAGCTTAAGTTGTTTAGGATTTAAGAAAATATTTTTAGGTTAGCAATGCAAGTCATGACAGAAAATGATTTAGATACAAAAGACTAAATTCACCAAGATAGGATAGATGATAAAATTCTTTATCCAGAGTTGCCAAATACAGAAGGACTGGACTTTATGAATGTAATTCTTACCTAATAAGTTTCATGATTGTTTCATTATGTTACTACTTTATGTTGCTTTTTATTGTAAGAGAAAGGGCCTTTTTATTTAGATAAAATGAGGGAAGTGTCTGGGTTGGTCTGGTGCTGCTACTTATTCAAATGCTAAATTCTGTACCCCTAGATCCAGTTGCCCCAAGAGTGAATTATCATACACACCAGTTTTTGTCTTACGAACATTGCTCCCCAAGTTAATTGGTCAATAAAAGGCTAAAGCCTGTGATTGGGCAATAGAGAGAGAAGGGAGGACTTCCTGGGAGGGAGAAAGGAACTCTGGGAAGAAAGACAAAGGCCCTTTTGTCAGTAGACATCAAAGGAGACAGATGTGACTGTGGGCCTAGAAAGTATAGCTAGCCATGTGGCCAGATGGGGCTAGGTGGTTGGGTTAACTTAGATGAGCTAGTTGAGAGCCTGCCCAGCTAAGGTCTAAGCTTTGAAATAGTAAAAACTCTCTGTGTGATAATTTGGGGAACTAGCTAGTCAAGGAATAACTGCTGCCATATTAATTTCCAGTTTTAATCAATATATACAGAATATTAATAATCACTTTACACACACATATATGCACACATAGGCATACATATATGCATTCACACTCATTGACAGACACACATACATGCATGTGCACACACACATACATATATGCATGCACACCCATGCAGATACATATACATATATATATTATATATATATATGTATATATATATATATATATATATATACACACACATGCATGCAGACACATATACATATATATACACAGACACACATGCATATATATGCATGCACATAACATACACACACATACACACACACATATATATATACACAGAGACATACTCATGCATGCATGCATACATACACACAGCACACTCACAGGCAGAAGGAGCTAGGACTGTAGACATACCCTTCCAACAGCAGGCAGCCAACATGTGCTAACATCCCAACTGCAAGCACACTTGCATGGATATTATTATAACTTGAATGGATATTATTTCCCAAAACAAACAAACCAGCCCCTGCTGCCTTACTGAGCAGCGACAGTGCAGGCTGCCTGGGAGTGTGTGCTCCTGGACTGAATTAGAGTGGAAATCACCACCTGCTGGGTACTGATTCAGACAGCTGCTTTGTGACAAGGCACTGGTTTTCCCCAGTACTTTCAGAGGCTCTGTGACAATCATCAAAAACCTTACAGTCCCCTCCAAAAGGAAGCTGTGCCCACGAAGAAGTCCCCTGCCTTATTATGACAGTACCTGAAAGAATGCCAGCTCCCTGTTGCCAGCCCCACTGACCTGGTGACCCCTAAAGTGGGTGGACGTCACATGACCAGCTGAGTTTTGTTCTACACTCAGAGAAACCTGCTCCAGTGTGGAGGGCAGGGTTTAGCAGCCAGAGAAACAGAAAGATAAGCAGTCGGCAGGCGGGGGTGGGGGTGGAAGAGCCCTTAAGATTGGGGGTGCAGAGAAGAGTGGACAGAAAGAACATGTTCCACAGACAGCAGGCAGGGCCCCCTCCTCCAGGGGTTCCCTTAAGTTGAATATGTTAACCTGTACCACTAAAGTGTCATTTCTGCGGCCTTTTAAGGCTTTCTTTAGACTGTCAGTCTTGCGCACTTTAGTGAGAACTGAACCTTCCCACACCTTTACTGAGGGGACGAATCCATGGTAACAAGAGGCTGGCACATCCAGAAGCAAAACTCCCCAGTCCTCCTGAGGGCCATGGCGACGTCACCTGCCATTCAAGTTCTTATTGGCTAGAGATGTTATACAGGATAGAATAGACTATTGGAAGGATATTATACAGGAACCAAATTTAAAAAACAAATCTGCCGGGCAGTGGTAGCACACGCCTTTAATCCCAGCACTCGGGAGGCAGAGGCAGGTGGATTTCCGAGTTCGAGGCCAGCCTGGTCTACAGAGTGAGTTCCAGGACAGCCAGGGCTACACAAAGAAACCCTGTCTTGAAAAACAAAAAAAAACAAAAAAAACAAAACAAAAAAAAAACAAAACTCAAAACAAAAAACAAAAACAAAACAAAAAAAACAAATCTGAAAAGATAAATGCAAACGGGGTGACCCATTTGTGTGCCCCCCACACACATTATCCAAGAGCTAAATATAAAAATGGTTGAATTTTACAGTAATTTCCTGTGTCCAGGCTTTGAATCTCTATTCGAGGGCTAAGGACATAGGTCAGATAGGGTGTTTGCCTCACATACAGGAGGTCCTGGGTGACACCTCAGCATAAGAAAGGTAGAAGAAAAGTTCATCAAAGTGAGGATTTTATGTTTGTCCTCCAAGACCAATGACGGTTCTACTAGCAGAGCTGATGAGGTCCCTAGGCATTCCGAATTGTGACAGCAAGTCCCAAAGTCAACCCAGAGACCATGATGGTTTGAGCGGTACAGAGCCCTGTGCTAATAGAGTGCAGGTGGGAGGAGCCGGGAGGAATGGGGTGGGTCCCAATGATTCATAGGAGAAGAGAAAATCTAGGTATACTAGCCAACCGGAGGGCCATGGAGGGAGATCAGGGATGTTACTGGCTGGAAAAGTGCTTGCTAGCATGCAGGAGGCACAGGTTTGACATCAGCACTATATAAACCCCATATGCGCTGCTGCACATATAAATCTCAGCACTCAGGAGGCAAGGAAGATGATCTGAACTTCAAGGTCATTCGCAGCTACATACAGGGCTTGAGGTCCATCTGGGATACATGGGACCCTGGGCACACACAGAAAGTTGTGTCATGAACGGTATTATTGTAAGCAGTATTCGCGATACAGAGACCCAGCTAACGGAGCCCATCTCCGGGATGGTGAACTTTACTATCACACACACACAACTTCAGCACCAGAGAGACAGAGTACTTCAGGGACTGGAAGAGACCAAGGGTGCCTACAGGAAGGAGTGGAGATCATGACAGTTGATATTTCAGAGGAAAATAGAAACACAGCCAGGATTTTTGACTGGCAGTGATCACTCATCAAGTTGACGATGACCTAAGTCAGTCTTCCAGGGTGGGACTGACCTAAGTCACTTTTACAGGGTGGAATTACAGATAGAGGACACCGAAGCCCAGACATTCAATTACATGTCCAAGGTCACACAGTATCTGCCAGGGCTACAAGAGAAACTGGGGCCACTAGATTCCAAAGCCCAAGTTATGCCTAAACGGTTATATACACAATCACTAGAGTAGGCTGGAGAGACGGCTCAGCAGTTAAGCATATGGACTGCTGCTCTGGAGAATCAGAGCCCGATTCCCCGCACCCACGTCAGAAGGCTCAGAACTGCCTCTAGCTCCAGCTCCACGGGGATCCAATGCCTCTGGTCTCATTGGGCACCAGGACTTGTGTTCACAAACAAACACACTGACAGAAAGTTCAAGGAAGATTATATGTGTCACATGAAATGGGAGAATGTTATACAGGAACCAAATTTAAAAGATAAACAAATCTGAAAAGATAAATGCAATCTATTCTATTTGAACAAGAGTTCAATGGAATGAAGCCTTTCCTGGAGTGGATCAAAAGTCTTGGAGCCCTCACAACCAAAACCATGTATCCCAAGCCTGAGAATAGCAGAAGGGGAAGAGTCTAATCTCTAATGGAAGCAAACATTAAGACTATCACCAGTGCCTGTCAGGCAGAGGGATGAATACAAAATACAGGCTCTGTGCTCAGACGGCTCCATTGATCAGTGAAGGGCTGGCTTTGCAAGCTCCAGGACCTGACTACAGACTGTCAGCTTCCACCTAAACCACCACAGAGCTGTGGTGCACATATCTTCCTAGCGCTGAGGAATTCTAATCGAGGCAAAGGCAGGAGGCTCCAGGGATCTCACCGGCCGCTTGTCTAGCTGAAATAGTGAAGTGAGAGCAACGAAGGGAGACACCCAACATTGAGATTTAAGACATCTAGAGGGAAGGTCAGTGTAGTACAGTGTCTAGTCATGTCCAGCCAACAAGAGGGCAAGAGGAACAAACTGACCAGTCTGGAAAGCCAGACAGACTTGCCACTGCAAGACAGGAAGGGAAAGGTCTAAAGGGCAAACCCAAGAACACTTGCCTGCACAGCTGCATGAGTGGCCACTGAAGGACGCGTGGCTCAAAATACAGAACCAGAAGAACCCTTGGAGTCTCAGGGATTGTACACAGGCTTCTTTTGTTTCAAACGTAATTTTTAGAGTAGCTTGAGATCTTCCAAAGCAGCAAGAGGCACGAAGATGCCCACCACGTCCACAAAAGCACAACTTCCTGCGTTATCAACATCTGCCTCAACAGAAGCACTTATGAGACTCCTCTTACAGATCAGGAAAGGACAAGCCAGGGCACAGAAGTCCCTGTTTAAGGTCAAAGCCACCTCTAGCCTTCAGAAACTTCGTGCATCTGGGAAAACATACAAAGGCCAGCAGAGATTCTCTGATGGCCATCCGCAGATGTGTGGTTTCAACATGGCTGGTGAAGTTAAACTGTGCAAAGGGAACAGTACTAGATAAAGAGGGACATAAGAAGGTAACACAGTGGAGACACAAGCACGCAATTCTTTTCTACACCAATTAAATTACTAACAGATGAAAGATCCATTTTTTCCCCCAAGACAGGGTTTCTCTGTGTAGTCCTGGCTGTCCTGAAATTCACTCTATAGACCAGGCTGGCCTCGAACTATCAGAGATCTGCCTGCCTCTGCCTCCCAAATGCTTATATTAAAGGTGTGGGCCCCATTGACTCGCTGGAACGATCCACTGTTTTAAGAGCAGATAAACAAGAGAGAAACTGAGAGTTCCCTCAGGGTGTGGGACTCTTTCACGGACAAGTGTAATTCCTGTACTTTCAATCACCTTTGGTCCAGAGTATCAGCCCAAAGCTCTAGAAGCACAGAAGTCTTCAGGTTAGCGCCATTTTGAGCAGCACCACCCAGGGGACACAATGTTATTCTCTGAGTGGTACACTCATATCCTGCATCCTACTTGCCACTTGGTCACTGAAGAACTGTCTCAGTTATCAGGTCAATTGCCCAGGCCTGAGTACTGCTTGTATTCAACTGGTGTTCTACTGTTTAAAAAATGTCTCCAAGGAGAAGGGGATAGGGGAGGGATTGTCAGACGGGGTGATCGGGAGGGGGGCAGTGAGCGGGATGGAATGAATAAGTAATACATATATACATACATACATACATACATACATACGTTCATACATACATACATACATAATAAAAGGCTGACAAAAACTGTCTCCAAGGTCAGGTGTGGTGGAGCTGGCCTGTAATCCCAGCAGGCAGAAGGCTGAGGCAGGAGAGTTTTAAGATCTGGGAGAGCCTGCATGCACTATACAGAGCATTTCAAAAAATCATAACAAAATATAGAAAGCCCTGCTAAGCCACAGCCATTTTTGTTTTACATGACTTACATGTATACTATTGTATGTACATTAGTAGGCACGTGTACACCATGGCTCATTTGTAGACTTGGTTCTCTCCTTCTCCCTTGAGACAGGTACTTATTTTTCCCCTGCTGAATTTTTAAGGACAGATGGCACCAGGGCTTCTGGGTAACTTCTGTCTCCACCTCTTACTGTAGGAGTGCGGGGATTACAGATACATGCCCGTAAGATTTTTAATACAGGTTCCCGGGATTGAAGTCAAGCTTTGGGGCATGTGTGGCCAGTGCTGTGAGCCACTGAGCCACTCCCAACCTGGCCGTAGACATTTGAATGAACTGCACACTCACACACACAAACACTTCCCGCCTCTGAACTATGAGGACAAAAGTGTGTCCCCGAGGTGTTCAATCGAAACGCTCATCGGAATCAGGATTCTGATCAGATAGTTTCAGTAGTCTTCCTTCCTTTTCAGAGCACATCTCGGCATCATTAGCGAGAGTCTAAGACAACCCTGGCACCAGCCACGCAGAGTCCTTTTAGAGAGCAATTACCAGCAGCTTCTCTCTGACTGGCGTTTCTTTGGAGGAGGAAAGCCCCAGTATACAAAGAGAGCAAGGAGAGGGGACGTGAGTGGCTCAGCATTTTAAAAACTATGTACGGTTGTTGGCGCAGAGATTAAACATTTATCCTCCTCTTGTGACCACTTTGGTTCCCAGGGAACCGACTGTTTCAGTGAGGCGGCAGAGGAGAGGTACAACCACAGACGCTCGCAACACACACCAAAGTAGACTGAAATTTTTCAAAGTTCCTTTTCATGCCTTTAATTCAAAGATGAACACATTTCAAGGTGACCCAATCCTCAAGCGACAGACCGTGTTTTGAAAGGGCCAGAACTCTCCACTTAAACCATTTCTAGTGACACGTTTCAATCGCGTCCTCAAGGGCTCCGTGTGCTGTCTCATTTAGTAGTCTTTCTTTCCACGCAGAGGCATCCCATTTTCAATGAAGGCTTGAAGCTTGTCTTTCCTCCTAATAATTAAAATCCACAGGGCTTAGATACTTTTATAAAAAAAAAAAAAAATGTGTTTCAGCGTAGCAGGTATCACGGAGGACCTTTAATTATTTAATTATATGACAAACTCTGATTATTATTTTATAGTTTTCTATTTATCAAAACAGTATCAGAATAATAAAAGATAGCCTTATGTGTATGCTTACAAACAAAAGATAGCAGACCTCAAAAGCAGAATAAAAGTGTCCATAAAAGGACACCAAACTTAAAATACAGAAATGTACAGTCACCATACTGACTGTGTGATCCATCCACAGAATTAGATAATTCTATATTAGTCATATCCACTCCAGCAGAATAAGATTAACTCAAATTTGAGTTCCTGTGTTTAAAGAGCCCTTCTAAGCTGCTTTTGCTCAATCCTTGTGCACAAACTCCCCTGTGAGAAACAGCACTAGGAAAGAGAGCCTCCCCGGGACTGGTGGGACTCCATCTCTTCCTGTCCTTCTGGGTTTCTGAGGTCATTTTTGTTAGGTCTCAGGCAGTTCAAATAATCCAAAATGATCTCAAGCTGGACAATAGAAGGGTTTTTGATAGATAAAAGCCGGCATTCCTCAGGAACTTGTGAAACGGGTATTCTGTCCCCCAAGGGAGTCATTTCCCTGACCTCTGGCGAAGGGACATATGGCTCTCAGCATAGCAAAGCCCAGGCTGCCTCAGGCTCCCTCAGTATCACAAGTACCTGTTGTACAGTTCAAATTCTACCCTAGCATCCCCCCACCACCTCTACCTCTGTCCAGCTCACAGGCTCCCCTCACCTCTACCTCTGTCCAGCTCACAGGCTCCCCTCACCTCTACCTCTGTCCAGCTCACAGGCTCACCTCTACCTCTGTCCAGCTCACAGCTCCCCTCACCTCCTCTACCTCTGTCCAGCTCACGGCTCCCCTCACCTCCTCTACCTCTGTCCAGCTCACGGCTCCCCTCACCTCCTCTACCTCTGTTCAGCTCACAGGCTCCCCTCACCTCTACCTCTGTCCAGCTCACAGGCTCCCCTCACCTCTACCTCTGTCCAGCTCACAGGCTCCCCTCACCTCTACCTCTGTCCAGCTCACAGGCTCACCTCTACCTCTGTCCAGCTCACGG
>CM052700.1:10953762-10980822 GCA_028551405.1 Uromys caudimaculatus
AGAAAATTATTGTTTTAGAGGCATTTTATTTAGATAACTAAAAATATTAGACGTTCAGAAGCAGTCAGTGTACAATGAAAGATCAAACCAGTTACTTTATCATGTATTTCCTCTTCTTCACAACTAAGCAAAGAGGAAAAAAAAGGCATTCTTCTTTAAGTCAGAAAAATAGGCCAATATATTTTTCTTCTCCATAACATAAACAGCTACAAGAAATTTAGGTGTAAAATGGACTTGTAAGTTGGCTTTCATTCAAGACAGCAGGCTATGGCACTATGTGAGCATAATCCTCCTGCCTGCACCTCAGACACTCAGCTATTTTCACTCACAGGCAACACTGAGTAGTTGTTCGTGCACTGGAGCTGATTCATATGCCCCAACATTTTCTGCCCTCTTTGCCACAGGCAGAGAGTGACTCTGAAGGCTGATGCTTGTCTCTGCTTGTTTTGTCCATGAGCTATATGGTATCTGTGGCACACGGTTGATACTCAGGCCTTAACTTCAGGAGTTGACGAATAGATGGAATCTGAATTCTCTGAAGCAATTTCTTCTACATTTAAAAGACAAAACCATAGTCAATTTAATAATGGGAAGAAGGAAATCTACAATTCTGTACAAGGAGGAAATTACTACAAGTTCTTTTCAAACATGCTGTGGTGAGGAGCAGAGAACAGACAGCTACTGAACATGGCACTATCCCAGGACCCGGGCCACCAAACACCCGAGCAGAGCTTGGACATAGTCCCGCACTGTCCGCACACCCTCGTTTAACCCGTCCCTCTCCCTTCAGGATAAGCTTTGCCTGACTCCAACCACCAATCACATTTCATTAAAATCACGCATTTGCACGTCCTGTCCTTTCCTTTAGTAATCAAATACTAGTATTTAAGGCCATGCAGTTCAAAACCATAACCATTAAACACTGCTTCTGGGGGGGGCAGGCTCTAACAGCATCAAAAGCAGGGGGTTAACCTCAGAGTCTGTGGTCAACCATTCCGTTCTTACCACCCCAAGTCACAAGACAAGCAAGACCCATCTTCCAATGGAACCATTATGCATCTAAGACAAGCCCACCTTCCTTCTGTGCTTGGTGTCTGTCCCGCAGCTACTAACGTAGAACCTACTGTCTCACTCTTTCTCCATACTAGGCATCAAGGCAGACTCCTAAGTCTACGTCGATTCCCCCACTTAGATCCAAGGCTTTTCCTTCTCCTGGTTCATAAAACTCTTCAGTTGTAGCAGAGCAAACCAGGTGCTGCCTGGTCTAGCTTCTCGTCTGCCTTTGTCCTTGCTCTTCAGGCTGGGCAGTGACACTCTTTATGCTGTCCCCTTGCTTCTCCTCTGTGGTCTGCTGAGCCCTCCTGTCCATCATCAACAGCGCATCCTCAGAGCCTCACCAGCCACCCTGGCCGTCCTAAGGTCTCCTCACATCTAAGTGTCACTTGTGCAGGGAGTCCTTTCTACCTCACTTCATGACTATAAACTGTCTAGGGAGCTTTTAAACCCGTCCCTGAGTGTATAAGAGGAGCCCACCAGTCATGTCCACACGCACAAGAGGCCTGGAACTCTGGAGCTAATGCTTATGCACTCACACCTAAGCTTCCTATAATGTATTTCAAATGTGTCCACATTTATTACATTTCTTTTGCCATGGACCAAAACGCTCATACACTGAATTTTTACATACCCGGGACTCTTAGAAAAGTTAATTAATTTGTATTTACCCAGCTCTTCTTCTGCTGTTTCTGGAAATCCGATCTTTGGCTTTGCCAGTTCCCCGCTGTCTTCCTCTGTGAAGAGAAAAGCCGTGGTGACTATGAAGCAAGGCAGGTTCCCACCAGCTGACACAGCACACCTCCTCGTAACAGTCACTGTGATTCTAAAAGAGATGTCTCAAAGTCGCCTGTAGTACGGCAGTCACTCTGGGATTAGTAATAAGTATTTGGGGTTTTGTTTGTTTGTTTGTTTGTTTGTTTGTTTGTTTGTTTTTTAAACCAAAATCATGTTTTCAGTGGTAAGGATCAAGTAATACTATAAACAATTGGATAGGTTCTTATAAATTCTTCATACTGTCTTCTAACAAGCTTTATTTTTATTTTTGTATGTATGCTCTTGAAACCACTGGACCATCTCTCTAGTTCCTTTATAATACATTTTGAATTCAGGTTAGTCAATTCATCACATAAAGGACATTGCTCAGTTAGAATCATGACTTCACTTTGCTTATACCATATTACATAATTCAAAATCTAAAGGAAACACACACGGTGCAACAGAATTAATAAATGATACAAAATCCATGAATAATTTGATAACTCTGAAGAGACCTCCTTACCAGGAAGCACACATTTCCACAGGCCATAGGTCTTTCCTACCACCGTTTGCCACAGTCTCAATGTCCCATCTTCAGAACCACTGGCATAGAGCTCTCCATCAGGACTGAACCTCACACAGTGAATGGGACCAAAGTGACCTTTGTAGGACTCTGCAAACAGTGAAGAGCAAAGTTATCAGATTTAAATAAACGTAAAGCTAATAATTAGGGTAAATACTGATGTACTAAAAAAGATACTGTCTAGACTGCTGGGGAGATCATCTCTACCATTTCCCTAGAGTTAGCCCTTTCCAGGCCAGTCAGAGGCAGACTTATCAACTTTCATTGATCTGTTCAGATCTTGTCTGAGAGAACGGGGATCTGACGGCCTGAAAGAATGGGTGGACTATATTCTGATGCTGTGGACAACCTTACTGCAGATTCAGTGTGCTTCTATACATGAATGTAACAAAGAAAGCAATGACCCAAGAAAGGTTGAGTTCAGAAAAACATGATCAGAAAACATGTAAACAAAGACCAATAAGCACAGCACCTACTAAGCATTAACAGAGCAGCCCTTTCCCCGAGTGTGCTCAGGACCGACCAATTTAAACACAATTGCCTGGCACATACTATAGGTTATATCAGGGCAAGCATAAACTATATCCAGTTCAGGGCAAACTGAGGTCAGCACTCAGCACAGCCTTTCACCAGATTTGGTTCTACAGCTATGCTCCAACAACCAACAAGAATAAACAATCTTATAAATTGAATGTAAATGTTTAACACAAGAGGAACAAGACGGGCAGTGGTGGCGCACGCCTTTAATCCCAGCACTCGGGAGGCAGTGCAGGCGGATTTCTGAATTTGAGGCCAGCCTGGTCTACAGAGTGAGTGCCAGGACAGCCAGGGCTATACAGAGAAACCCTGTCTCGAAAAACCAAAAGAAAAAAAAAAAAAAAGAGGAACAAAATTGTATCTTAGAACAATCCAGGGAACAAAATGCGGCTGAGGCAAAAGGCCCTCTGCCCTTTCCCGCAGCCTTTCCCAAGGTCCCCTAAGGTACCATTCACTGTACATCACTCTTTTGACCATGTCCTGACACGGACTGTCTTTCAAAAACAGAAAATGCGGTTTCATATCCCACTGCGAATTGAGAAGTTGTCAATAAAGACTAAATTCTACAGACTAGAGCTCATGTCTGTGAACTCCATCCAGTTTCTAAGTCCTGAATTCACCAGCTGCTTTAGAGGAGCCAGTTCCGACCATGTCCACAGAGGGCCACCAGATGGAGCTCTTTCACAGACTCTGGCCCTTGATCCCCTTCCTAATTCCACCACAATGCTGAGACACAGGCCCAATACCAGCCTTACATTTTAATATGAGGAATGCATAGATCAGGAAGGCTTTTCTACTACAGGAAAACTCTTACTTAAGAATCTCCCATATATAATCTTATGCCTCATCATCTTATTCTGGAGCTTCCTCCATCTGACTAGCCAGAGAATAAAAGCTGCTAAGTAGAGGGACTGGGATGGAATATTTGTCTATCATCCACAAACCTCCTGGACTCAAGCCTTACCCACAACCCCAAGTTCCATGAACAGAGACTGAGATGAGAATAGCTGCATCCAAATCCGACACCTACCCATCTCTCTGCCCTTAACACACAGCCTGGGTAGCGATGCTGAGCACCTCCTCCACCCCGGCCCAGCCACAGCTCTCAAGATGAGAACGGAACATGTGACTCAAACATTCTAGAATGGACTTGATTCCTGTTCCTTGTGTATAAATCCAGCTAGGTTAGTTCTTTGGGTGGAAAGACAGGATACTTAGACACAGGTAAGAAAAAAAGGTGCCAGTTTATAGACAGAAAAAGAGATTTTCAAACTAAAAGCAAAACATAGTCGGACTTGGTAAGCAAGCATAAAGTAGGCACACAAGCCTTGCCCTCTGACCTATCTGGCACACTACTATACACACTATGAAGTCAGGATGTGTCTGCTTCAGATTAACCATGCATCAGCCATTCTACTTCTTAAGAACTATGAAACTTAAGGAAATAGCAAGACTCTAAAAAGAAGAAACTAATGTTATTATATATAACATGTCAATATATATTTTAATATTTTACATATTACTTACTATATTAAGTTATATTTTATTTTAGTTTTATAAATTAATTTTAATTTAAAGTATAAAATATAGATTAAAATAAAAATTATATATAAATATCATATTATAATCCTATATATATTACTCTTTTGAAAGGTGCCTCGATAAACCAGTAATCCCCCACCATTCTCTAGAGACTCTAGGGAATTTCCCGGTTGAAGAAAGGAGGCTGGGTGAACAGGATTTTGTATTCGTTCTCTCCTTAGAAAAAAACAAATATCCTTACATATGTTTCCTATTTGACTTGAAATACAAATATTCCATCCCAATAAAGCATCAAAAATCAGTGAACTACAGAACATCAGTATAAAGATAAAACTCAATTAAGAGAAAATGAGTTCAGTATATTTCCTCTGAGGGTCTATATTTCTATCCAAAATGGATAAAACACCTTTGTTTTTGAATGTATGAGTTTCGAGTTTTAGTTAGCTGGAAAACGTACTTTCAACACACCATAGGTTAATACCTAAGGCACTTGTAATATTTTGACAGTAGATTATTTAGGGCAGTGGTTCTCAACCCTCCTAATGCTACAACCCTTTAACACAGTTGTGGTGTGGCAACCTCCACCAACCGTAAATTATTTTTGTTATTACTTCATAACTGTAATTTTGCGTCTGTTATGAATCATCCTATAAATATACATGTTTTGCAGTGGTTCTCAGCAATACCTGTGGAAGGGCCCCGCCCCGGCAGAGGGGGACTGCTGACTAAACGGATTAAAGGGGCTCACCTAACTCCTCGCCACTGTTATAGTCATACTTATACAGTTTAAAGTCCTCTCCGCCCGCAACAAGAAACTCCTTCTCAGGATGAAGAGATGCAGAATTGATGGTCGCAGGAGCGTCAAAGGATTTAATTGGCTCCAGACTGTGAAGGAAAAACCACAAAAACGTAAATGTCTACAAAAATGTTAATACTGTATAAATATCTAGCCACATTACAATTATTCCTGAACTCTGAAACCCAATGCACAGTAAATATAGATTCAGTTAAGTGTAAATGGATTTTATAAAAAAAAAAAAAGGTCAAGATTGTTATATTGTTATATCCAAGTGGACTTCATCTCAGGTAGACATTTAGTAGTGGGAACTCCATACTCTGAGCAGGAAACACTTTCTGAACACCAGTGTCTTGGTTAATATACACTATATTAGGGACCTTTTATTGTTTTTGAGACGGAATCAGTATGGAGTCCAGAAGACCTTCAAGTCAAGATCCTCCTTGCCTTAGCCGCTCCCTGGGGTCAGATTTACAGATATGCTGGAACACAGTCCAGGAATGAGTTCTATGAGAATTCTACATGCTTGTGAGAACTCTCCAAGAAAACTAGAATCTCATGACTTCAGTCTCTTTAAAACATGGAACTGTTCTTGGAATGTGCTTTTGTGCAGTGGACAGGGATGTCTTTACTTCAGAGTAGTGATTACTGCTTGCTGTTGCTATTCAATCACATGTTTAAACTATCTCTGTGATTGTATAGTGTGAGCTAAAGAGAGCTGTACTCACATGACCTTCCTTGACCCTCAGAGTATAAACTGTCTGATGCTCTGAATAAAGCTGGCAACTGTGTGAGACTTTAGCCCACCTCCTTCTCCCAAGTCCCACCCACTTAAGAGCAGTGACAATGCCAGATTAGTTTATTTTTCTTTTGAAAAACTTCACTCCATTTTTTCTACAAACATGCATTATTTTAGTAAATACAACAGGGTCACAGGTCAAGCAGTGGCACACATCTGCATACTAGCACTCAAGAGGCTAAGAAGAGAGAAAGAAGAAGGAAAGAGAAGCCAGCCAGAGAACGAACAGCATCCTTGAAACCCTGCTTTAAAAAAAAATCTAAATTGGGGACATCAGCATTTGCCTAGCATATAAAGGCCCAGGTTGAAGGCTCAACACTGAAAAAAGTAAATAAAACCATAAAGGTAAAGTGACATTTTACAGTAGCAATACAAAGGGATGTTAAATGTTTTCTCAACTGTTCAGGGTTCAGGGTTCAGGGTTCAGGCTTCCGCCCCCCAACACATGAAGCTGCTATCACCAGCTGTTTTGAACTAGAGAGTGAGGGTCATGAGGCAGTTTGAATGAGAATGAAGCCTGTAGTCTTTCGCTTGGCTCCCAGTTAGACTATTTTGAGAGGGATTAGCATGGGTGAAGGAGGTGTCACTGGGGGTGGGCTGAGGTTTCAAGAGCCCATGGCAGACTGAGCAGTTCTGTCCATCTCCTGCTGTGGATCAGATATAAGCTCTCAGCTACTGCTTCCATGCCTGCATGCCTGCCTCCTGCTGTGATGGTCATGGACTTACGCTCTGAAAATGTAAGCAAGCCCCCGAGAGCCCGCAATTAAATTCTTCCTTTTATAAGTTGCCTTGGCCATGGTGTCTCTTCACAGCAGTAACTGAGATTAATTAATTGCATTATAATAAAGCTAAAATTAATAATGTACAACTACTCCTCCCCCAAGAGAAAATAATCTATAGTTTCCTTACCAGCCCTTTTCAATTCAATCCTGAAAACTACTTCAACAAAGACCATCAATCAACACATACCACATATAAATAGCCAGGCATGGCGGCGTATAACTTTAATCCCAGCACTTAGGAGGCAGAGACAGGTAGATCTGAGTTCGAGGTCAGCCTGGTCTACACAGAGAGTTTCATGACAGCCAGGGCCACACAGAGAAACCCTGTCTTGTTAAAAAACACACAAAAACTCTAAAGTTAGCTGTGCTGTATTAGCATGACAGACCAGCTCCTGAAGTTTCAAATACTCAGCAGACCAGTTACTATCAACTGAGATCTGAGGCAACAGTCTAAGCAGGAACACATGGTTCAGAAGCGAGCAGTCACAGTTATACAATCTCACAGTCTGGGTAAAAGTACTCCACGTTTTAGAACTTCCTTGTCGGTTTTTTTTTCTTGTCTCCTGTTCAATGCAGCTGAACACTGACCACATCGTAAGACTACTGTCAGAGGAGAATGTGGCCTAATCTCGACAGCACCAAGGCTAAGAACTGTACAGTCAGTTACAGTTGGACTCAACACTGTACTTATGGATTCCAGTACTGAGAACAAAGATGTACCCCGACACCAGCTACAGTGCTCAGGGCACGGAAACATAAGCTCTTACAATTTAATGCACTATAACCAATAAAAATGTTTTAAAGGTGTTTTAATGGATAAAAGCGTTTTTAATTCAAAAACAAGATTATATGCACCATAGTCCTAATAATTAAAAGAAAAAAACCAAAGTGTGCACATGCCTGCACACACGCACAACAAATGGGTTTGTACTACTTCCCTCATTGTTTTTAGATCCTAGGGATTCAAACCCAGGTTCTCATCACACTAGATAAGCACTCTCACTGAGCTGGATCCCCAGGTCTTGTCTCTTTAAAATTTTAATTAGAAAATAGAAAACAATTATCACAGTGATTTCTACAGAGTAAGAAAAATACAACATCATGCCAATGGTTCCTTTGATAAAAACAGAATATAAAATATGCTAATAAATATCCTAGGTAGCTGAAATTTCACTAATTCCTGATTACAGTGTTCTCAACCTAAGAGAGAGTTAAGAGGAGTGGGAGCACTTCTGTCTGTCTGAGTTACACAGCACAGGTAAGAATCTGCCTTTAAAAGAATCATGTGGGCTGCAGAGATGGCTCAGTGGTTAAGAGCACTGACTGCTCTACCAGAGGTCCTGAGTTCAATTCCCAGCAACCACATGGTGGCTCATAACATCTGTAATGGTATCCAATGCCCTCTTCTGGTGTGTCTGTAGACAGAAACTGTGTACTCACATATGTAAAATTAATAAATCTTTTTAAAAAAAAAATGCAACTTTTTGGTATGAGCCTTCCAATTTTTTTTTAAAGATTATTTTATTTGTATGTATATGTATCTGTGCATGTACATGTGGATGTCTGTGGAAGCCATTGGATACCAAGGCTGGAGTTACAGGTGACTGAGCTACCTGATGGTGGTAAGAACTGACCTCCTCCACAAGAGGCACAATCACTTACAATCAACAGCTGGGCCAGCCCTCCAGCCCCCTATTTTTAAAGTTAATTTTCCCTCTTTACCATGGAAATAAATGAAAAAATGTCTTGAACGGACATACCTTACTGCACTATGAAAAGCAATAGATCGTCCATAAGTAATAACCAAGATCTCTCCCTCAGGAATATATTCCATGCTGCTAACAGACATATTAAAATTTAGAGATTTCACTTCTGTCATTGTGGCATGATCCCAGAGCCTGCAAATAAATGAACAAATGAATGAGTACATAAGTAAATTGTTTATTCAGTAGCCAGAAAAAAGCTTCTTTTATCTATACATAATAATGATCACAATTGTAAATACAAATTAATAGAAATTGTGAGTTTCTATGAAATATACGTTCTAGCTTACCTAATCTGAACTGTTGTTTTGGTCTATCTCACAGCTATTAATCTCTTCACAAAATGTATCAGTTCTTAACACACAAAGATTAAAGGGCATCATGAAGCCCCTCAGCCAATCTGTCCATAACTGCACTGGGAACAGCTACATAGTAGCAATATTAATGATTTTCTGACTTCTACTCCATGTGATGATAATAGTAACTCTACATCATTGTGACTTATACTGACTTAAATTTTAAGTTACACACATTTTCCTATGTGATTATTAAAGTATGTATACACCACAAGGTAAAATACTTTTCAAACTTTAAGTTAATGAAGAAAAATTAACTTACCGAACAGTTTTATCATCAGCTGAAAGGATCTGTTTATCTTCACTGCACCACAGAGCCTTTTTAATACCAGAAGTGTGACCACTAATTTCCTTAGGTTCTTTAGAAGAAACAATTTAAAATGAATAATAAATATTCGGCTTTCTAAATTGAGCAACACAAAAACAATTGAAAGTTACAACATTGTGATGGTTTGTATATGCTCAGCCCCTCATCCTAGCTGCTTGGAAGCCAGTATTCTGCTAGCAGCCTTCAGAGGTAGAACTCTCAGCTCCTCCTGCACCATGTCTGCCTGGATGCTGCCATGCTCCCACCTTGATGATAATGGACTGAACCTCTGATCCTGTAAGCCAGCCCAATTAAAGGTTGTCCTTTGAAGAGTTGCCTTGGTGGTCATGGTGTCTGTTCACAGCAGTAAAACCCTAAGACAAGCATACTACTAATGGATAAAAACATGGGCCCAGGAACAAGGGTGTACTAAGCTAATCCTCATATTAAATTTAACACTAGGACCTTTTCAAGGTCACTGTTGGTAGTAACTACTGGTGGGAAACAAACACACCCACACTCCCACACCCACACACACATGTATGCAGCATAAGCAATTCCCATGGGAGAAACTTCATTTCTTCATTTTTAGATTGGGCAATAAAAGTTGTTACATATAGTCTATGAGGATCAAGCAGAAGCATACACCTGAGTTTCTAACACTGACAGTCAAAGCTCCATGAACTGCTATCACTTCTACTGCTGAGCCACTGGAAAAACTACCTTCAAAGCACAGCTGTAAGAGGTGAGGATAAAAAGCCGTCCACCCAAACCCTGAAGTATGCCTGTACTATGCCAGACAAGTTCAATAGCACTCTGACGCATTAGCGTAAGTCCACCAAGGAGTAAGCAGAGAAAAAATGCCCAGGAGATAGTACAGTCAGTGGTGGGAAGTACAGTCCACCACATTACAAAAGCCTTTCCAAACAGAGTACAGCTCTAAAGAGTAACTGCTTAATCACAACGTACTTCTAAACTTACTAACAGTTTAGTAATTCACAAAGAATCCTGTCTTCACCTACAGAATGTTTTCTTGAACAACCAATACAGCTAAATAGCTGGAAGCCTAACCCTTACCATGCATACCACAGTGTCAGCATCCTCTCTCCAGAGAGCCACACCAACCACTACACTAAAACTAGCAACACTGCTCTAGTGCCTTTACAGAACCTAGTATCATGGAATGAAAAACCATTCCCATGGTGATGCTTTACACTGCCAGAAGGCTATGAGCTGTGTAAAATAAGCCAATATTAAACGAAATCTACATAGAATAAGAAAAGGCCTGACGGGACATATTTTGACAAAGGTTAAGATTTTAACAATGAAGGAGAATAGATAATGGATGCTTCCTTCTGCTGATTATCTTAACTTTCAAATTTTTAGAGTTCTTTAGTCCATTACTTAAAGGAAAAGTAAAACCACAAAGTGATGCTTAAGTTGTACTTACCTGCTTCAGGTTTGTTCAAGTCATATATGCGCAGCAGTTTATCCTGTCCCCCAGTTAGCAGGTAATTGCTATCCTGAAAACAACAAAGAAAAATGCTAGACTAACCACTTTCATCGTTAACTAAATATAATTACCAATACAGACACTAGCAGTGGCCAACTACTTCAGGAGGACATTGTGAACTTCTTAGAGAATTGCTAAGCTCACTTTCCCTCAACTATTCTGCACCACAGGAACTGGCTGCCATTCTGCCACTGCCCCTCCTCCCCTCCTTTCCTCCCTTCCTCCCCTCCCCTCCCTGTAGCACAGGAATTAGCCAGTAATACTTCTTTGATCTCAAATGGAATTCAGGGCTTTTTTGTGTGCTGTGCAAGCAGTGTGCCACACTCAACTACACCCCTACCCAAAATTCCATTTTCTCACACCTGTGTGAAGTCCACAGTCTTGACAATGTGCTTATGAGCCAGCGTCATCAATTCATCTCCCGAGACAGCATCCCACACTTTGCTAAAAGGAAACATAAACAGATAGTATGTAACATCAATATAAGATTAAATATAATGGTAATTTTGATCAATACAAAATAATTATATGCATAATATTTATAAGTGTATTATGCATTTCCCACAGTGCTAATTATTAGGATACTTAATTTGCCAAAAGCCTAAAAGACAATTTTCCCATAGGACTTTTTAACTCTTAATTTTCTTTGACATTGAAAAAGAATAATTTATGCAAGATTCACAAATTACCTAGCCTCGTTTTTAGCTTACAGCTGTAATACTTTTTTTTACCAAATCTGCAAAATATTTTAACCAATTCAACTCACCAAGTCATCCTTTTATCTAGCCACAGGCCAGAGCAGAATATAAATCACTTCTCTGAATTTAACAACTTTAAAATTTTACAATGTTAGACCTTGATACAGATCAGATAAAGCTTAAATCAAGATGTAGAAGGTTAGGTGCTAATGGGCATAATCCCTACAAACTTTACAGTGCTGAGGCAGGAGGATTCTGAGTTTAGGTTAGCCTTAATTACAGCAAAACTTTTCTCAAAACACAGAGATAAGTAGAAATAAAAGCAAACCAGCCATCTCCCCACTGTGAGTGTGCACACACAACCTATCATGCAAAAAGTCCAGAGATTCCAAATAGAACCGAGGTCATAAGGAGCAAGTAGAAGTACACCAAGGGCCAGGAATGCAAACCATTCTGCATGGACAGCATTAGTAACATTTACAAATCTAAGGAGTGGGAACTGGTGATACAAGGCCCGAGTACACACTTGGAGTCATATGTAAGGCTGAACAAGCATGCTCGAGAGCAATGACCTCAACATGTTTCTCCTATAGCCACTGACGGCTCTTCTGCTCTAGCTTAACCTTACTCTGCCCCAACCTCCTTACATTTCTGATTCTGCCACCCAAGACTCTATGACTCACTCCTCAGATAGGCCGTGCATTTTCTTCAGCTCCCACACGTCCGTGTCCTCAAGTTCTTTGCATACTCATTTCGAATGCTAATCTCTACTCAATTTTCTTTCTTCAATAATTATTTTCTTTATTTCTGTTTTTGTTGTTTTCTTTTTGGCAGGATCTCTCTATGTAGTCCTGGCTTGGAGCTGATATGTTCCCAGACTAGTCTCTAACTTGAGATCCTCCTGCCTCTACCTCCCAAGTGTTTAAAGAGATCAAAGAGGCGGGTGCCAACAACCATTTATTTTTAATTTGCTTAAGTCAAAGATGGCAACACATTTACAACTGCTCTAAAGTGTGAAATGCTTTTAAACAAGAAATCAATAAGGCCATTTCCACTCTCTAGGCTCGGGCCTACTGTCACATACAGCAGCTCTTAACACTGCCTTTGGGCCAGCAAGATGCTTGTGTAGGCACGCAAGCCTGACAAGGGGAATCAGATCCATCATCCACACCCCCAAAACTGTCTTCTGATTTACTCCACATAAACCACAGCATGCACACACCCACACGAGTAAATAAAAATGTTACCTTCACCGATTTAAAAACAAAGGTGACTACAAACACAGATTAGTAACTATTCATCAACAATTACATAAAATATGACACAAGCCTCAAAAGAGCAAAGAGAACCATTATAAATCAGTTTGATAATATATGCAAAACCCAAAGTAATCCAGGTTAAGTGTATTAAGGCAGTGGTTTAGCCCATCTCAGTCTGGACCAAAAGACAAAGTGAACTGGGATGAGGTGACTTATCCATTACTACAGTGGTCGCAAGACTGTGTGTGTGTGTGTGTGTGTGTGTGTGTGTGTGAGAGAGAGAGAGAGAGAGAGAGAGACAGACAGACAGACAGACAGACAGACAGACAAGACTCAAGTCTAGCCAATGTGATCCAGACCCCTCCTCCTGGCTGCCTGCCAAAGACCTGACTACCTTCTGATCAATATATATAGAACTCTCGGCTCTCCGAGCACCATGTCTGTCTGCATGCCACCAGGCTTCCCACCATGATGATAATGAACTGAACCTCTGGAACTGTGAGGTGGCCCCAATGAAATCTTTAAAAGCTATCTTTATCTTGGTCATGTTGTCCCTTCACAATAATGAAAACTAACTAAGACAATGAGGATTTAAGGAAAGCCAAGAATCTTTCAGACAGAGATCTTTAAACCACATGAAATAAAAAGTAAGTTTGAGGCCCAGTTTTAAATGTATCTAGAGCCAGTTAATAAAACTGAGTGAAAAAGTATCAGGGGACATCACTATATAGCACTAAATTTACAAAAATATCTGTAAAGGGCATCAGCAATATCCTTTATCCAAGCTGAATAGAGCACTAAGATTCCTGGTCTCAATGAGAGGCTCAGTCATTGAAACCTCTCAAGTCTAGGAACTTCAGACAAGGATGCTCAGAGAAACAGGACAGAATCTTGGTGAGATCAAACATCATGTATTCTCTATAGGACCACCTGAGACAGAACTTTATGTCTAACTGTGAAGCTGGAGATTCTGACAATGTCACCACACAATTCAAAAAGAATAAAGTTAGCCATTTTTGTTACACTTACGCTGTGAAGTCTGCAGCTGCTGTAGCAGCTTTGGTGGCATCCTTATTCAATGTTGCACCCCAAACAGCACCTTTATGGCCCAAAAATGTTCCAATCCAGTCTCCTGTATCTCCCTGGCGAAGCATAGGTTTGCCATCTAGAAAATATTTTAAAACATATGTGGTTTAGAAGCATGCAACATAGTATCAAATCCTGAGCAGCAAATGGAAACCCGTTGTTGTGACTGGTCCCACCTACTCTCACTGGGCACTAGAGGTTCCCATCCTGTCCGTGCATCTGGTCCCAGTGACTGCACTAAGGAATTTTGGTCACTCTTCCTGGGAAGTGTAAGCAATTCTGGAACTGAATAAGAGGCCTCCCTCACTTTTGCAAACTGGGATTACAAAACAACTGTAAAAGCTGGGAAATGCTCTTCCACGGGACCTGATTCAGATTCCCAGCACCACACAAAGGCTGACAACGGTCTGTAACTCCAGCTCTAGACACTCTGACGCCTTCTTCTAACCTCTTTGGGCACCCCTTCACACGTCTACAAGCATGCATAGAGACACTACACAGGCACACATGAATAAAAACGTTTTTAAAACCATAAGGCTGGATGCCAGCCAGTGACATGTGTCAAAACGATCTAGATAGCCGTTTTGACTTTGGACCACATAAACCTAACGTACATTTTCATCTGGGGGGGAAAAAATGAGGCTCCCACCACAAAAGCTGATACAGTAAGACGAGTGAGAAGACCTAAAAGGCACTCCTCTCGGCCTGGCCTAATTTCTCCTTCCGGTAAATCTTTGGGAAACACAATGTAGTTGTGTGTGTAAAAAGGCGCAGTGCTGGGGAGCACTAAAACCGCTGGTGAGGAGGGACACGGAAAGCCTGGCCAGGGGCGAGCAGGAGCCTCTGTTCCAGCAGTGCAGTCGTTTTAACTGGCAGCTACGACCCACCCACCCCTCAGCACCCGGGAGCCGCGACCGTCGCGGGCTCAGCTCACCTTTGCAAGCGCTGATCAGAAAGTAACCGTAAGGCGTGATGCCGCTGAAAGCCAAATCCACCACGGGCCGCGTGTGGCCCGAGCAAGTGAGCGGCGTCTGCCTCATGGCCATGGCGGCGGCGAGCTCGGTGACGCGGAGCGGGGACCGAGGGTCGCGGTCGTCCTCCTTCTCTGCCGCGGCGCCTCAGGCTGTTTAAGGCCCCCGCACTCACGCCGAGGCCGCGTCGGGAGTCCCCGCGACGCGCGGCCGCTAAGGGAGGGATAGGGAGGGAGGGAGAAGGGGAGGGGAGCGCCGGAGAGCCGGCCCGCCGCCACTCAAGGTCCACACCGGTAGCGGCAGGAAGTGACGGCGTACCGAGGCGTCGCGTCAGCCGGAAGTGACAGACGTCGGGAAGGCGGTAGCGCCCAGAAGCGCGGCAAGAAGCAGAGTGCGCAGGCGCGAGCTCAAAGCCCCTGCTGCCCATGGTGCTGACGTCACGCGGGCTGAGTCCAGTTACTAGCCAGTGTTGTGAGCCGCTAAGTCCGTCCTTGTAGGGTGCTGTTGTGGAGTCGGAACCCTACTAATTGCTGCTCTTTCTGGATGCTCAGAGTCCAAAACCTCTTCCCACTCGCGTCCCCGAGTATCCACGAGGCCCGGAGCACCCATACACCCTCCTGTGTGGTGCTGGAATCAGGACAACGTGAGGAACCCGCAATAACTGTGTTGTCAGGCTTGGCGTCTGGGACGTTTACTCGCCGCGCCCTCTCGCCAGCCCACCCTTCACTCCTTTATTCATGCATAACTCAGGTGTTACTGCCTATGGTTTTTCTTTTTTTTCTTCTTCTTCATTAATTTGACGTTTATTTGGCAAAGTGAAGCGTACACACCAAAGAGATTGGAGTGGGATGCCCTGAAGGAAGGTTTGGGGGCAGTCCATAGGGTTCAGTGTTGTAGATTTTAAAGACATTTTTATGAATACTTAGCTGGTAGATAACATTCTCGTGGGTGAGGTGAACCATTTCCCCTTGCAAATCATAGATGACCAGCTCTTCCTTTTTCTGGTTATTTTATCCCTTCCATCATTGATCTCTAGACGGGGCTATAAACAGGTAAAAGAACAAAAGCACCGTGTAAGTGTCATTTAAATGAAGTAAGGGTCTTTTGAGCAGGGCTTTTATAGGTGTGTGTGTGTGTGTGTGTGTGTGTGTGTGTGTGTGTGGTAAGTGGGGACAGTCTTAGGAACAGTCCAGTTGCACAAAGGGACATCTGACCCTGGGGAGACAGTGATGCTAAGATCCAACCACACTTTTCCATAATTACTTCACATCTAACTACCTCTCCAGGAGCAACCATTCTCTCTCTCCCTCACTACCTATATATCTCTCTCTACGCACACACCACCACAATTCACAAACAGTAATGAGTTCCTTAATAGAACAGTTATGCCAACATTTATACCATGGTGACAGATAAGTGACTGGTGTTTAGTGAATGGCCAGCAAATGCTTATTTGCTCCTGGGAAAAAAATGTTCATTTAGTGCTCAACGGGGGTCGATGAGAACATAACTGATAACTGGCCCTTGCTTTGGCTCTAACAACTGTTACTGCAGCTGGGGAGAGACCCCAGTCTACTGAGCCAAAGTTCTTGCCATGTTAAGTATGAGGACCTGAATTTGGTACCCAGTATTCACATTTAAGAAAAAGAAAAGAAAAGAAAAAAGCTATGTATGGTGTTTCTCATGCTTGAAATCTAGCACTGAAAGATACCGATCCCTGGCACTTGCTGGCCGGCCAGCATAACAATCAGTGAGTTCCAAGTATGAGTGAGAGACTGTCTACAAAACAAAGCAGGCTAGATGCATCTGGACCAGTGAGTCATTCCTCAGTGACAGACTCCTGAGAGGAGGAACCAGGGGATCAGAAATAAAGAAGACAGGAAAGTTGGGATCGGGAGGTTTTACATAAAGCTATGTCTTCTGTCAAGCTAGTTTATTAAGAAGTACAGCATCTTATATACTGTTTGCAGGGGGAAGATGGAACAGAGAAAACTGTCATACAGTGGGACAAAGTCATCAGGTGGCTAATCAAGCAGTGTCACACAGGAGGAACACAGAACACTTCATGTGTGCCACAGACCAAGCACACACTGGCCTGGGACTGATACCCCAGTCTCTTCAGGAAGAAAAGTCAGGTTCTCACAAACTGGAATCTTAACTCTTTGGAGGCCTTGGTCCTAGCCTGGACTTTGCTAAGTCTGCCCCTGGGTAAAGACAGAATTAGTATTCCCTTTCTCCTTTCGTGGGGCCTCTGAGAAAGCCCTGTATCAGCCTAGATCCCAACAGTGAATGGCTCCTAAGGAGCAGTACCTAAGATTGACTTCTGCATACTGCTGGTACACATACTACTTTTAAAGATCATATCAAGCATAGGTTGGCACCATAATAGACAAATCATCTCTACATGAAGAGATCTATTGATGACAAAGATACTCCATAGATCAATGTGGAAAGAGAGTCCACAAACAGGCTATCTGAAAATAAATGAAGGTGGATGCCTACTTCATTATTAGATGATATGTGAAGTATCCACACACCATGGTTATTAATTTGGGATTTTATTATGCTCAGTGTTAATCAAACCTTTGAGATTTAGGAGTCTGTTAGGGCTTCTTAAAAGCCCCTATTTCTACTTTTTAATTTTTTCTTCATATACAGTCATTGTACACAGTTATGGAATAGAGTAGTATTTTGATGACAGATCAAATCAAGGTAATAAGCATAGCTATTACCTCTAAGACTGTGTCTCTGTTGTCTCCTGGGGGCTTGTGACTGAAGGTTCTGTCTGTAGGAGATAGTATGGGGAAGTAGGAGAAATGAAGAGGCAGGCCTAATAAGTCTTTGAAATAGAGCAGGGGAGTTTCTCTCTCTCTCTCTCTCTCTCTCTCTCTCTCTCTCTCTCTCTCTCTCTCTCATACCTTATATGGCAGTGTAAGCTCTTCCACACATTTGTACTGTGATTGCTAAATTAAAAAAAAAAAAAAAGATGAAGCCTGCTTGCGCATGCTCGCAGCATCGCAGGTACTTCCTACTCATGTGTGGTCTGTGATGTGAAGCTTATGTCAAACCACAGGAATATCTTCCCCAGGACCTGGTCCTATGATGCTATCTCGCCCAATTAGTGATTATGCCACCATAGGCATCCCAGTCTACCCACACTCAAAAGGTACAGGCAGACTGTTCAGACCACTTGTGCTTGGGGCAGGACTCTTAAAGGCTACCTTAGCATTCTGCCTATAGCAACGATTAAGTATTAGGGATAGCTGAGGATATTCTTGGAGAGGACCAGGATTCAGTTCCCAGCACTCACACCAGACTGCTCACAATTATCTGTAACTCCAGATCCAGGGGTTCAGATAAACTTCTGAACTCTGGGCAGCTACACTTATGTGCACATACCCACACAGACACACACACAAGCACATGATTAAAAGTAAACCACCGGGAGTGGCAACTCATCCCCGTAATCCCAACACTCAGGAGGCAAAGGCAGGTAGATCTCTATGTCTGAGATCAGCCCGCTCTACCTAGTGAATTCCAGGCTGGCCAGAGACACAGAATAAGACCCTGTCAAAAGAGAAATCCTTTTTGAAAAAAAGCTAAAATAGTCATAAATTATTATGACATAGATTTTACATGTATGTGATACAGTTAAAATCACTGCAGTAAACACACGGGTCAGGTACACTGAGGAGGGGAAATGAGTCAGCAATTAATCACTCAGCAGACTTTTCTCTGTGGAATAAAATAATTCTCTGGGGTATGCAAAAAGTCTCTGGGGCTGGTGAAAAGGGGGGGGAACACACATACACATAAACACACACATACATACACATATGCACACACAGACATACACACATACACACACACACACACACACACACACACACACACACACACACACTGGGGGATGAAGAAGGCTCCAACAACATATTTTCTTGTCCCACAGCTTATAAGTACCAGCAAAATCTTCCAAGAAATATAAAAATTACAATGTGCTTACATTCTAATTTTCTTCCAATGATTACAATAAGTATACATTTAGAAAAAATCCCAGCATGTTCCCAATACAAATGTTTTATGTATTATAAGTGAAAAACACATTATTCCCAAGAACCCACAAACATTCATGTCTGTAGCACTCTAAGCTCAGGTTGATCCACTCCACTGCTGCTGCTGTTTTTGGTGGTCATCCCATGGTTCTGGCATCTCCAATACACTGCTGTCTTCCGCTGCAACTAGGCTTCACCTCTCATAGGCTCTCTTCATGGTACCGGACCTCAACCCTTGCATGATCCCTTCAGTCCTGGGCCATCAACTGTAACTGAGGCTGCACTTTCACCAATGGCCTTCCATGGCGTCTCACAGTGCCCAGCCTCAGCTGTTCTTCATGGCCCCTCATGCCTTCAAAACCAGTACCACCTGGGTGACTCTTCAACATTACCAAGACCAGCTGCTACAGAAGGTACAACCTTGGCTATTTCTGGAACACAGCTTTTTTGTGTTCTCAGAAACACTTCCTAGAAGATTCACCTCAGTGATGCTGGTCTCTTAATCACCACTAATTTCTTAGCTCCAGGTAACCAGCATCAATTGTCCCAGTGGTCCCTTCTATTTTTCACTCTAAAGCCAGAGTCACATGGCCAACGGTGCCAAGTTCTGCTGCATGCAGGAGCTGAAACATGGTCCCTTGTTCTATTACATTATCAGCAGCTTCCTCTTTTCCAACTCCTTCACTGCCTAAGCTTGACTGTGCTGGAACTTGCTCTGTAGACTGATTTTGAACTCAGAGGTTTGCATGCCTGTCTCCTAAGCACTGGGCTTAAAGGTGTGGGCACCAAACCTGGGTTTAAGTTTTTCTTTACCCAGCACTTGCTCTGTTCTAGGCTGGCTTTGAACTCAGAGATCTTGTCTTTGCCTCCTGGGATTAAAGGCTTGTACTATCATGTCTGAATCTAAATTTAGCTGGGTGGAATCCTGCCACAAGTTCATTACTCGAATAATCTGTTATCTCCTAGAACACAGGATTCAGCTCCATTTCACTTCTGGTGTCCCTTTAATACTCAAACCATATATTTTATATTTTTTCTTTTTAAGCTTCCTACACTTGTTCAAAATGCTCTTCATGAGACTTAACCAGAGAATGAAGTCTCGGTTGGGATTTTTTGAGATTTCCTTTGTCAATGCAATTAATAAAAATATCTTTACCTTAGCTTCTGGTAGACTCTTCAGACAAGGACAAAAAGCAGCCACATTCTTCACCAAAATACCACAAAACAGTCTTTACACCATGTTCTGAAATTCTTCTCCTCTGAAACCTCTTGGGCCAGGTCTGCTCAGTTCAAATCACTCTCAGTAACAAAGTCTTCCATATTCCTACTAGGATGGCTCATTAAGCCCCATTTAAAGCATTCTAGTGCTTTCCAAACCCAAAGTCCCAAAATCCACATTCTTCCAAACAAAAGCATGGTCAGGCCTATCACAGCAGTACCCCCAGTCCCTGGTGCCAACTTCTCTGTCTTAGTTAGGGTTTTGCTGCTGTGAACAGACACCACGACCAAGGCAAGTCTTATGAAGAAAAACATTTAATTGGGGCTGCTAGCAGAATACTGACTTCCAGGCAGTTAGGCTGAGGGGCTTAAGCCCACCCCATACCTCCTAATAGTGCCACTCCCTGGGCCAAGCTTATGCAAACCATCACAGGATGTCCGTGGGATATTTTCTTTATTGTTGATTGAGGTGGGAAGGCCCAGTCCATTGTGAGCTGCACCAAAACCATGGCCTTGCTGCACAAGAAAGGTGGCTGAGTAATGTGTTAGGTACAGTGAGCCAAAAGCACTGTTCGCCCATGGTTCCTGCCTTGGCTGCCTTGGAGGGTTGGTTGTAACTGTTTCCTCTCTAAACCGATATTAGCCAGTGTTTTATCAAAGCAACAAAAAAGCAAACCAGGACATGGGCTCCTTACACTAATTGGCAATTATTATCTAGCTGTGGGGCAAAAGCAGCCCCTTAACTTGCCCTCGTGGCCACTTGTTTATTTCTAGAGATGGAACAGGACTCCTTAGAGACTTGCTCAGCCAAAATAGTACTGAGAGGGCCGTCCCTCCACCTGTGGACCTCTAGGTCCGGTCAGGAGGCATGTGAGAGGAGACAGGTCCATACAGTGCTACCAAACACAGAGACCTCGAGTGGAGGAAGCAGCGTCTTTAGGTAGCAGGTTTGTGCCTGCCCCCAACAAAGAAAAAGCATTAAAAATTGGGAGCCATCCTGTAGCCTAGAGTTCCCTGGGAGCACTTACTGCCATGTTTGTGAAGGGTGTTGGAAGGGCTGTTTCTGCATGTGTTGGGTGGGGCGGGTGTGTGTGTGGGGGGGCAGGGAATGGAAACTGGATTTGATTGCTACACAGATAGGCCTGGCTGCTAACAGGAGGGGAAACTGTGGCCTGAAGGATTTGGGATAGAACACAAGTAAAGGGGAAGCCAGTCAGAAGCAAATCCGAAAGGCCAACTCACTGTTGTGCATACTCCCTCCTGCAGGACTGACAGAACAACCAGAGGAGGCCAAAAATGCGACTTGCAGGGCTGTGGAGATGGCTCAGACAGGAAAATGCTTGCCTACAGTGAGAGGACCAGAGTTTGACTGCCCGAAGCCACCTTGAGTATCTGTGTGCCCTGAGGTAAGAATACCAGTGCCTGGAAGAGGAAGACATTCAAAGCCCCAAAATTTGCCAGCCTAGACTAGTGGGTGAGTTCCCTAAAAACAAGGTGGATGGCCCCTGAAGAACAACACTCCGGGCTGACGCCTAGCACGCACGCACGCACGGTTTGCGGTCCTAGCTACGCCATCACAAAGTGGAAAGGTGAGGTCTGACGGTTTACATACAGTTAAACATATTGCGGGTATTTACAAAGGGACAAAGAAAATCATACACAGCCCGTTGGCACCACTGACACAGATTTAAAGGGCAAGCGATTAATACACATGGCCACCTCCCACACACGTCTCTCCAGGGTATCTGGCTCCCCCAGCTGCCTCTCAGAGCATGCTATGATTCCTTACTAAGGCACCACTAGAGAGCAATCCTTGGCTCTTTTTTGTCATACGTTTTGTTCCATTAATTGCCAACCTGCGTCAGTCCTAGTTATTAAGTAGCTACAACACACTCTTTACCAGCTCATATCATTTCCTATGTGATTAGTGCTACATCCTTCTTGATGGTATTTCTGCCTCTAGTTCCCTCTCTCTGTAGTCTGGGGATGTTCACATCAAGAGACACCACTGTAGCATGTGAGAAACTCGTAAAAACAACCTATTCCCTAGATCTTGATTTAACTGGTTTGTCCTGGTAACTGGTAAACAGCCTCAGGAAACAGGTAACTATCCCAGTGTAGCTCTGTCTAGAGCAGGCTGCCCCCGGGATTCGAACTCTCTCTCCTCCATCTGCTACCCAAGTGTTAGAATTAAGAGCACATACCAACACACCCAGAAAGAGCGATTTTAAAACCCGCTTGAAGCTGTTCAAAAAGCATCATGATATTCAACAGCTATTGTTTCAACCTGTACTCTAGTATGGACTAATTGTACTACACTCCTGTGGCTTGCGACTCTACTGTTGGGGTCAGTCTAGTACCCCACTTCCCAATGTTTGTGTGAGCAATGTCACTGGCTGGCACTTCTGTGGTCCTTCTGTTTTCCTGGTTTGCTTTTGGGTGAGACGGGGTCTCACTCTGTAGCCCTGGCTGGACAGAGCTCCACTATGTATCCTAGATTGGCATCAGAGCTCATGGTTATCCTCCTGCCTCGGCCTCTGCTGGGGATTGTTTCCCAGCCACTTGCCCGGATCTATAAAGTTCTAAACCCATGTCCCATTAAATGGCATTTAGTTCCTTTTAATTTCCTGACTAAATGATCATACCACTTACTCCCACATAAGTATATTTTATGACCCAGGTTAAATAAACTCATTCAAACTTTATCGTACTTTAATCATATTTTTAGAACATATAATGTAGCATTAAAACTTTAAAATACTACTTAAAGTCAAATATTTTATGATGTCATCTACATGAAAATGTGAGTTTATATGAAAAAGGCCTAGTGAATTCATTACAATGCTATATGAGAGTCGTTAGGTGAGAGGGTTATAAATTTTGTTCATATTTTTCTATCTTTTAGACATTTTTCTACAACAACACACATCACACCTTCAAGAAGGAAAAATATAAACTATTTAAATATTTTTTTTAAAACATCATGCATTACTACGTCTGAATGTACTTGACTCCTGGAGTGTTTGATTAGTTAATGGCATGGTGAGAAATACTACTTAGGAATAAACTTTTACATGAACAAAAGTAAATTTTCCCCTTAGCCACTAGATGGCGGTCGTTCAACATCTTTACACAATAAATTGCTAAGGCCAACCTTGCAGAGATTGCACATCATTTACACAAATATTTTCATCTTTCAGCTAACAAATTATAAAGTCTTGCTTACATTTAGAAAATTTTAAAGGCACAATAAAATGACGTTGGAACGATTAGAATTCAAATAAACCTTTCACAAACACCTCTTGTTTATTGACACCGACTACTTTTATCCAATTTGCCCCGGACGTCTCTTAGAAAGTGGCAGAAATTCCCTTCACCCTGGAATTCTTGTTTGTTTTTCCTGTTGTCTCAGGCCCTCAGGCCACACACGATTACTTAGTCTAAGTGGAGAAATTCAAGGTTTAGGTCGCTGCTACCCTCCTACGCACACAATTCTACATTGGCAGAAACCTAATGGGTCAAGTGCAGGTCAAGTTGAGTCCAGCATCCAAATGTCAAAGATGCTAAGGAGAAAGGCGTGCATTTGAGAAATGTCCTCAAGGCATGTCTGTGTCATAGTGATTCTGAGCTGTGTCTGAAATAATGTATTCGTGGATATTACCTATGAATATTCCTAAGATTTCACAGGATGATCAATTTTTAATTTTCTAGTCATGCGCATGTGTATCTGTGTTAATGCATGCATCAGTATGGGTGCCCACACTGCCAGAAGAGGGTACCGTGTATCCTGGAGCTGGAGTTCCGGGCTGCCGTGAGACATCTGACATGGATGCTGGGTACGGAACTCAGGTTCTCTAGAAGAGTGCCGAGTGTGCTTGGTGCTGAGCCGTCTCTTCAACTACTAGAATGATGTTTAGAAATCCGTGTTGCCAGCTGGGCATAGTGGCCCTCGCCTTTAACCCCAGCACGTGGGATGCAGAGGTAAATGGATCTGTGAGTTTGAGGTCAGCCTAGTCTACATAGTGAGTTCCAGGACAGCCAGGGTTACACAGAGAAACCCTGTCTGGAAAAAAAATAAAATCTGTATTCCCATTTTCCACAGTTTTTGCATCTAGCATAGGATAAGCATCAACGAAATCTCGAGTGGTCTCTAGAGCGGTTTTTCTCCTTTCCCACGTCTGATCGCTTGTCAGCAGCGCTCCTTCTCGTTAGGGTCACTTTGGTTGGAAGATGCCCCTACCACTGCATCCACTTGCTGGTAAACAAGACTCAGGGATGAATCAGAGTTGGGAGATGTAGAGTTGGTTTTCTGCCATATCAACTGGCCTTTGCTTTAAAACTGTGAGAGGCGTTTCTAATGTCTAGATTGTAGAACTAGGTACACATTCCAAAGTTATCACTGCTGACCAAAGAAAACCACATAAGCACATAGTGATTTTTTAAAAAAGATTTATTTATTTGTACTTTATGTATACAAGTGTTTCACCTGCATGTATGTCCGGGCGCCATGATATAGGTGCTGTGCCACTGGAGGCCAGAAGAGGGCATCAGATCCCCTGGAACTGGAGTTACAGACACTTGTAAACCCTTATGTGGGTGCTGGAACCAAACCCAGGTCCTCTTCAAGAGCAAGTATTCTCAACGACTGAGCCAGCTCTCCAGCCCCTAGTAATTTTTAAATTTTTTCTGGCTACAAAAAAATATATTATTTATAATTTTCTGATTACCCCTAAAAGCCCAAAGAAAAGCTGAAATGGCTCATAAATTCCCAAATCTGATAAAGTTTCTTAGAAATGGCTATAAAATCAGTTTTACATGGTTTTGTTTCCCCTTTGTGCTTTTCTTGTTTGTTTTGTTCTGGGGATCTATCCCAGAGTCTCACACCAAAGTGCAGGCTCTACTGCTGGGTTAAACACCCAACTCCATTTGTAAGAGCTTGCATTAAATGAGTATAGTCTCTCTCCAATCTCATACTTCTCCTGAGGGAAATTGTATTGTTTAGAATTTATATTGTCATTGTGAATGATTTCTTTTTTCTTTTTGTTTTTGTTTTTTTTTCTTTTTTCTTTTTCTTTCTTTCTTTCTTTCTTTTCTTTCTTTTTTTCTTTCTTTCTTTCTTTTCTTTTTTCTTTCTTTTTTTTTTTTTGAGATAGAGTTCCTCTATCCTGGCTATCCTAGACTTGCTTTGTAGAGCAGGCTGGCCTTGAACTCACAGAGATCCACCTGCCTCTGCCTCCCAAGTGCTGGGACTAAAGTTGTGTGCCACCATGGTCCAGCATGTTGTGAATGATTTTTAAAGCAAGGGAAAAGGGGGGGGGGGTCTTAAATTAAATGTCAACCTGTATTTAAGAACAAACTGCTTTTGTGTAAATCAAAGTTTATTTTCTAAGTCAGGCTGTGGTGGTGCCTATCTTTAATCACAGCACTGGAGAGGCAGAGACAGGAGTTTGAGGCCAGCCTGGACTATAGAGTAAGTTCCAGGACAGCCAAGGCCACATGGAGAAACCCTGTCTCAAAAAACAAACAAAAAAGTTTATTTTCTTTTATTGTGCTCAGAGTTCACATTTAAGTGTTTTATTAGCATCTATTAATTATATGCATAATAGTGTGTTCTCTTATGATAATTTCTTTTTTTTAACTGTTGGGTTTTTTTGTTTGTTTGTTTGTTTGTTTGTTTTTGGTTTTTCGAGACAGGGTTTCTCTGTGTAGCCCTGGCTGTCCTGGAATTCACTCTGTAGACCAGGCTGGCCTCGAACTCAGAAATCCACCTGCCTCTGCCTCCCAAGTGTTGAGATTAAAGGCGTGCACCACCACTGCCGGGCTCTTATGATAATTTCATATATGAGCTTACAATGTATCATACATGAGCATACGGTGTATCATACATGAGCATACAGTGGTTCATACGTGAGCATACAATATTTCATATATGAGTAAATATTTCATACATGTGCATATAGTGTTTCATACATGAGCATACATTGTATACATTAGTATACAGTGTTTCATACATGAGGATACAGTGTTTCATACATGAGGATACAGGGTTTCTATTCCTGCACAAACATCATGACCAAGAAGCAAGTTGGAGAGGAAAGGGTTTATTCAGCTTACACTTCCACATTGCTGTTCATCACTAAAGGAAGTCAGGACAGGAACTCACACAGGATAGGAACCTGGAGGCAGGAGCTGATGCAGAGGCCATGGAGGGATGTTTCTTACTTGCTTCCTTCCCTGGCTTGCTCAGCCTGCTTTCTTATAGAACCCAAGACTACCAGCGCACAGATGGTACCACTCACAAGGGGCCCTCCTGTCACGTCCCCCGTTGTCGCGTCCCCCTCGACCAGCAAGGAAAAACGCTACTACTGAGATCTTCCTCAAGCAGTTTATTCAGGTCCTTCTACAGTCGACGACTTCTTCTTTCTGCCTTTTCTCCCTGCCCACCACTACCTAAATACCCTATCCTAGCCAACCAGAATGAGCCACGTGGGTTCAGCAGATAGGCTGCTCGGTGCGGAAGCCGAGCGCTCAGGCAAAACACAACCAAATAAGGACTTGTTTATCCAAGGGAGCGCTCGCCATTGGGTAGGTGGAAGGTGGAAGCCGGCGCCATCTTTAAGGTGCGGCACTCCGCAGCTCTCTACAGTTCCCCCTTCTTGTTTTATAAATCAGCAATAGCGCAGGCATCAAACCTATCCCGACATTTTTCGAGTACTATCTGTCTTAGGTCGTTCAGACGTTATCACTACCTTACCCGTCATTGAGTAACCTTGTCATTCTCAAGGTCCTCTGTCTTAGGTTGGTCAGTGTAAGCAGAAAGTTGCCTGTCTCTGATAAGCACTCATCAAGTCAGGTAAGGAATTCCACTAGTTGTGGGGTTCCCAGAGCCCTCACACACTGGCCTGGGAATGAATCTAATTGCTGCAAAATTATAGGTCCTGAATGACCGTGAGCCAAGCTTGGGGAGACTGTCCTACTTCAATGGC
>CM052700.1:10981322-10996782 GCA_028551405.1 Uromys caudimaculatus
TGTCACGTCCCCCGTTGTCGCGTCCCCCTCGACCAGCAAGGAAAAACGCTACTACTGAGATCTTCCTCAAGCAGTTTATTCAGGTCCTTCTACAGTCGACGACTTCTTCTTTCTGCCTTTTCTCCCCACCCACCGCTACCTAAATACCCTATCCTAGCCAACCAGAATGAGCCACGTGGGTTCAGCAGATAGGCTGCTCGATGCGGAAGCTGAGCGCTCAGGCAAAACACAACCAAATAAGGACTTGTTTATCCAAGGGAGCGCTCGCCATTGGGTAGGCGGAAGGTGGAAGCCAGCGCCATCTTTAAGGCGTGGCACTCCGCAGCTCTCTACACCCTCCCCCCTTGATCACTAATTGAGAAAATGCCTTACCGCTGGATCTCATGGAGGCATTTTTCTCAACTGAAGCTCCTTTCTCTGTGATAACTCCAGCTTGTGTCAAGTTGACACAAAACCAGCCGGTACAATACATAAGCATACAGTGGTTTCATACATGAGCTACAGTGGTTCCTACATGAGATACAGTGGTTCCTACATGAGCTACAGTGATTCATACATGAGCTACAGTGGTTCATACATGAGCTGCAGTGGTTCATACATGAGCTACAGTGGTTCATACCTGAGCTACAGTGGTTCATACATGAGCTGCAGTGGTTCATACATGAGCTACAGTGGTTCCTACATGAGCTACAGTGGTTCATACATGAGCTACAGTGGTGCATACATGAGCTACAGTGGTCCATACATGAGCTGCAGTAGTTCATACATGAGCTACAGTGTTTCTATCATATCCCCTCTCCCTGCACCGGCTCTTGTCTCCTCTCCACTCCAACAAATCCTCTTCCCAACTAGTCTCACTTCCACTTTTAAAATATGTTAAAATTTATTTACTTATGTCTCTGTGTGAGTGTATATGCATGCATGTGTGTGCGTACATGTGAGTGCTGACGGAGGCCGGAAGGACTTGAGCCTTCACTCTCTGCCTACCCCTTTGAAGCCATCTCTTTCTTGAACCTGGAATGAACTAGGCTGGAAGCCACGAACCTCCAAAGACCCTACTGTCCTCTACCCCTATGACCCCAGAGCTGTGGTGACAGGTGTTCGTGGGGACTCCGTGCTTTTTGTGAGGGTTCAGGGATCCAAATTAGGTTCTCATGATTGCAGAGGAAGTGTTATCGACCATTTAGCCATCTTTTCCTGCCTTTCCCTTCTACGCTCATCTCGTTTTTGCTCACCCACAATATCCCTGCCGCAGAACGTTAGTCATCTCTGTTCAAGCAGTCCTCCTACAGGCAGCCCTGGGTGCTTCCACAAGCAGTACCGTCCTATGAGGAGGGTGCCTGTGTCCATCCTCTGCATGTAGACATGGAAAGAATGAAGTGAGAGAGTCAGAAGGGAAACCTTTACAAGGTAAGAAATGTGGCATCGATGCTCACAGAACTAAGTGCCGCTTCAGCTTTTAGAGCATAGCTAACTTACTGTACAATCACAGGTCAAGATTCAACACGAATGCATTGTAGTTATAACGATTTCCTAATCTATTCAAACAAACTTGAAAATGACACCATCTGTGCCATTAATTGCTACATGGTATTAAAATGGCATGGGTTTAAAAATAACAGAAGAGACTATAGATTTCCTTTTAAAACATACCAGTTCGTTTATTAGCAAGACATCCACGGAGCCCTGAGGTGGACGAGAAGATCATGCCTGCCCTGCACCTGGGTGAGGGATTCAGAGAAATGTACAATTCTCCTGTGTTGATAAATCTGCTTATCGAGTGCCACTGCCTATGGGGTGGTGTTTTGAAGACCAGGGAGAGCACAACATAGAAAATCCTCTGCTTGCGTGCCACTTACATTTCATGATGGTAGACAGTGGGGAAATGTGTAACTAAATAGTATGTATGGTCTGACATATGGTTGTAGGGGCTATGGAGAAGATAGCAGCTCCAGGGCCTCTTCCTGATGTACTTGCATTTCAGTGATGCCTTGAAGGAAATAAAGGAATAAGCCACAGAGTTACATACATGGAGAACACTCCAGTGGGGCTGATGGCACGCCATCCACCATGGTTTCATGGCATGATCAGAGCAGACACGGTTAGGAGAGCTGGCCAGATGCCGATCTTTATGGCTCTCAGGAGAGCATGTGCTCTTACTGAGAGGAAGAGGCCAATTGGAAGGTTGGCAACAAGGAAGGGAAACTGGGTCCATGTGACAGCAAGAGAGATGGCGAGAGGAGGTGGGCTTCTACCCTCTGTCAAGGAGATCTGGTAGAGTGAATGTCGCTAGGAGAGTCAAGTTTGTATTTAGGGGTGTGTGTGTGTGTGTGTGTGTGTGTGTGTCTGTGTCTGTGTCTGTGTCTCTCTGTGTGTGTATGTGTCTGTGTGTGTGTGTATGTGTCTGTGTGTGTGTGTCTGTGTGTTTCTCTCGTATGTCTGTATGTATCTGTGTGTGTCTCTCTCACTGTGTGTGTCTGTGTGTATCTGTGTGTCTCTCACTGTGTGTGTCTGTGTGTATGTGTCTGTGTGTGTCTGGGTGTGTGTACCCTGTATGATCTCTTAGTTTGATTGTTATTGCTGTAGACTATGACCAAAAGCAACTTAGGGAAGAAAAGGATCTATTTCACCTTTCACCTACAGATCAACAAGAAGGGAAGCCAGGGAAGAAACTCAGTGTAGGAACCTGAGGCAGGAACTGAAGGAGAGGCCATGGAGGAGTGCTACTTACTCGCTTGGTACCCCTAGTTTGACCAGTTTGCTTTCTATATGTCCCAGGACCACCTGCCCAGGGATGGGTACCACCACAGTGGACTGGATACGTCCACATCAATCTCAATTAAGAAAATGCCCCAGAGGCTTGCCCCTAGGCCAATCTGATGGTTCCCTCTTCTCAGATAACTCAAGCCTGTGTCAAGACGACAAGAACTAGCCAGATCATATGTGTACATGTTTGTGTGTGTGTTCATGTTTGTATGTGTATATGTGCATGTGTGTATGTGAAAGGCAGTGTTAGGAGTTATCCTCAGTTGCTTTCCACCATATGTATGTATGTATATACATATATATGTGTGTGTGTGTAATAAACTATATATATATGTAAATATATTAACTTATCAAGTTTATTTGAAAATTTCAAACAAGCATATGTAACGCCTTCTCATTGCTTCCCCCCCCCCCCGTTTCTATCTTCCTCCTATCCCTATCTACCCCGACTCCTCCCTACCAGTCCTTTTCTTGGATTGATCTCTTTGCAATGCCTCGTTTATTCACTGAGTTTAACCACAGCCCTCTTTGAACACTGATGGATACGCAGCTGAAGATAATGACTCTCTCCCCCTCATAATCTCTCCATGGCCACCAGTTAAGCAGCAGGGGTCAGGGCACCCGGATCTTCTTCTTCCCCAGTCTGTACTCAATTGTTGATGAACCCATTCCTGTGTGGACCGAGGGCAGGCAACCACAACTGCTCTGAGATCTGGTGTAATGCGCATGTGCCATTCAGAAGCTGGCTCTGAGATCTGGTGTAATGCGCATGTCCCATTCAGAAGCTGGCATTTTACAGTCCTGCTCCCTATCTCTGCCTCATACACTCTTTCCAGTCTTTCTTGTACAATGCGACCTAAGCCTTCGGATGGATGTAAATGTATTCATTAGGCCTAAGCACTTTCATCACTTACCCTCAGCTCCTTGAGCAGTCTTGAGTCTGCCATCACCAGTTTTCACTGGAAGGGAAAGCTTTTTGTTGAAGGCTGAGAATAGCATTTGTCTATAGGTAGAAACAGTTTGTTGCTACGTCAACTTGGCTTAATAACAGAAATGTTTCCCTTAGAGCCTGTGACCTCCCCCACCATGGGTTTTTGACTAAGTGTGGATCCCCTTGTGCAGAGTGTTTCTCAGATTCTGTCAGAGAGTGATTGGTTACCCCCATAGCAGTTAATCCTCAAGGGCACCAGCATGAGCATAAGACCATTGATGCCATTTCTTCCTGAGCAGACAGAGTGTGGCATAATGGAAGCTAGCCAGTAGGAGCTTCCTGCTCAGTTCCAGCCTACTGTTTACCTTTAAATCAGTTCTTGTGTTTTCAGACATCGGGCCTTCTCTTCTAGTTCTGCCAAGCAACCAGGTGGAGTGGCAAGCGGTTGGACTATCTGAAGTGGAGGTGGGGACTATGAGGGCTCACGGACTAACACCTCAGAAGGCGGTAGCCACACCTGGCGCTGGGCTTGTTTTTGTTTTGTTTTGTTTTTAATAATCATGGCTTCTAAGGAGCAACGTTGTCTAGCCTTGCCAGACATCTCGCCTTAAGCTTTTTTCATGATCTTAAATTGATTTTGTCTTCCAGAATGTGTGTGTGTGCAAGTGTGCTACGATTCATGTGTTGAAGCCACAGGATGACCTGTACAAAGTCTGTTTTAATTAGATTTTTAACTGAGTTGCAAGACAGTAGGTTTGCATATACCTGATATGTGTTCGTAAGGACCCTGCCTTCTCAGCTCAGGATCCTCTGGACTCTACCTTATATTTTGTGACAGGACCCTTCACTGAACCCGGAGCTCACCAATTTGACTAGCCAGGACATGCTTGTGTGACGATAGTCAAGCTGTCTTTACCAAAGGCCAAACATTTGGGAATCAAATCAAGGTACCAGGTCATTCACCAGACATTGATATGTATTTGGCAATAAGGCAAATGAAAGATCATCTCTGTAATTTAAATGTTTGTGGTGCAGTGTCTTGGCTGTTCCCTGGTGAGTCACAAAGAATCATTATGCCTGGGGTATTTTATATTCTCTTCCATGTGGAACCTACACTAGCTCTGTTTCAGTTAGGAATCCAGCAGCTACTCAAGGCTAGAAGAAGTCTGTGGCCAGACTGGTCAGTGGACATGCTTAGCTGGGATACTGATGGCCAAGGAAGTGAGGTGGGAGACACTCTTACACAGTGGTCCTTGTAGATCATGGATCTAAACTCTCAAAATCCATCACTTGGCCAGTTCAACAAGGGGCCTAGGGGCATGACACTTTTATTGACATTATCATAGCTGAGTCCTGAGAGCTGTTGCCACCCACTTCAGAAACCCTGCTGGAGAGTTTAGGAGTGGGAGAGTGCATTCTGTAAAAGAGAGGCGTGTGATGCTGAATCTATATCAGATGCTTTGGTTTGGGGTCCTTGGAAAGTTTAGTGAAATAAGCTTCATTGCAGAGGTGACAGTTGAGTGTGGCAATAATACCAAGGATCATACTCCACAAGCCAGCTTGGTGCCAGCCACTCCATAGAAAGGATAGCAAGGGCTTTGTTCACTTCCTTGTGCCAATTCAGAATAAGCAGGTGGACTAGTATTTGAAAGAAGTCCATCTAAGCATGAAACTCATTCTTACGGAGACACCGGAAAAAGAAATCATTGGTCTATTGGCCGACTGCTCCTCTGACTGAAGCCTTTTGGGTTGAGTGTCAAGCAAACAACACTCGCCATGAAACTGTAGCTCATCATATCATCCCGGAAATGTATGAACATCATAAAAGCATTCAAAGCTAGGAGGGACTCAGCTCCACAGGCTGGCAAGCTGCATTGCAAATATGTTGGCTTGCTCCTCAATGGAGGTTATTATTATTATTATTTGAAATTGTGATCATGAAGTAACTATGCAGGGGGTAGAGCCCAGACTCTAGGCTGTCAAGCTAAGAACAGCAGATCTGTCCACAGAGTCCACAAAAGATCCACACCCACCGGAAGAGGAATGTGGGAGCTATAGGTCAACAAGTGTTTCTTTGGAAAACAAGACAGATGACTTTCTAAACCATAACTTTTATTTGAAAGAAAATGCCAACTTAACATTGTTTGCTTTAGTATTTTATGAAATTATAAATTTTGCAACCCTGAAATGCGAGAGTCCCATGTGCTGGTTTGCTGGTTTCTGCCAGTGAGCACTGGCTCTAAAGGCAGCAGTATGTTGCATTTTCTGCAGCTATGCTGGGTCCGCAGTGAGGCTGCATCTGCCCTTCCTTGAATAGAGTGCTTTTCAGAGCCACAGGTTTGGTTTCTGGAAGCCAAGGGTCATTCTTCCCATTAAAAAAAAAAAAAATAAAGACAAAAACAAAAACAAAACCCCCCCACAAAACTAATATTTTAAATGAAATAAGTGGAAATGCATAGTTTGTACTTCAGGAAATTGGTGTCGACTAAACATAGGCCACCTTAGCAGATAGAAGATAAGCTGACTCTGATTATCTATGTGAGCCATCCCACTGTTTGAACTATTTATTCTTTTTTTTTTTTTTTGGTTTTTGAGACAGGGTTTCTCTGTGTGGCCCTGGCTGTCCTGGAACTCACTCTGTAGACCAGGCTGGCCTCGAACTCAGAAATCCACCTGCCTCTGCCTCCCGAGTGCTGGGATTAAAGGCGTGCGCCACCACGGCCCGTCCTGAACTATTTATTCTTAAAAGACATGCTGGGGACTTTTTATGTTCACACTCTAGTTCCTTCTTCAAGGCCAGAGGGAAAATGACACACTGATCACCAAGGGCAGAGATCTGACCACCAGTGAAGACGCTGCCATAGGAGTGTACACACACACACTCACACATACACGCACACACATTCACACACACATTCACACATTCACACATACACATAAACGCACTAACATATACACACGCTAATACACACATACACATTAACACACAGAGACACACACTCACATACATTCACACGTACACACTAACACACACATACACACACTAACACACATAAACACATTAACATATACACATGCCAATACACACATACACATTAACACGCACAAGACACGCACACACACACACTCACACATACACACACACACACACACACACACACACACACACATAGAACACATTTGCTCTTGTAATATAGAAATTGAGATCATTTTTGCCCACTATTGTTACACAGCAAGGAGAGAGAATTGTTACACACCCAGGGAGAGCCAGGCGGACAGTTGCTGCTGAGAGCTGAGGAGCCATATGGGCGGTCTTTGGATGAATCGGATGATCCAGAATTAACCCACAGATAGTGACTCGGTGCTTTAGGACTCCTAGCAGATTGTGAATTTGAAAAGGCATTCCAAAAGGAAGCTCTTAGCCATAAGGTCTTCCCCAACCATACCACCATCCAAATGCTAAAGTCTTTGTCCCCGTCCTCTGGAAACCAGGCCAGGCAAGGCCTTGTCAGGGTTTTAAGCAAGATAAGGTCATCAAAGCAACATGCTTAGTGTTTGGTGTTCGGGATATTCCTCATTAGAACAGAGGCTGTGGTGTGGCGATGGCCAAGACCACAGAAGGACCTCACAAAGGTCACAGCTGAGCTCACAGTTGACAGCAGGAAGCAATCTGCCAGGCTCTGAAAGACTCCCCACCCCCACCCCATCCCCAGCCTCCAGAGTCACTACCCAGCTGAGCTGGGATAGAGCACAGTGAAGCCACTCAGCTAAACCTGCCCAGGTTGCAGATTCCTGGGCAAAAGCAGATGTTAGTTCACGCTTTTAAGGATTGGTTCTTATGAGGCTATAGATAACCGGCACACACAGTGGCCTGAGAACTGGTACAGAGCGCTGCTTTGGAAAATGGTCCTTTAATCCCATGCAGCCGGTGAATCAAAGAGATGAAGCACTTCCGGTGAAGACTGCATCTGAATTTCAGTCTTTTGACAGTGTTAGAGTGTTAAAGATTTTCTCTTTTTTTGACCATGTTCTAAAACTTGTACATTGATATAGATGATAATGAAAGCTCCCAGAAAATCTGCCACAGTGAGATGATTATATAAGGGAAAAATCCTTGAGGAACCCTCTCATCTGAGGGACGCAAAGAAGAGAAATCAGGAAGGCTGGCAGAAAAGAGAAGGCCTGAGAAGTATCAGAGCAGGCAGGGATTGAGGTCCCTACCAGTGCAAGGGGAAAGGTGCTTCAAGGAGGACTTGTTTGAGTCGAAAGACCATTTTTGTTATAAATTGAGAACTAAAAACAGAGACAAACTGGGTGCAGTGGTACAAGCTTGCAACCCTTGCTGCTCAGGCAGGACTCTGAGGCAGGACCCCATAACCACACACACACACACACACACACACACACACACACACACACACACACATCTAAATAATATTATTTAGTAGGATAAAGGTAGAAACAAACTGATTTTAGACATGCATAATACAAGCATAGCACACATACATTCTTTTTTTATATAAGTAGTTTCTAAGTATAAGCTTTACATGTAGACAGACAGGTGCATTGGCGTAATCCTTTAATTCACTCAGGAAGTAGAGGCAAACCAGCTAGCTCTGAGTTTGAATCCAGCCTGGTCTACACAGCAAGTTCCAGATCAGCCAGGGCTACATAAGAGGCAGTGTATAATAAACTTTTTAAACATATACTAGCATAGCATCAATGTAGAAGAGATATTAATAATTAGATTTGGGCATTCATGGTAGACCAAAGACAATGAAGACCTGTCAAAGTGATTAGAGGTATGAGTTAGAATACAGACAGGATGAAAACTATGATGGTAAATATTGATTGTTAACTTGATAGGGTCTAGAATTATTCAGTGGACAAATCTTTGGGCTTTCCTCTTAGGGAATCTCTGCACTGGGTTCCTTTAACTTGGAAAATACACTCTTTACAATGTTCCACAAGGCGGGGTCCGAGACTCAATCAAAAAGGAGAAAGGAGATGGCTCAATGGTTAAGAGCATTTTGCTCTTGCAGAGGACTTGGGTTGGGTTGCCAGCACCTACTTCAGGCAGCTCATAATTGCCTGTAACTCTAGTTACAGAGGATTCTAACCCTTCGTAAGTGTGTGCATACACACACACACACACACACACACACACACATGCACAGAAACTCACACACTCATGCACACATACTCATGCAACACACACACACACCCACATACACTCTATACCCACCCACACACTCACATACACACCTTACACCCACACACTCATGCACACACATGCACACACATGCACACACTCAGGCACACACAGGAATGGGGAAATCTTTAAAAAGGAGAAAGTCAGCTGAGCACCAGTAATCTTCTCCCTCTGCTTCTTGCCCACTGGTACCATGTGACCACTGGTACCACGTGACCAGCTGCTTCGTGTTCCGGCCACCATGCCTTTCCCCAATATGGTTAACTGTACTCTTTCTTCAGTCTCGCTTGCCAGGCATTTTGTCAACACAATGAGAAAAGTATCTAACATAGGCGTGTACATGAAATACATCTGGGTAGCAACGGATGCTGAGAATCTTCAGATCTTCAGCATTCAGAATTAACGAGCCAGAGGAAGGTGGCCTAATGAAAGGTCTTTGGAGGTCTGGTAGAGTCCTGGTTGGGTAGTTAAAGGAATATTACTACTACTACCACCACCACCACTGATAATAATAATAATAATAATAATAATAATAATAATAATGATTAAAAAAAACAACTGGGAGACTGAAAGTAGAAATGTCACACGAGGAAACTCTCAGTGCCCAAAGGTGATTTGAGCTAGCAAGAGATGCGTTATGTCAAGGGGTCTTTAGTCGGCAAACTCAAATGCGCTTACTAATAATTCTGTAGCTATGAAACTGTGGTTTAACCAATGACAGACTAAATACTTGGTCTTTTTTGTTTTGTTTTGTTTTTACACAGCAACGTTTTATAATGACCCCAACTTTCCACAGACTAACTCACCCCTCCATTTTAATTATGCCTGTAAGCATTTCTCAACCCGTCTGCCCCTCTCCTATCTTCCATGTGTTTCAACTGCAGGAAAATAATCAGGAAACATTACCTTTCCCAAGCCTTACTGTCCCCCTGTGTGATCGGGTCTTCTTCTCTAGATGTCAGAACTGACTTCATTGTCCCTCATACAGACAGCCCTGCACTGGGCTCCTAGCCAGGATTTTTTTTTTTTTCCTGCCAAAGGAAACTCCACTTTATTGGCTGCCTCTCAGAAGTCTGCAGATGTTTCTGCTAAAGTGTTAGTCTCTTGAGTCAAAAGGCATTCAGTGGAGGCAGAGTTAGTAATACATTAGATTTCTAAACCATAGCCTAACAAAAGAGAGAAAGCAGACAATTTCTAAGGGTGTGGGGGAACAGGTCTTTCAGTAATGACTTTTCCGTACAACGTTTCCTTAAAGTTAAATTCATTTCTATAGAGATAGCCTGTCACAGCTTCAGCAACTGAAACAGCAATCTCACTTTACATTTTTTCATAGAAAACTGTCAATAATCTCGAAACCATAATTGTATAAACGATTAAGGTGACAGCCTAATTTTGTTGATTAAGCCATTTTGTTCTGATGATTCTAAGTTCTCTCTCTCTCTCTTTCTCTCTGTGTGTTTGTGTGTGCATGTGTGTATGTGTATATATGTATGTGTGCAAGCATGTGACTGTATATATGTGTATGTGTGTGCTCATGTGTGTGTATATGTGTATGTGTGTGCACGTGTGTGTATGTGTGTATATATGTGTATGTGTGTGTGCATGTGACTGTGTATGTGTGTGCACATGTGTGTGTGTGCATGTCAGGAGTTGATACTGGCATCCTCCCTATTGTTTGTCACCTTAGTTTTTGAGACAGTGTCTCTTGAGGAACCTGGAGCTTGGCGTGTAATTAGACTGGCTGGTCAGCAAGCCTCTGGGATCCACCTGTCTCTGCTGTGGGGTTCCAGATGTGTGCTGCTGCTGTACCCAGCTGTTTATACAGATGCCAGGGACCTATCCTTAAGTCCTTATGTGTATGCAGCAAACATTTCACCCACTGAGCCACGGTCAGTTTAGAGCACATGGATTTTATTTTAAACAGAGTAACAGAAGAGTAACAGAGATTATCTGATACCAACCATCAAAAGGGACTTTCGGGCTTGCTAAATTTGTTGGCACTTACATGGCAAGTGGTCAGCCCAATAGTGGGTTTGTTTATACTATTGGATTTGTCTGTTTGCTCGTTTACTAAATAAACACTTGATCAGTGTTGATCTTTAGACACTAGACTCTGCAGTGTTGCTCAGAAGTTGCTCACAGAGTAGTTGGTGAGTGATGAAAAACAATATGAATGGGTCCACTTCATTCAGCATACTGAGGGGGGGGGAGGGGAGGGGTTGGGGAGGAGAGGAGGGGAGGGGAGATGAGAGGAGAATGGTGGCCTTTGTAACCTGAGTTTTGCATTGCACCCTGGGTTACTACCTCAGTGTTATATGTTTATTGGAGATTAAATATAACCACCCACTAGAATTTCTTATAACCAGTCCAACTTTTTAATCTAAAATTATTAATGTGAAATATGCTCACTTTAATATATACTGCAAGATATAACCTACTAGAATTGATTTCTAATTTATGATCAAGTTCAATTATTTAACAGGGCTTGAAAAATGTATGATTTACATTGAACATAGATTCTGACTGCCCAGAATGGCACGGGCAGCACTGACCCTTTTCAGACTGTTCCTGTGTTAATCTGGGTGCTGGGAGAAGTGAACACCCAGACAGTAAGCAATTGTGTGGGTGATGTGGAGTCATTGTGGTGTAGAAGATGGAGGAGGACCCAGAGGAGGCGGGGGACCAGGGTAGTCTAGGACACAAGTCTGATCTCTGGTAGAGGAGTACAGAAGGAAGGTTACGTGGAAGCTCCAGACTGTAGAACCCTCCACAGGAGGTTCAGCAGCAACAGGGGTGCATCAGGGGGCCAAAGCTGAGCAAGAAAGCACTTTGCAGAAGCAGACAGCCATGGCAGCTAGCTGTTGGCAAGAAGAAACTGGAGGGTGCAGAGCCTAAAGTGTATATTGCCTGTAGGGTGCATTACCTTTAGTGTGCATAGTCTGTAAGGTGCATGCTGGGAGTTTGCACCTTAGGTCAATGCTCCAGACTTTCCATTCATAACTTGCCTTGGACTCTGAAGTGTGCTGGGCACCTTCCAATGGCTGCTACAGCCATCACATCAGTACCTCCCAGTCTGCTGGCTTCCTGATATCTGCTCCTAAGCTTAGAGCCCAGTATGACCATCTGCCCACCCCTCACCTTCTCCGAGTCATTCCTCAGAGGACATTCTCCTCCTCGCCATTCTCTCAAATACACACAAGTGGTTTACTTCTCCCCCCTTTGACTTCCAGAGCCGATAACCAATGAGTTCTCTTGATCAGCCTCTTCCTTTCCCCCCTGCATCTTCTGGGGGCTTTCAGTGGCACTGTCTGGGTTCTGCCCCCATACCTTTCCGGCACATTTTCTGCACTGCTGGCCTCTCCACAGACATGCTCCTCCATCCCTCCCTCTCTAATCCACTTCAGATGTTGTTGCCAAGTTAATCTGTCTTGAAGGGTAGTTCTGGTTATATTATTTCTGTTCTTAAAAAAATCCTTCAGTAGTTCCATTTTTTTTAACAAAATAATTTTTCATACCCTTCTATATTCAAAGACCTTCACGGCCTGACTCTAAGGAAGCTTTTCAATTTTACCTCTCAAAATTCTTTTTAGACACACCGTAGTCTCCCTGAGTTAAAGCAACTACGCAATTATGCTCCAAACTTTCCTACCTTTATGAAACTGCCTCAGGAACCTACGTTTAATGTCTTCATGCTATGCTGTTTAAACCATCCACTCCAGCCCCAAATGTTACTTGGGAACTTTCCCCCAAATCTCTTAGCTGGAAATTTTCTATTAGATGATAGTTGCTAGTCTATAAGATACTGTTTTTAATAAAATTTTTGTTATGGAAGCAGGGAGTACACGTTTTCAAACATAGTGAAATTGGCTTTGTGTGGAGAGAAACTGTTGAGTCATGTAAAAATTGAGCACCGTAACCAGCAGGAAGGCATAACCTTGCTTATGCAAAGCTTTGAAACCTTAGGCACGAAAAAGGGAAAATTGGAAGCATCAGGGAAATGTTCTGTTGTCACAGAACACTTGTCCTGACTCTTCCTGGGGAGACATGATGGATCAAAAGTGTCTTCACCTCGGATAGGCATGGATAACAGATCAAAGCAGCAACTCCACCTAAGTCCAGCTTGACAAACCAGTGAGTTTCTCAGGCTTGCATGTAAGGGTGTAGATGAGGAGTTACGGGCACACAAGTGACCCCTGAGCAGCTGCGTCAGCAGGTCGCATCTCAGCTTTAGGAGAACCTCACAGAAGCTGCATGGCGCCTCCTTCAATCTCATCTCAGCATTAAGAGAACCTCACAGAAGCTGCATGGCGCCTCCTTCAGTCTCATCTCAGCATTAAGAGAACCTCACAGAAGCTGCATGGCGCCCCTTTCAGTTGGGTTTCCATCTCCTTACCCCCTAGCACCCCCACCCCAAGGTCAGATGCAGCATCAGTGTGTGGGTGGGTGTGGGGTGAGCTCCTGAAATTCAGATCTGATCTCTCTCCTTTACTCAGTCTACAAGAGAAGGTTAAGTCAGCTGGTCTTAGGAGAGTCTCCTGACAGTAAGCTGGTCTGCTGGTCTGATTTAGAGATAGTAAAGGCAGTGTAGTGCCTGGGATCAGCACCCCACAATTCTGATCTATAGCAAACAGTGCTCCTGCATATTCACTCGGGACTGGAGATTGGGTAATCCAGCAAAGCAAGGGCTACTGTAGTGTCCCACAAAGGACTTTAGATGCTAAGCCATGATATAAAGTAGACTTGGCTGAGTTATTACAGAGAGCCAAAGTACACAGAGGAGTCATATTTTGTTAAGAGCAAGAAGCTGGATGTGGTGCCACGTACATGTTATCTCAGAATGTGGGAGACTGAGACAGAGAGAGCAAAAGTTCAAAGCCAGCTGACTATGTGGTGACTCCAGCTTGGGTTACATAGGGAGATTGCCTCAAACAAACATGTGCACACACAAAGGACAAATTATAAGTCACAATAAAAAGGTGGACAAAATTAACTTTTACATGAAGCTAGTAGTTGCTGAAGAGTCTGTCCAGCAAAAATCATTAAGTAAATACATACATTACAAAGCTTATATATGATATATGGCCTGCCATATATAACTTCATAATAGTGATACAGTTAAGAATAAGGGTTCAAAAACTAGGCCAAACAACTTTGTGATATTTATATATTACATACGTTTAAAATACTTTTATTTGTATTTATGTATTTGCTAAGAAGAATGGGGGTTAGAGATGTAACCCATTAGGTAGAGTGTTAGCTTAGCATCCATGCAATCCTGGGTTCCATCCCCAGCATTGCGTGAACTTGGTGTGATGGCACCATCTGAAGTCTCAGTACACAGAGAGGAACAGGAAGGTCAGAAGTTCAAGGGCATCCTCGGCTACATAGTGAGTCTAAAGTTAGCTTGGGCTACATGCTATCCTGTTTCAAAAGAAGAAAAGGAAAGAGGGAGGCAGGGAGATGGCTCAGCCAGGAAAGTGCCTGCTGCAAAGAAACTTGACTGAATTCTTCAGCCCAAGCACTGGTGGGGTAGTCAGCAGAGTCTGAAAGTCTGACAGACAGACAGCATATCCAAATGGTATGCACGAGGGTCAGTGAAAGACCCTGAATCCAAAAGTAAGGTGGGAGATCAAGTAGATGACCCCATGCAGATGAAGGTGTTGCTGTCAAGTCTGGTGACCCAAGTTCGATCCCCAAGGCCTGCATGGTAGAAACAGAAAATGAATTCTCACAAGTTGTCACTTGATGTACACACACACACACACACACACACACACACACACACACACACACACACACAAAATTAGAACACGGTTAGGATGCCAAGCTCTAGCTGCAATTTTCTTTGCCTTCTTTTTTTAACATTTTTTTTATTTTTTGATACTTTATTTACATTTCCAATGTTTCCCCCTTTCTAGGTCTCCTCTTTGGAAACCCCCTATCTCTTCCCCCTCCCCCATCTCTATGAGGGAAATCCACCTCCCACCCACCCATCCGCCTACTCCCATATTCCCACCTTGACATTCCCCTTTACTGGGGTCTCTCCTCCTCCTGATGGCCAACAAGGCCCTCCTCTGCCACATATGTGATCTGAACCATGGGTCCCCCGATGTGTATTCTTTGGTTGGTGGTTCAGCCTCCAGGAAGACCGGGGTGGGGGGGGTCAGGCCAGTTGACACTGTTGCTCCCTCCATGGGGCTGCAGACTTACTCAGTCCCTTCTCCAACTCCTCACTCTCAGTCCAGCTGTTACTGTAAAGTGAAACTTGGGTATTCCAAACGTTTCAGCTAATATCCACTTATCAGTGAGTGCAGATTGCAAGCTGGTACAACCACTCTGGAAATCAGTTTGGTGGACCCTCAGAAAAATGGACATAATACTACCTGAAGACCCAGCTATACCTCTCCTGGGCATATACCCAGAAGATGCTCCAACATGTAATAAAGACACATGCTCCACTATGTTCATAGCAGCTATATTTATAATATCCAGAAGCTGGAAACAACCCAAATGTCCCTCAGCAGAGGAATGGATACAGAAAATGTGGTACA
>CM052700.1:10996882-11039387 GCA_028551405.1 Uromys caudimaculatus
CTCTTTGGAAACCCCCTATCCCTTCCCCCTCCCCGCCTCTATGAGGGAATTCCACCTTCCACCCACCCACCCACCCATTCTCATATTCCCACCTTGACATTCCCCTTTACTGAAGCCTCTGACACCCTCAGGCCCAAGGGCCTCTCCTCTCTCCCTGATGACCAATTCGGCTATCCTCTGCCACATATGTGGTCCGAACCATAGGTCCATAGATGTGTATTCTTTGGTTGGTGGTCCTAACTCCAGGATGACCGGAGGGGGGGGTCAGGCCCATTGACGCTGTTGCTCCACCCTTGGGGCTGCAAACTCCCTCAGCTCCTTCAGACCTTCTCCACCTCCTCCATCTGGGACCTCACTCTCAGTCCAGTGGTTACTGTAAAGTGAAACTTGAGCATTCTGAACTTTTGGGCTAATTTCTGCTTATCAGTGAGTACATACCCTGTTTATTCTTTTGTGACTGAGTTACCTCGCTCAGGATGATAAGCACCTAAAGAAATGCTCAACATCCCTAGTCATCAGGGAAATGCAAATCAAAACAAGTCTGAGATTCCACCTCACACCAGTCAGAATGGCTAAGATCAAAAACTCAGGTGACAGCAGATGCTGGCCAGGATGTGGAGAAAGAGGAACACTCCTCCACTGTTGGTGGGATTGCAAGCTGGTACAACCACTCTGGAAATCAGTTTGGTGGACCCTCAGAAAAATGGACATAATACTACCTGAGGATCCAGCTATACCTCTCCTGGGCATATACCCAGAAGATGCTCCAACATGTAATAAGGACACATGCTCCACTATGTTCATAGAAGCCATATTTATAATAGCCAGAAGCTGGAAACAACCCAGATGTCCCTCATCAGAAGAATGGATACCGAAAATGTGGTACATCTACACAATGGAGTATTACTCAGCTATTAAAAACAATGACTTCACGAAATTTGCAGGCAAATGGATGGAACTTGAAAATATCATCCTGAGCGAGGTAACTCAGTCACAAAAGAGCGAGGTGGTAATTCTTTACCTTCTTAAAAACCTCACGACAGTACGTACATAGCTTGCTTGCTGCGGCATATGCAGATACAACCTGCTCTTGCCCCTCTCCCTCTGCTGGCCTCACTGGGCTGCGTTCTCCAGTGCAAGCATGGAAGCTGCTATGGCTTTCTGTCTTCCTAGTAATCTGCAAATGGGTGCGTGAGAGAAACGGGGTGGATAGGACCGCTGATTGAGGTTGGGTGGACGGAGGGAGAAACGGCAGCGTGGACTGAGCGAAGAGCTAAGAGCGTATGGAAAAGCCATCACAGAGGGAGAAGCCTCCTGTAGACAGAAGAACAGTGGGACAAGAGCCAAGCAGGGTCTGCACACATTAGAGCACTTCGCATGTCATGCTGAAGAACTTGGGATTTATTTTTAAGCCGTGGGAAGTCACTCAAGGGAATGGAAAGATAAGGCTTGTATTTTAGATCATCTTGCTGCGAAGAGGAGATTGGCTGGAGTGTGGGCGGGGATGTTTTGATGTGGGGGCGGGTAGAGAAAAGAGGAAGCTGTTCAGTTCAGTGTAAAGGACAAGACACCATTAGCGTTTGTCCGAAAGCCAAAGCAACAGGGATGAAGGAGAGCGTGAGGGTGGTGGGGGTCTGGTAAATATCAGGAAACCCGAAGCCACAGGGGCCAGTGACTGACTTACGCAGTCGCAGGAAGGGAAGGCAGCCTAGGCACACTCTCACATGCTCCAGGGCTGTTCCACACCTACAACCCCAGCACTCAGTAGCTGCAGTAAGTCCAGAAGCTACATAGAAAGCCAAAGCCCAGCCTTTCTTAAACAAACAAAGCCAAGTATGAGTTATGATAAGCTAATAACCAACACTAATCACTCGCTGCCCCCAAAATCTATTGCCTAAAGAGCATTTACCTTCGAGTAGGTCATAAATAATTTTCATATGACTTGAAATTCCAGAACACGCTGCCTTAACTTACTCTACCTCTCATCGGCACACACTTAGATGGATGGAGCAAGTTTCTTTGTTCTCTGTTAAAACCTATTTCTAATGGGGGTAAAAGAACCCTCTTTCCTATACAAGGCATCCCCTGAGCCACCCAGATCTCCTCATCGCAGTTTAAATCAGGGCATCCTGGGTCTTTTATTAATTTCAAAGTTACTTTTTAAAAGATTTTTTTATTTTTATGTACATGTATGTGTGTGTGTGTGTGTGTGTGTGTGAGAGAGAGAGAGAGGGAGGGAGGGAGGGAGGGAGGGAGAGAGAGAGAGAGAGAGAGAGAGAGAGAGAGAGAGAGAGAGAGAGAGTGTTATGTGCAGGTTGCATTGGATCCCCAGAAACTGGATTAATAGGCAGTTGTGAGTCTTATGACATGGAGGCTGGGGTCTGAAACTGGGTCATCTGGAAGAGTAGCCAACACGCTTCACCCCTGAGCCATCTCTTTCTGTAATTAACTGCAGTGTACTCCTCTCAATTCTAATACCTGGATTGAGGACCAGGATAGCAACATAGAGAACAGGTATGCATATGAGAGAGCTGGGGAGTCTGGTCATTAGCTCCACCCCTCTAAAGCATAAGGACCCAAGTCCCACCCTTAGACCTCATGTAAAAAAGCACACAGTTGTAATCCCTCTTGGGAAGGTGGAGACAGGGAGAACCCTCCGCTCACTGAGCAGCTAGCTTCATCTAATAGCTGAGCTGAGCTGGAGCTCAGCTCCAAGCAAGAGATCCTGGCTCAGGATAGCAAGGTGGACAGGACTGAGAGAGACACATGAATGTGACCTCAGGTCTCCACACCCATCATTGCTCCTACATCCCCCCCAAAAAGCCATGCTGGTGTTGGCTTAGCTTTTCCTGAAATAATGGGGCTCCACCTCTGAGGTCAAAGGCCTCAAATAGTGTTAGGATCTTTAAAGAAGAAAGTCAGACACCCTAGAGAACCAGAGAAGTCACGAGAACATCTAAGTCACAAGCAACACGCACGTACAATGTAGTCACCCCAAACCCTGGAGCTGATGCTGGAATTATCTGTGGAAAAGATTTAAGTGTTTGGCCTCTCCAGGCAGAGATCCTCTTAACACATCTAACGACAAACAATCCACGGCTGCCAAGGTTTCTGAGTCAGTCATGAGGCAATTGTTGATCCTTTCCCAGGATCTCAGTATCCTTGAGATCAGTATGTGAAAGGACAGGAAGTTGGAGAAATGGCAAGACTGCAGAACAGTTTCAGAAAATACTGAAATTTTTGTCACCTAAAACCCAAGATAGTAACTTCAATTTTATCACTCCTAACACATGCCTAGTGCTACTGATTTTTTAAAAAATATTATTATAAGTTTTTATAAAATACCCAAAGAGCCAGTTGCAGCATATGTTGATGATTTTTGCTGAGTGTTGAGTGTTTTCCCCTTCTTCTGGGTGGTGAGCACTTTAACTTACGTAAGTTACCTGAAGAGTGTGACAATGAGGTAGGAAATTTTGTACTTCACCAACCAGTAGGAAGCAGAGCCCAGAAGTGTTTAACTATACCCCTGGGGCACTTTGACATTTGCTTATTTGATTGACTCAATTTATATCCATTATCATTATGAGATGCATCTTCATTTTTTCTGGCTGTGCTATAATAAACTTTTTAAAAATTCTATTCACTTTACATCCCACTCACTGTCCCTTCCTCTGGTCAACCCCTCCCACAATTCTCCCATACTCCCCTCCCCTTCTCCTCTGAGAGAGTGGAGATCCCTCACTTGGTATCCCCCCAGCATATCAAGTCTCTGTAGGGGTTGGGCACATCCTCTCCACTGAGGCCAGACAAGGCAGCACAACTAGAAGAACATATCCCACAGACACACAGCAGCTTTTGGGATAGCCCCGCTCCAGTTGTTCAGGACCCACACGAAGACCAAGCTGCACATCTGCTACATGGGGGAGGGGTGGCTGGGCCAGCCCATGTATGCCCTTTGCTGAGTGGTTCTGTCTCAGAGAGCAACAAGAAACTCTGCAAGCTTAAACACTATGTATTATTAGTTCATTACTCTGTAGCGTAAAATAAACCCGAGCCCAGTGGTGATGCTTTCTCTGTTCAGGGGCTGACGTAGCTAAAATCAAGGACATTGCTACAGGTCTTTTCCTCAGCAGACTCTGGTGACTGTGGTTGGAGAGAGGATGTCTGACAGCTGGCATGATAGCATACCATGTAAAGACACTTGTCACCATAGCTTACAACCTGAGCCTGATCCCTGTGATTCACATGGCAGAAGACCGAAAGATTGATTCTTGAATGTTGTCCTCTGACCTCCATGCGTGGGCTGTGCCATACCTGAAGGTGAGTGTCTACAGGAACACACACAAGCAAAAGTGCCATTTTAAATGTCTCTAAAAGAAATGAGGCCTGGGCTAGGCATGATAGTACATGCTCGTTATCCTAATAACTGAGGGGCTGAGGCAAGAGGATCAGGGTCTGGAAGCCATCCCAGGGAACTGAGTGAGTTCAAAACTAACCTAGAATGTGTATCAGAAAAATAGGCTAGGGATGCGACTCAACCATTACTGTGTTTGTCTAATATGCACAAAAACCTAGGTTCTGTCCCCAGGACTCTGTGATATCGCCTACCTGTAATCCTAGCAGGAAACAGGGGAAGGAGACAGGAGGAGCAGACGTTCAACATCATTCTAGACTCCATAGTGAATCTGAGGTCAGAAAAACCTGAGATAGTTGAGGGGTAGGCGCGGCGTGACATGGCATGACGTGGCGTGGTGTGCCGTGGTGTGCTGTGGCGTGGTGGTGAGTAAGTCTGCTTTTCCTTGCTGGCATTTAGCAGAGCATAGACATCCATCCTGGACTCATAGAACTTCCCACATTTTTGATTTTGTCATTGTTGGTCACCCAGTCTCCTCTCTTCCAGTCAGCAATGGTGACTCTCACTTGTGTCCCATGTCTCTCAGGGGAGGTCAGCCTGTTTGTACAGGTTCATCTAATTGGACAGACCAACTAGAATACTCTCAGCTTCTCCGAGCCAACTTCTTTGAGATCATATTTACATCTCAAAATGACTTTGTAATAGTGCCTGGGTTCACACTGATGGAATAGCTGAGAGAGGATGTGTGGAACGAGAGGGCAGGACTGTTGGGGAGCATCCTACACCATCTCTGCCAGAGTTCTGTCCATCTCCACAGTACCTGGGGGATTGTGTTCTGATACAGATTGAGGAAGAATTACTTCCAAGCTCACACAGTATATTAGCAGAATCTATGTCTTTCTGGATATTGAGTTGAAGGTGTTTTGTTGTGGCTGTTGTTGGCTAATGGAAGGAAACCTCTCACCTGTCCCTGCCAGTAATGCTCCTCTCAAGAAGCCGTTCACAGTGGAGTCACAATGCTTGACTCTGAAGGCCAGCGAGTGAGAGAGTCCCGAAAATCCAGTGTTCACTAAGACTGGATCTTATCTGATGTCTGATCCCAAGAATAGCGTCCTCTCAGCATCCATGTTTATTAGAATCAGAGAAAGTCACATTTCATCTCACACGCAAGGAGCAGAGTTTCTAAATGTAGTCACTGAAGGTCATGCTACGATATGTCCGTCACCAAAAGTCTGTGCTCAGTATGGTGGAAGAATTAAGAATTAAGTGGATTTTTGAGAGTTCAGGAAACAGAATATTTGCCTGGAGCAATATCAAGGGTGCACTTCGGGCAGCAGAGTTCACCAAAATGTCACCCAGTGGTTAAGACAGTGTCCTTCAAACCCCAGATCTGATCTATCACTGGAAGCTAAATCCTAGCTGTGTCCTGGATCTACTGCAACTTAACTTTTCCTTGCCTCAGTTTCCCCCTTCTTGAAGTAAAGATGATTATATTTATCCCTGGGGTAAATATGAGGAGTAAGGAGGCATTGTGGGGACCAGAGCCAAGCATACCATAGTACCATAGTAGCGTTAGGCATTCTCTCTGCCACTTTTCATTTACTTCTTGATGAATCTGATATCTACCGTTCACTACTCATTTAAATCTGGTGTCCAGCTTAGGTGTCTTTCCGTCATCTTCTTTTCATGATATACTTTCTCTAACAACTGTACTGAGATGTAATTGATATCACTTGCACAGGAAGTTAGGTTTGTGCATGCACGAGGGTATCACTAGCAGGATCAAGATAGATGTCAGAGCCAGTCAACTCAACAGATTTTAAAGTCTTTCTCTCTCTCTCTCTCTCTCTCTCTCTCTCTCTCTCTCTCTCTCTCTCTCTGTGTGTGTGTGTGTGTGAGAGAGAGAGAGAGAGAGAGAGAGAGAGAGAGAGAGAGAGAGATGTGTTTATGCTAAGAAATATGCACTAGCATAGAAACTCATCTAATAGTATTTAGTGAAAAGTACCATTTCGTTACTTTGTAGAGCAGATCAGTAAAACGTACACGTCTCAAAATTTTGTATCATTAATCAACAGCTTATAGAATTTTTTATCATTAATCAATGATAAATTGATTCGCATGTCCCACTGCCTCTGGCTCGCACAACTATAAAACAACATTTGCTACTCTAAGTTTACTTGGAAACCCTTCATGAACCAAGTCACACGATGTCTATCCTTCTGTGACTGGCTTATGAATTTTCTCTCATGTGAGGATTTGGTATACCCTATCCATGTGAAGATTTGGTAATGCCTATCCCAGTGAAGTCTGATATGGCGCACCCATGTGGGGATTTGTCACGGCCTATTCATGTGAGGTTCTGCTACCTCCTCTCCAATTTTAACGGTTGCTCTCTATGTATTCAGTGGCGTGGTGCGGTTATTCTGTGTTCTCTCATCATTATGCCAATTATACTTTTCAAACGCTTTTAATTTGCAGTCTGCTAATAGGACTCTTGAGGAAAGTGAATGTTAATTAGGTCTCCAGTGACACATTTTAATTACACGTCTCATTCTGTAGCTGAGGTTCAGTGGTAGACTATGGTAGGGGGTAATCAACCATGGGAAATAACCACACAGTCTGTGGTTATGTCTGTGGTGGCAGAAGACCTTGATTTTCCTAGTCTGGATGTTGGAAGGAAGGTGACTCAAATGTACTGAATTAAATTGAGTTCTGTTTCGTTCTACCCCAATTATCTGGAAGTAAAATGAGAAAACCTCATTGCCTATTCTGAGGCTTCAGAGTTGCTAGGGAAACAAGGCTCGTACATGTCAGACAGACATAACATAATATGGGATAAGACAGCATCAAAATTAGTTATCTGAAAGATCGGAGAATCCACAATGTGTCTTTTTATCGCATTAATTTAGTTCATGTGTGTGTACCTATGGCAGTCAGTCCCGTGGGAGCCAATTCTGTCCTTCCGGCATGGGGGTGCAGGAATCAAACTCAGGTTGTCAGACTTGGCATCAGGTGCCCTTATCCAACGGACTATTATGCTAGATTGAGATGTCAAAGAACAGAGGACAGGCTGGGGAAGAGCATGCTAGGGCGACTCCAGAGAGTGTTGGGTTGGTGGCCCCATCTGGAGAAGCTGAGTGCTGGAGAGACATTCGAGCTTGGATAACATTTTGAACATGAGTTTGCTTTAACGTTGAGCCTACTGTGTTTCCAAGACAGCAAGGGCACAAAACGAAGGCTGTTTACTAGAGTGGATGAACACATTGGACCCTCTAATCATTGTGAGTTACTCTGATTGTCACTGGTTTAAAAGCACTTGGGGTCATGGAGATTGCACTGTCCACTTGAAATATATGGAAAATAATGACACATGAGGGGTGGCCAATGCCACGGACAAGCTGTTCACACGGGTTCTACTTTTCTAGTTTTTTGTTTGTTTAAGAAAAACCTTAATAATGATTTCCCCCCAGTTTTTACAATACTAAAACAGTGTAGCTATCCTAACATGTAGTTGCAAATAAACACAAAAGCAAGGATAGAGAACATTAATTTCCCATTACCTCAAGAATGTCACACAGTCTAACATGCTCCGTCTTGTCTTTGAAGTACATCTGTGCTGAGGCACTTTGGGATCAACCGTTTCTTTGAATTTTTACAACAGCACATTGCACACAGCTCCATTCTATTTAGTGACCCATTTGCAAAGTCACATTTCACTATGTGTGACAAGAGAAAGCATCTTAAATGGCTATTTATAGCCGGCGTTATATCATATAGGGCAATATTATTAGTTGAAGAAGCCAGTAATTGAATGTTGTAATTCATTCATTTATGACTTTACCATTTTGCAGCATTTTTTAATACCATTTTTTTTACAAGCTATTACAAGTGGGTTGAACACTGGTTAGACATTCTTAAAAGTGAGAGTCTACTTCTCCCAGCTATAAATTCTTTGTCTAGTAAACACAAGTTCATCTTGTGAGCATAGACTAGGGAGCTATGCTTCTCTTCAGCTGTTTAGTTCATCTTGAACGTTTCTCCTTTATAACTGAAGGAAGAACCATGCTTGTAAATTCTCCCTGAGCCCCTGAAAGCCGCAGCAAACACTGCCTACCAAGAATCCATAAGTACATAGCCCTGGGATCAGTATTGATTGTGACATTAAATAAATGGCCCCAATCTTCTTTCTTTAAACACTCAAGGCTAAAAGTAATGCAATCTCAAGGAAACAGAGGGAAAATACAGGCATAGAGGAGGGAGGGAAGCAGGCTTAGCTTCCATTGCATCAGCAAATGGGCTCATTGTCTTTGGAAGCTGTGAGGATGAAGGCATTTTCACATTCACTTGTAATCTAGCTAATTTAGCTAGAACACTGAACTGGGGGCTTCTTGCATTTTCGCTGAAGGTTGTACACTTCCCAGAGAAGCCTATTCCACAAGATTGTCAAAATTCAGCTCAGAAATTCAGCCTGGACTTGCCAATGTATCTGTCTTGCTGAGTCTGTGTCTGAGTGAAGGAGTTCAAGGTTAGTCGTCTTTCTGCTACTAGGATGAGTGCCTGGAATGGTCACCTTATGAAGAGTTTTGTCTTGGCTCACAGTTGGGGGTTCCAGTCCTTGAACCGTTGGCTCTGTTGTTTGGAGCATACAGTGGAGTGGCACATCATGATGGAACAGAACCAATCACCTTGTGGACAGAAAGTGAATGAATGGAAAGGAAAAGATGTGGACCCCATGATTCCAAGCGTCTGAAACCTCCCAGGAGGTACTGCCTCTTAGAGTTATTACCACCAGCTAACGTGGGACTAAGCTTTCCAAAGTTAAGGACATATGTTTTGTTTAATTTCTCACTAACTCTGGATGGACCAATGACGCTTCCGCTGGTTTCCAGAGCCTAGGCACTAGCCGACCAAGAGATTCCTGGATGACTGTGATAAATGTCCTTAGGCTGGTTCCTCTAGCTAAATGAGTGCCCCTAATGGTGTGAAAAGCTGCACAGAGAGCAAAGAGTACTCTCAGCCTATGCTGAAGACAATCCTCTCTCAAGTCCTTCAACCTGGGAGAGAGAGGAAGTGTCACAGCTTTACAAAAGGCTATTGTAGACATCAGTTCTCCCCTTCCTGTCACGGATGTAAAGAAATATTTAGCTGCAAGACAAAACATGTCAATGGTCCTTTGCCAGAATCCTTATCACCTGCTAAATAGCTCTATTGTGGGACTCAAAAACACATTTTGTAATTCCATAGCTGACATCTCTATTCAAACCCACAAGGCTTTACTTTCTAAAACTTCTCTGCCTTTCAAAATCTACTTCCTCTACCCCTTTGCAAAGCTCCAGGCAAATTCTCTCCTTTATTTAAACACATTTCCCTTTTCCTTCCTGAACACTGTAATACCCCTGCTCCCTGTCTGTGTGTCTGTCAAATAGTTGTCACATGATTGGGTTGATGCAGTGCAGGGCCCAGACTGTGGCCCAATCCACTCATGAGGGGACAGAACACCAATGGCACAGTGCCCCCCAAATCTACTCACCAGAGAACAGAGCACCAGGGGTATAGTTCCCAGATGCACTGACCCAGATGCAGAGCACCAGGTGGTACAGTGTGAGGAAGAGCAGTCGCAGCAGGAAGAGACACTGGGAGAAGAGATGAAGTTGACAGTTGTGGCAGCATCAGGGTCATGAGATGAGAGACTGGGCGCTGGGCATAGAAAAGTCCACCATGCTCCATTCTTCAGGAGTCCAGGGAAAACATGCAGTTAATAGTGCCTGTGGACCAATACAGCGTTCCCGAATCTATCAGAGTCTGCAAAGGAAAGTCAGGTAAGTTAGCTAGGAGGTTAGATTTCATCTGGTTTATATCCAGGCACACATTAGAGATCTGCTGTCATGCTATTTGGTTACTCAGGACCTCTTGTTCATCTGCCTGCAGATGATGAGTGAGGCGTCATGTTATATACCACCTCCACCACTAACACCACCACCACCACCTCCACCACCACCACCACCACCACCACCACCACCACCTCCACCACCACCACCACCACCACCACCACCACCACCACCACCACCACCACCACCACCACCACCACCACCATCACTACCACCATCACCACCACCAGCATCACCAGCATCACCACCACAACCACCACTACCATCACCATCACCATAAACATCACCTCTGTGCCAAACTGCCTTTGTGTAAAGCTGTTGCCCACTCAAATTTACTGTATAATTATTTTATTCCCCATCTCCAAACTCCCCCTTTTTCTAACATTTTCCCCTAATGTTCATCTTTGAGTATGAAGATAATGGGGATCCAGTGGGTTGACTTGTATTGAGTAAGACTCTGGGAAACAAACCTACTGTGTGCATCACAGGACCAGGTGGCATTTGTCTCCCTGAACTCAGAAGGTAGAAGGAGGAGGGTTACGAGTTCAAGTTCATCCAACCACAGAACAGTCTGACGTAAGAGTCTCTGTCTCAAAAAAAAACAAACCAAAACAACAACAAACACCCCAAACCCAAACAAATAAAATACCCAACTACTTAACCCAGCGTGTCTGGGATACACCCTTTGTTTCTCTTTGATGTCTTTGTTCATATTAGTCCTTCTGCCCTTTAATTTCCAACACTCCTGAGACCTAGTAAAGTAGAACATGCTAGTAGTTCCCTATACTGTTGCACAAAGTAGGACTTTAGTTTTGCTTCAACTTAACAAACAAATTTAGAGGTGACCCAAGATAGTAGCATAGAAGACAGCCCAGATAGATGCCAGGGTCCTACAAAGTCGGTAAATCTGTTGGATTACTGCAGTTTCATAGACTCGCTGGACTTGACAATTTAATTTACCCCTTAAGGAAAATGCTTCAAGATACATGCAGAGGCAAGACCTTTCTGCAGAGGATCCCGGCGGCTTAGGAAAGAATAACAAAGACTGATGAGTGGACTGTATGAAGGTCAAAGCTTCAGCGCAGCAAATGCAACAGTGCCCAGTGAGGAGACGGCCTACAGGAGTGTAGGGGTGTGTGTATCAACATCTGCCCTCTGATAGGACATTTATGTCTAGACCATATAAAGAACCCCCACATTAAACAACAAAGTGATCCCCTCAAATAACTCGATTAACAAATAGGTGAGTGAAACAAAAAAATTATCAAAAGATAAAGTACAAGTGGCCAAGAAACATATAGGAAAATGTTCAAAATCCTTAACCATCAGTGACATATACATCAAGATTGCCTATAGCACTTAGGAGGAGGCAGGAGGATCAGAGTTCAAGGCTTTCCCAGGGATGGAGTGGATGTAAGTGGTAATTCCAAAGACGGGAGGAGAAAGACCCAAAGCATCATGACCAGATTAATTCAAGCAAGCAACTGATTAATGCAAGCTTCTTTATTCATGTACATGGGCTGCCCCCACTCTAAGACGGGTCGTAGAGCTCAGCATTGGACGTGAGGAAGAGAAGGCTTTTATAGCTCAGGGATAGGAGCCTTCCAAATGAGGAAAAGTAGGCAGGTTACAGGAGCAGAACATAGCATGTGGTCAGAACAAGGGAGCCACAAAAGGCAGTCCTGATGAGGTAGTCATGGGAGGTCATACCGCCTTTCAAAACCAGGTAAAGTAGCAAGATAGCTAGAATCAACTTTCTGAAACAGAGACATGATTGTCATTCCTGGAACAGGAAGTACAGAACCTTTTGTAGTTAAGGTTACAGGCAAAGCACAGCCCAATCCTTGAGAAACAAGAGGTTTAACCACAAACAGGAATGGGCCTAGTTTGTCTTTACTATAAGATGGCTTTTAAGCCTAAGATGGAGGCTGGCTGGTTCTTCATTAGAAGGGCAAAAACAAAAAACAAAACAAAACTCTACACTGATATTCCACTCCACACAATCAGAGTGACTCCTAAGAACACAAATAACTAATGCTAGAGGAATTCAGGTAAGAGGAACCTTATCTACCGCTGTGACTCTAAACAAGAGAAGCAGGTATGGATTGCAGAATGCAAGTTTCTCAACAACAGGAAGATGGGCCTCTCGTGTGCTCCAGCTTTATACAAAGGAACCTAAATAATCACACAACAGAGACTCTGGCTGGTCCAAATACACCACGGTGCTCTGCATAGTGTGCTGAATAGTAACAGAAGTGTGGTTTTTAATTTATGTGGAGTTTTATGTTTATATAGTCATAAAGAAGAATGAAATGATGTAATTGACAGGAGAGAATGAAGGAAATCGGAGCCCTCCACACTAGATGGAATGAGCTAAGTTCAGAGAGTCACATACCACATATTTTCCTCCCATATGTAGAAGTCAGATTACACATGTGGGCGAGCACACATACACAGACATGCACTAACTAGAATGGTTACTGCTTATGGGAGGAGTGGAACTAGCAGCAGAGCGATGGGGGCCACGAGAGGGTTATAGACATGAGTGTGTTCAAAGCACATCGTACCGGAATGGAAACGTTATTGCCAAGTCCATTGCTCTGTGCAGTGAGCCCATGATAGTGGATGCAGAGCTGGGAGAACAGGTTGGTGGTAGAGCATTTGCCTGGAATTGGCAAAGCCTTGCTTTCAAACCCCAGCACTGCAGAGGAAGAGAACGAGAAAGAGGAAAAGAATTTCTACCATCAGAACCCAACCATCCAGGACCTTCTGCACACCAGCAAAGAGACGATTGAACATAGGGTAAGCATGGTGGGGTTGCTGGCACCAGCTATGACATAACATGCTTTAACAAACAAAGACAGCTAGAAAGATGACTCAGCCGGCCGTTAAGAGCTGCTCTTTTAGAGGACCCAGGTTGGGTTCCTAGCATGCATGGTTGTTCACAGCCACCTGGAACTCCAGTTCCAGGGACTCAATACTCTCTTCTGGCCACTGTTTAGGTACACAGATGGTGCAGAAACATACATGTAGATAAAACACTCACACATATATAATAAAAATAAACAAGTCTCAAAAGGAAAAGAAATGAGGCAAACCATTTTACTGCCTGCTGTGAGGCCCCTGATCTGGAAATTCTGCTTCAGGGCTGGAGTAAGGCACACTTGCCTTGGTGTGACAGGCACGTGTGACAGAGGACACACATGACAGAGGACATATATGACAGAGGACACACGTGATGGAGGACACATGTGACAGAGGACACGTGTGACAGAAGACACATGATGGAGGACACACGTGACAGAAGACAGATGTGGCAGAGGACAGACATGACAGAGGACATGCGCCTACATTTCAGTACATTGTACATTGTTATTAGCTGTTCACACATCTCAACGTTTCTTTTTCTTCTGAGGAAAGAAAATTCAGCCAAATGTAGTGATCTGAATAACTTAAAGGCCTTTGTTGACATTCACTTATAAAGAAGAGATTTTAATGGCCACACCAGTCTAAATCCCAAGGCCTGGGATTCTTAGGTGAGCAAATTCTTTAGAGAAAAAATAAAACATGACAAGGCTATCTACAGGGCCACCGTACTCTTGAGTTAATGTTCTCTCCACCTTAAAGAAACACAGTCCGGCATCTACATCTATGGAGGACCTTCTACGAAGATCAGTTGAGGACATCACTAAGTTCAGTTTGGGGTTAGACATTCAGGATCACTCCTGCCCCTGCTCCAGGCCTCCCTCAGGAACTCTGCAGCTTCACACTGTTTGGAATGAAGAGGAAGTTCCCTATTTCAATTAAAACAAATTTACAGCTTCTTACCAGGAAAATGAAACAGGTTGCCTTCCCATGAATTAGTCAGAATTGAGAAAGGTGTGGAACCCACATGCAAAAAGGATCTCAGCATATTGAGAAAAGCACAAGGAAGCAGTTCCAGAGACTCGGCACTCTCTCTGTGGTGCTAAAAAATGATGCCGGCACCCCCTCTGTGTGAAAATATGCAGCACCCAGTGTACAAAACACAAGCTGTAAAGCTCCTGATTCAAGTCTCAGACGTGGTGTGCTTTAGCATTTAAACTGGCGGTGCACAGAAAGGTATCACGGTCGGAGGCCGTTGGTCTCATTGGCACTCAGAGACACAACTCTCAGACAAACTGTCTTCCTCACAACCCAGGGACCAGGAGCTCAGGGTTCCAGACATGGTTCATTGCCAGTCACAATCTGGATGATGTCACTAGCTTTGACATTTCACAGTGAACTAAAACAAATGCAATGCAATTAAGAGTTGGATAATTTGGATTTTTATAGTTATTTGTATTAATTAGAAATTCTGTGTATGTGGGGGGGCGGGGGTTGTCTGGGTCGGGGTGTTGGGCATGTGGAAGCAGGGGCTCTCATAGCCCAGAAGAGGGTGTTGGATCTCTCTGGAGCTGGAGTTACATGTGGTTGTGAACAGTCTGACAGGGGTGCTGGGAGTTGACCTAGGGTCCTCTGCAGAGGCAGTGTGTGCTCTTAACTCCTGAGCCGTCCCTCCGAGCTCTTGATTTTTGTTGTTGTTGTTTGTTTATTTGTTTCTGAGATGATCTTGTATACTCCAGACTGTCCTCAAACGAGAAAACCAAGGCTGGCCGCAAATGCTGTCTTCCCCCCTTCTACCTTCCAGATGCTTCCATTAGAGGCATATGCCAGCACGCTGAGCCTGATAATTTTCTTACATTTTAGCTTAGATGGACATGATTTGATGAATACTCATTATTATTATAAGAGAAATTTAATAACAATCCTGTTAGTTCTGTTTTACTTCACCTATGGACACCTAGCGCAAGCTTTGGATCAGTAATTAACAATCTGCCTCATGATTTCAAAAGTCTATGTTGAGCAATGTTGTACTCACAGATGAAGTTAACAGTAAAGTAAGACAAATGGAAAGTGTGTGTGTGTGTGTGTGTGTGTGTGTGTGTGTGTGTGTGTGTGTGCACGCGTGCGCGCATGTGTAAGTATAGGCCAGAAATCAACCTTGTGTGTTAAGCCTTCCACTCTGATTTTTCAGATGGGGTTTCTAACTAGCCCCTAATTCAAACGGGTGCTTAGGGTGTCTGGTCAGCAAGCCCAGTGGCTCACTTGTCCCAGATTTCTTTCCCAAGTGCTGGAATTACAAACACATCACCATGCCTGGCTTGTATGTGCGTGCATGCATGGTGCATGCGTGTGTTTGTTCATGCATGTGCAGACACATGTGTACATGCGTGAAAGAACATTTTGGGTAGTGAATGTGGGTTCTCCCATTTGCAAGGTAAGTGCTTTACCCAGACTGAGTGATCTATCCCCAGCCCTCACATATGTTTTGTTCAGCACATGGTAAGGCCGTGCTTTGATGAGCACTGCTCTGGGTTCTGAGGCTAGAGCTTCCAGGGACTCTAAGTGGCTTGGGACTTTTCTCTAGTTTAAGGGAAGAGTGGCCCCATTACTGAGTCATAGACTCTGGCAAAGCACACAGGGCTTGAGTCAGAGACAAGAGTCTCACTGCTATAAGACAGCAGGCAGTATGAGTTTCCTGTGTTTTTCTGCCAGTTTTCTACAAACCTCAGATTCTCCAGGGATGTCACAGGGAGGAGAGGTGGACAGACATGCTTGCTGGAGGAAGAACACTGGATTGTAGAATTTGTCCCTCTCAGAGGCCATGGAGATGAGGTTGGTCTTGGTCCAGGGCAAGACATTACCTCATCTCTCTAAGGTTGCATGCTGCAAACAAAACCCCAAACAACCAACCCAAGAGAAACTGTGAGAGCCTCACATTTTCATTAAGACCAGCATGACAATGCTTGGTCTGTCCTAGGGTCCTGCAGTAGCTGGCCTGTCCCAGTCCAGGGACTTGGTAGCAGGCTGCTTGGCTCCATCAGAGACCCTGTTGCTGTTAGCCTTGCATGTATCCCACCTTCATGCTCTGCTTTGGTGCTCGTTGTTGCTACCCCTTCTGTTGTTGCCAACACCATCTTTGTTCTCATGCATCAGTGAGACTTTGCCAGCATACCGGGAACCTTATGGCTTTCCTAAAGGCTGAACTCAGTAAATTACCAAGCAGTTTCTTCAAAGTATGAATATCTGATTCAGGGATGCTTATGCCTCAGGAAAAGCCAAGGACCTAGTTTTGTCTGGGCCAATCCAAATCGGGGTCTCCCTGCACAGGGCTTTGTGACTCTGCATCTGTCTGCTGTCACATGGTTATTGCAGGAGATGACAGCTATCTGCCTTTTCATCTCTTTGTTTCTAGCCTTAGTTCCAGTTTCTTTTTTTCTTTCTTTTCTTTTCTTTTTTCCTCGTAGCCCTGGCTGGACTGATGCTGTCTGTGTAGTCCAAGTTGGACTAGACTTTGCAACAATCTTCTCATGTCCCTCTGCTGAGCACTGGGTTTGCAGGCTTGCATCATCACACCAGGCTTGCTCTTTACAGCATGGCTGTGCCTTGAGATTTTGCTTTGTGAGGTGTTCAAAAAGAAGAAAAGATAGAGATTACAAGATCTACTCACATGACGGTTTGTAAAGAGCCAACACCACTTGTACTTTCCCGAGACTGAGTCAGTGCATCAGAATGAGTGCCTGAGACGAGAAAGCAAGGATTCTTAGACAAGAGGATCTAACAGGAGGATCCCAGAGGCTCATTCTCCATCTCCAAATAAGATGATGTGATACATTAATAAACATCCCTCACTGTTCTCTGGATTCCAGCGGTGCTCATTATGGGAACCCAACTTGTCTACGTGCTATCCCTACTAGTGTGGAGCACAGTAACCAGCCATGACAGTTTCTGGTAGTGTGGACTACAACTAACAACAGACCAGAAGGAAGGGAGAGATGTTGTCAGGAAGCTGGCATGCAGGAGACAGTTGCTATGTTGAGACAGCTAATCTCTAAATATGTCAGGATGCGAGTGACCTGCACACAACACACGGTTGAAGGAGATGCATGAATATATGCATAATTTTTATGTAAATAACCATCTCTGAATTTTAGGTAGAAGATAGTACAATAGGTTTAAAAAGCTAAAACAGTCACTTTCTTATCAGTTCAGGATGTTACAAGGCTATACAGTCTGTGTGGGAAAGAAAAAGGTTGGATCCATGTAGGAATGCATGGGAAGACTACATAATCTTTGAAGGAGAAATAAAATCTGCAGCAGAATAAGAAAAGAAATGAATCCCACTGCTGATACAATGCCTTTGCCAAGTTACATTAGAAAAAAATCATGTCACTGACAAGCCAAAGAAAATGGCATTTGTATTCTCTGACAGTACAGTATGTATGTAGAATGGATTTAGGTACGTGGGGAGGGGAGAGGGGAACTAGAAGAGAGAGTGCCATACACAGAATAAGGAATAGAAAACCATCACACATTTTGCTCTACATAACTGTTACTAAGAACGATCGTGTTAGCATCTCAAGGAGAGAGACATGCTGACAGAGGGTCTGAGCTTCAGACCGGGCACGCAGGTTGCCATGGAATGAGGCTCATGATCTCAGACTGCAGCTCAGCTCTATTATGGCAACACAGCTCTTAGCTTTGGGGACTGCAAGAGTGTGAATTACAGGAATCCTTCAGATTTCAGAACACAATAGTAAAATTGTGGAGTCCTCAGGAATATGCGGCAGTAGTCAAAACTGCAAATGCTGGCTGAATGGAGTTTGCTCAGACTTTCACAAGAAGAATTCAACCAAGGCTGGTCATGGTGCCACATGCCTTTAACCCCAGCACCCAGAAGGCAGAGACAGGTGAATTGCTATCAGTTCAAGGACAGCTTGGTCTATACAGGGAGTTCTAGGCAAGCTGGGGTATATAATGAGACCTTGTTTAAAAAGAGAGAGAAGCCGATCAAGGATGCTTTTGTCACTCAAGGAAATGTAAACATTTGTCATGAAGCGTCATGTGAACTCGATTTTTTTATTGGATATTTCTTTATTTACATTTCAAATGTTATCTCCTTTCCTGGTCCACCCCCAAACCTCCAATCCCATCCCCCCCCTTCTATGAGAGTTCTCCCACTCATCCACCCACCCACTCCTGCCTCCCCGCCCTGGAATTCCCCTACACTGGGGCATCCATAGAGCCTTCACAGGACCAAGGCCCTCTTCTCCCATTGATACCCAACAAGGCCATCCTCTGCTACATATGTGGCTGGAACTATGTGTCCCTCCATGTGTACTCCTTGGTTGGTGGTTTAGTCCCTGGGAGCTCTGGGGGGTCTGGTTGGGTGATATTGTTCTTCCTATGGGGTTGCAAAGCACTTCAGCTCCTTCAGTCCTTTCTCTAACTCCTCCATTGGGGACCCTGTGCTCAGTCCAATGGTTGGCTTCGAGCATCTGCCTCTGTATTTGTCAGGCTCTGGTAGAGCCTCTCAGGAGACAGCTATATCAGGCTCCTGTCAGCCAGCACTTCTTGGCATCCACAATAGCATCTGGATTTGGTGGCTGTATAGGAGATGGATCCCCAGGTGGGGCAGTCTCTGGATGGCCTTTCCTTCAGTCTCTGCTCCATACTTTGTCTCCATAGTTCCTTCTGTGAGTATTTTGTTCCCCCTTCTAAGAAGGACTGAAGCATCCACACTTTGGTCTTCCTTCTTCTTGAGCTTCATGTAGTCTGTAAATTGCATCTTGAGTATTCTGAGCTTTTGGGCATGGACTCAACTTTTAATTATCCTTTACAGATGCCTAGTTTCTTGAGAATTGCCCTTCACGGGGCAGGGCATGCAGCTGGATGGTAGAATGCTTGCCTAACACATGGAGTTCCCAGGGATTGGCGCCCAGGGAAAGAAAATCACCTTTCTTCTTGAAGAAAATTAGTCATCTCTTGAATTAACTCAAGGCCACTGCCTGTCTGAACTGGCTAAAACTAACCACCCTAGACATGTGGCCATGACTGTCCAGCTTGCAATGAAGCAAACAAAGAGGAAATTCCTCTAGAAACCAAAAGTCTAAGAGGTGTTAAAGAATTATGAGTCACCTTTGGCACATACCAGCAGGATTGTGGGCAAAACTTTGGAGGCCAAGAAATGAGGGAGACCGAATGACAGTCTACCTGGTCCAACATTGAGGGATATCTGGGCTAACATATACTGAGCTCCAGTAGCCTTTTAGTGAACTCACTGATTAAATGTTTCTTTTTTCGTGGCTTAACAAATCATGGCAACCAAACTTGTGTTTGATAAATTAACGTCATTGTCATTTATCACAGCACTGAGTGAATGAATGGCATTGCTTGGTGTGTCATCATCAGAGTTTCCAAACTGACAGGAATAAAAGGGCATATCCAGCTTCCTCAGAATGGCTTCTTCCCTGGGGAGACACAATACACATACCTTAGAAACAGCAATGCAAGCAGATGAAGCGCACTCGCTCCCCACCCACTTCCTCGGGAAACTTGGAGGAGTCATTTATTGCTTTGAATCATTGTTTCTTTCATTTCATTTATTTCTGTTTTATTCCCCTTCCTCATCTCCAGACTTGTGTTGAATTGAAAATTTTAGATAGTTTATAAACCTTGTGAGAATCTGAGATGCAAACCTTAGCAGTGGTTATGGTGGAAGAGAGAAGCAATCCCAAGGGAAGACTCAGGGTCTCAGAAAAAACAGGGTGCTGGTAGCCAATGAGGATGGGAGAGGAAGGGGGAGGGGTCAGTCACTCGGTGCTTGCTTAAGGAGGAAACGAACAGAGATGTTCTAGGATGAGAAGAAAAGTCCGTCAAAGAAGACGTGTTGTAGAGATTCCGGGTTATAGCAGACTGTAAGAGGTCCCAAAGAGGACTTGATTAATGTCTGTGCAATCAAAGCCCAACCCACGTTTCTGTGTAAGAACGTGGCTTCATCACGCAGCTCTTAGGAGTTCTGGGTCGCCGTGCAATGTGAGGAGGTGTGGAAAGAGGGGATTGCAGCGGAGGCCTAACACAAGCTGGACAGGGCACACTCTCCTTGCTCATTTTTCTTTGTTTTTACTGTTGGAGTGGAGGATGAAGAAGCTTGGCAGAGAGGCTTCCTGAGTCACAAGCTACTAAGTAGCAGAGACAAACTAGAATTCAAGCATCCTGACTCGTAATTTATGATCATAGCTCCTTGGTCACTGTTAAGAATTTGTTACATCCACATGCTAAATGAAGGCTTGAATTAAGTGCTGACATTTGAGACTAAAATGAAAAAGACACATGAGAGTGGAGGGAAGTGTGAATGGTGTGGTAAAGTGTGAGTGGAGGGAAGTGTGAACTGGTGTGACAGAGTGAGAGTGGATGAAAGTGTGAACTGGTGTGATAAGAGTACTTTTCTAGGCTTAATCCTGCACTGCAACAAAGCACATAGGTTCAGGGATGGTTCAGTTGGCTTTGTCTTAGCTTCCTAATGCTTCTCTCACAAGTTACCATAGGCTTGCTGGCTTGTCAGAATGCACATTCGGGGGCTGGGAAGGTGCCTCAGTGGTTAAACAGGAAGACCTGAGTTTGGATCCCCAGAGCCCACACAAAGCTGGGCATATTAGAAGGTGTCTGTAATCTCAGTGCTCCCGTGGTGAAATGGAGGGGGGTGTGGAAAACGGAGGATCTCTGGGAGCCTGAAGGACAGATACAGCAGACACAGTAACAGTGAACAGTGCCTGTCAAAAACATGGTAGAAGGCAGAACCAACACAGGAGGTTATCCTATGTCCTCCACATGAGTGTCGTGGTGAGTGTGTACCCATACTCACACCACGTGTGAACACACACACACACACACACACACACACACACACACACACACACACACACGGTGGGGAGAGATTTTCTTTTAAAAAAAGAATGGAAATTATTCTCTTTTCATTCTGGAAGTCCAAAAGCCAGAAGCCAAAGAGGCCAAAGTTGGGGTTTGTTAGTAGGACTACCCTCAAGGGGGTGTCTACTTCCTGCCTCTTTTCAGTATCCAGGGCCGGTGCTGTGTCTCAGCTCATGAATCTCTTCCATCTTCATAGTCTGAATACCTTATCATGTCTTTCTGAGTGGCCCCTCTCTCTCTCCTTGGCCCCCTCCACCCATTACACTAATTCTTAGTCTTTCCATACTTTAAGAATCCACATTAGGAAGTGGGCCAACAATACAATCCAGAATATTTTTTCATATCTATGTGAATATAGTGTGTGTATGTGTATGTGTGTGCGTGTGTGTGTGTGTGTGTGCTGTGCTGTGCATGCATGTGTGTATCTGTGTCCACATGTGGAGGGGAGGGTGTGTGGGGGTGCCTGTAGTGGTCAGAGGCTGTGTGCCAAGAGTCTTTCAATGTTCTTTCACGTTACTCATGGAGGTTGGGTCTCTCGGCTGAACACAGAGCTCATTGCTGTTAAGTCCGGGCTGGCCATCAAGCTAGACATCATCACATGATTCCTCTGTCACAGGGTCCCAGTCAGGTGGGCCACCACATCTGCCCAGTGTTCACGTAGGCTCTGGGGATTTGCACTCAGGTCCTCAACTTGTTGCTTGTGCAGTAATTACTTCAACCCTTGAGCCAACTCGCCAGCCCTAATTCCCTTACCTTGAGACCAGCTGGTGAGAGCCTACATTTCCTCCTGGCAGCTTAGCATTGGGTATTTATAGGTTACAGAGATTTGGATGAGGATGTCTTGAGCAGGTGCTTATCATGCTATAGATGGACAGATGAAACAAACCAGGGAGGATTCCTATGTAGTGGGAGCCTGTAGTCCCAGCACCACAGCAGGAGGACCAGGAGTTCAAGGCCAGCCTCAGACACTTATTCAATTCTAGTCAAAATGGGCTACTTGATATCCTGTCTCAAAAAGACACATAGCAAAAATGGGGAAATTGATAGAGGGACCTTCATGGAGCACACATCTCAAAACAGGGAAAAATGTTGAATTTTAGTTAACAATGCTGTTTGGGGTCCTGTCTTCTCAGAGTTAGTTTTCAACTGGGATAAAAACATTGCTTTTTAGCTGACTCTACTGGCACAGCCACACCTTGATTTTAAAACTAGCAATTTCTACTTGGAACATAAATGGCCCTGGGTTTAATCCCCTTGCTTTAAAAATGAGAGAAAGTTTTCCACGTTCTTACATTTTTTATTTACTATGTCAGTATACTAAATGGTTTTTTCAGTAGAAGTTTTAGGAGCATATGTGAATGCTTGCCATATACCACAGTCAAGTTATGTTTCTAGAAACTTGTGGTGTTAGTCTTTCAGAAAAATAAATTCTCCTTACGTTTTTTTCCAAATCATCTAGGTGGTGGCACACGCCTTTAATCCCAGCACTTTGGGAGGCAGAGGCAGGCAGAGTTCTGAGTTAAAGCTGGCTTGGTCTACAGAGCAATTTCCAGGACATCAGGGCTACACAGAGAAACCCTGTCTCAAAAAAAGGTTTTTTCCCATGGTGCACTATTTTATATTATCTAAAAACCATCTCTTAAAAGATTCAATGTATTTTTGTACTGCCAGTGTTCCCTCTGGAGTTCTATGCAAATCTAGAGGAGGACCTTCCTACCTGGTACATATCATAAAGCTCCCAAACCCTTTGCTCTATGAAATAAAATTATAGTATCTGTCCATAGACATCTAAAAATAATCAATAACAGGTACCACATGAATTTTTCCAGGTAATACTCAGAGTGCAGAGGAGTCGGCTTTGTTGGCAAAGTACTTCCTATACAAGCATAGGTCCTGAGTGCAGATCCCTGCATAAAGGCCAGGCCTGGGGTGTGCACCTATGACCTCAGTGCTGGTGGGGTGCTGACAGATGGAATCCTGGGGTTCATTGGCCAGTGTAGCCAAATCAGTGGTATTCAGGTTCAGTGGGAGATCCTCTATCCAAAGGGGATCCAGAGAGTGGTAGAGGAAGACACCTGATATTAATCTCTGCCCTCCATATTTAATATGCGCCTATGTGTGTGCATATACACATACAACAAAAACTATCTATTTCAACAATAGATACTATGTTATTTTAACCTAATGAAATACAATATAAAATTTAAATAGATAAGCCAAACTACATATATTTACGTGGACACATTAATTCGTATACACACACACACTCACACACACATACATACATACACACACTCACACACACATACACACACTCACACACACATACACACACTCACACACACATACATACACTCTCTCACACACACACACACACACTCACACACACACACTCACACACCCACACACACATACATACACTCTCACACACACATACACACACTCACACACACTCACACACACATACACACACACATACACACACATACACACACTCACACACACATACACACACTCACACACACACATACATACACACACATACACACACTCTCACACACACATACACACACTGACACACACACATACACACACTCTCACACACACATACACACACACTCACACATACACACTCACACATACACTCTCTCTCACACACACACATACAAGGTCTTTCTGTGCAGCACAGATTGGCTTCCAGCTAACTCACTGTCGCTCTGATTTAGCACCCCAAGGGTAAGGATTGCAGATATGCAGCCTCACATGGATTTGAAAAATTTAAATATTGTGCAAAGCACAAAAAGAAAAAAGCTGCAAACACCATGTATCACCACTCTGTATTACAGTATCGTTCTTGAAAAGCTCATGGGTCAACAGCTTGGTCCCCAATGGACATCTCTAGCTGAAGGTGGCAAGAACACCAGGATGCACACTCTGGTTGGAGGAAATAGTTCTCTGAAGAGAACGTTGGAACACTGACCTCTCCCTCCCCCTCTCTCCCTCTCCCTCTCCCTCTCCCTCTCCCTCTCCCTCTCCCTCTCCCTCTCCCTCTCCCTCTCCTTCTCCCACTCCCTCTCCCTCTCTGTCTCCCTCCCCCTCTGCTTCCTGACTTTCACAAAATGAGCAGATTTACTCCACCACAGGCTCCTTGCTGTGATTTCTTGCTTCATCATGGCCCCAAAGCAACACAGCTGAACAGTGACAGATAAACCATGAGTCAAACTAAGTCTTTCCTCTTATTGTAAAGTGTGTGTGTGTGTGTGTGTGTGTGTGTGTGTGTGTGTGTGTGTGTGTGTGTGAGTGTGTGGGGCTGTGCTCATCAGTGCGGGTGCTCTCAGAGGCTAAAGGATGGCTTCAGGTCCCCTGGAGCTAGAGTTACGGTTGTGGGTGCTAGGACCTGAACTTTGGTCTTCTGCAAGAGCTGTATACATGCACTATTCACCACTGAGCCATCTATGCAGCCTCTAGTCTTGCCTCTATAACTGGTTATCTCGGGTATTTTTCAGAGCAATGGAGAGCTCAATAGTGCCTATCATTTGTATAAAATGTAAACCACATTCAAAATAGACTCTTTGTTACTGGTCATGGACACATGAGCAGTAAAAGGACAAAAATATCTATAGGGATGACGTGTGTGAATTTCCAACAGTGTCTATTTTGGGGTAATTCGAAGACCTGTGGTTCTAATTTATTTTTAGCTTTGTTTTTAAAATGTGGGGCTAGGGAGATAGTTCTGTTGGTAAAGAGCTTGCTGAACAAGCACAAAGAGCTGAGCTTAAATCTCCAGCATCCTTGTGGTACCCAAGCTTGGTGACGTGTGTCTTTAACCCCAGCACTGCGTGGTAGGGGGATGCAGGCGAAGGTGTATCCAGGAGCTTCACGGGCCAGACAGCCAAGATGAAAATGGGAAACTCCAGGTTCAGTGAGAGACTTCGTCTCAAAACTCAAGTGGAATGTGATACCATATGCACTTCCCAGTTTAAATTACAAGATTCAGTGGGATTTCCTGTATTCAGAGTTGTGTGGCTGTCACTAGGATCAACTCTACAACAGTTTCTTTATCTCAGAGGAGACCATGTTCCCACTCAGACACACACTACACAGACTGCACTGCAGCTGTAGGAGTGGCTCACTGGCTTCCCATCTCTCCTGATTTGACTGTTCCGGGCAACTTGTGTAAGTTCGATCATGTGGTATGTGATTTTTTTCGTGATTGGCTTCTTTCATTTAACATTACAGTTTTCCAAGTTCAGCTCAGCTCTCATAGGTTTCAGCACTTTGTACTTTTTATGGCCAGATGATATTGTATTTCCTTGGCTCTATCATACGTAATTCATTCATCACTTGGTAGGTATTTTGAATGTTTTAATTTTTGAGATAGTGAAAAATACTGCCATGAACATCTGTGTACCTGTTCTTACCTGAACTGATGATGTTTACTTTGCCTGGGAGAGAAACATTTAGCGCACATAGTCATTCTGTGTGTGACATCTTGAGGACCCGTGGAAGCACTCACCAAAGCATGGGCACCATGTTACATTCCCCCAAGTAACCTTCGAGGGTGCAAAATTTGTCACATCGTCCCCAACAGGTGTCATGGTCTAATTTTTTAAAATTGCAACCATCCTGTTCAGTGGGAAGTGGTATCTCATGGTGGTTTTGATTGACATTTCTCTGATGACTAATGATATACATATTTCATGTGCTAATTTATTCTAATTAATTTTATAATTAAAAAAAATCTTCAAACAGACTCTGCAAGTTAAACATTGATAAGGCTGATGGTACACAGACTGTCTTGCATTCATTGTGATTGGTTGTTGAAAATAGAATAATTTTTTAAAAGATTTTATTTTTATTTACTTATGAATGCTTTTATTTATTTATTCATTCATTCATTCCTCTGTGTGTGTGCATGTGTGTGTGTGTGTGTGTGTGTGTGTGTGTGTGTGTGTGTGTGTTTTCAGAGGTAAGAAGAGGGCTTCATATCCCCTTGGGCCAGAATTATAGGCAATTGTGAATTTCTCATGTGGGTGCTGGGCACTGAACTGCACTCCTCTGAAAGAGTAGCAAGCACCTAGCTGTCTTCTCCCTCTAGTATAGTGACTCTCAGCCTGTGGGTCATGATTCCTTTGGCAAACGTCTCTCTCCAAAAATGTTTACATTACAATTCATAACAGTAGCGAAATTATTATTATGAAGTAGCAACGAAAATAATTTTGTAGTTGGGGGTCACCACAACATGAGGGACTGTACTAAAGGGTCTCAGCTTTAGGAGGGTCGAGAACCACTGCAATAGAATAATCTACTCCTTAAGAAGTATATGTATCTTCCAAGATACATATTTGGGACAAAACTGCAGAGAACATACAGCATGTGTTTCATTTAGATACTGAAAGGGGGGACTGTTAGCAGACTGTTAGTGTAACTATGCTAAGTCTGACAGCATCCACTTTGCAATTGGAAGAGCTCTGAGGCTGTGAGCACCAGAATGAGTCACCGTAACTCTCACGCTGTGACACACAGGAGCTAACCTGTTAGAAACAGCAAGACTGAGGGGCGGGTGCTCTCCCTTGATATTTTCAAATAGAGAGGTCGTAAAATCTAGGACAGAACTTAAAAGAGAAAATGATTGTTCTGAAACTGTATTGTTAAAATGCATGCCTGATCTTTATGAAAGAGTGCTGTCATTCAAGTTCGCTTAAGGTTTGCAGAAATGAGTTATTAAGTCAGCTCAGATAAGTTATTCCTTTCTTCATTGAGAATAGTGGTGGTGCCAGAGAGTTCCATGACCATGAACAGACCGTGAGCGGACCTGCACAAGGGGCTGTGTGGAGGCCACAGCTGGTTGGAACTGGAGAAATGATCCCATCTGTTTCCTTATCCGTGTTCACTCTCCCAAACGCTGTTCCCAGCTGACGAGGGAATCTCCATGTGAGCGTGGGAAAGGGGGCTTGGAACTTCAGCGAAGCCCCAAGGTGGCAGGTAAATCAGCTTCCTCACATCCTCAGAATGAAGAAGAGTCAGGGCAAGTGTCAAGGAAGAGGATTTCACAGGGAGAGGAAGAGGGGAAGAATTAAGAAAGCCACAAGAAAGCTAAGAAGAACAGGGGAGCAGAAAGGAAAGTGAAGAATTGCATCCAGCCAGCTGGGTGCAGCTTGGGCTCCAGCAATTCAAGGGTGTGGACACTTGAATGAGAAATGTCCCCCAGAGGTTCAGGTATTTAGACATTTGGTCTCCACCTCGGTAAAGCTTTGGAGAGATTATGGATCACTTAAGGGATGAAGCCTTGCTGAAGGTAGTATGTCACTGGGTTAGGCTTTGAGAAAGCAATGCCCACTTCCTTTTCTAGTTGCTGTTGTTTTGTTTTTCTGTTTTGTGTTTTCAGTTGCAGATGTCTCTTAGCTTCTTGCTTAGGCCGTATGCTACCATACTTCCCCAGAGCACCATTATGGACTCCCTCTCTGGAAACATAAGCCAAAATAAACTTTGTCTTGAATTGCCTTCGGTGACTGTATTTTATCACAGCAACATAAAGTAACCAGCACAGAAGAGCCCACAAGCACAAGGGAAGTCTGTACATTGTAGGCTATTTCATGGATGACGTACTGATGGACCTAGTCAGTTGAGCAACCCAAGATTCCTGAATGCACTGAATCCAGTGTGGAAGTTGGGTGTGGAGACATAGACCTGTAATCCCAGCCCTCTGGAAGCTGCTGTAGGAAGAGCATGCAGCTGTGAGAACAACCTGCATTCAGTAGTGAGTTGCAAGTTACTCAGGGCTACAGAATGAGACCCTGATTCAATGAATAAAATTAAGAAAGGAAGGAAGTGTTGATTGAAAGAGATTCCTCTTGCACGGCAGATAACAGTGAAGAGGAAATACCTTACATTGCTCCTATACCTCAGAGACACAAAGAACAGGGAGTCATGGCTAGAGAGGGCCTTTGATGGGCACTAAGTGACTAGGAATTGGAAAACACTGAGCAGTCACAAGTCAGGGACCATGGGAAGGCATGCTGCAGTAACTGGGTGGGTCACAAGAGACATCTGTGGAGAGAAGAGTCTGCTGCAGAGAGAGAGGATGCTGTGGTGGGTGATCAGCTGCATGACCCTCTAGCTGATGATCCAGACCAGTTATGACTCACTGAGGTGGGAGACACATAGGCCTGAGAGCAGGTACTGAGCACCTTGTGTTGCTCTACTGTGTCGCTTCCCCATCTCAAGAAGAGCTCAATCATCCACTCTCCAAGGTGTTGGGATATGGCTTGGTATAGACAGTGCACAGACTCAGGGCCTCTGTGCCCAGTGGGCACCTCACAGCCCACATTAAAGGGAGTCTTTCTCTGTCAAACACAACCTACCCTTAACTGGCCCAGTTCACAGGGGACTGTTGAGAAGGGCTCAGAAAGGAACTAGACAACTATTATTCCATACCCTTGAAGGAGCCGTGGGAACAGGCTGGTCCAACCCAACCATTTAAGTAAGTCTTGTGAAGAATTTTTGATCCCACTGTTTTCTTCTTACTTTTGCCTAATCTTACTGAATTTTATTATTTAATTGAATTCTTTCAAATTCCTTACTCTTTTCTTTTTTCTTTTTCTTTTTTAAAAATCCTGCTTCTTCTTTTCTCTTCCCCTGTTCCCTTTAAATATGGTATTATGACTTTAAATTTTAATATTTTTTAAACTTTTCTATATTATTATTATTGTTGTTGTTATTGTTATTCTCTAAGACAGGATCTCACCATGTAGACAAGGCTAGCCTCAAACTCACAGGGATCCCCTTGTCTCTGCCTCTTGAGTGCTAAGATTAAAGATAGGTGCTAATACATCCAGCTATTTGCTATTCTCTTTGTCCTTTTCCTTTTCTATCAATTTTGGTTGGTAATTGTTATTTAATTTTTTTCTATATATTTGTATGCATTCTTGTTCTTACTGAGATTTGTCTTTCCTCTTGGGGCATCAAAAAAAAAAAAAAAACCAGAATGTGTAGAAACACATGGAGGCAGAACAGTGCATTTAAGTATAGAAACACGTGGAAATGAGACATTTCACTTTTATCCAAGTGGTTGATTGTGGAAGGGGGAGCTGGAGAATCTCGGGAGTGAGCTGGTAAGCTAGACTAGCCAAAACTGTGGGTTCCAGGTTCAGTGAGAGACTGAACCTCAATATATAAAGCATACAGGGGTCAAGGAAAACATTCTGCACCTCTACACAAAGACACACAAACACAATCACACATACACATGTACACACATGCACACAGGTACTTGCATGTGCACTCACATATGTACATGCATACATACACATGCCTATAAAACACATCCACATACAAAACCAGAAACACTGTAACATATTAGTACAGGTAACAATTTCCAGACGAGTACTCTAATAGCTCAGGAGATGAAGAATTGACTTGTGGGGTTATGCCAAAGGGAAACCTTTCTGCATGACAAAAACCAGACCAACAGAGTGAAGAGACAGCCTATCGATGGGGAGAAAATCTGTCAGTACTCATTCATCTGTCAGAGCATCAGTGTCCAGAATTTAAAGTGTTAATCCCAGCACTCAGGAAGCAGAGGCAGGCAGATCTCTGAGTTCAAGGCCAGCCCAGTCTACAGAGTGAGTTTCAGGATAACTAGGACTACACAGAGGAAAACCTGTCTCAAACAACCAACCAAACAAACAAACAAAGAAATCATCAACCTGACCATTGGATGACCTGGCCTGTGGGGGTTCAGCAGGAACCTGGGGAGGGGACGAAAGAATGGGGGACAAGAGACTCAAAGAAGGAGAGCAAGTCTATTGTACTGGCTGATTTTATGTCAACCTGACACAAGCTGGAGTTATCACAGAGAAAGGAGTTTCAGTTGAGAAAATGCCTCCATGAGATTCAGCTGTAAGGCATTTTCTCAATTAGTGATCAAGGGGGGAGGGCCCCTTGTGGGTAGTACCATCTGTGGACTGGTAGTCTTGGGCTCTATAAGAAAGCAAGCTGAGCAAGCCAGGAGAAGCAAGCCAGTAAGAAACATCCCTTCATGGCCTCTGCATCAGCTCCTGCTTCCTGACCTGCTTGAGTTCCAGTCCTGACTTCCTGTGGTGATGAACAGCAGCATGGAAGTGTAAGCTGAATAAACCCTTTCCTCCCCAGCTTGCTTCTTGGTCATGATGTTTGTGCAGGAGTAGAAACCCTGACTAAGACATCTATATTCTGATCAAGCTCTTGAAGTTTATTTCAGGACAGCAGCTTAAAAAAACAGACGGGTGGGAAGGTTACACAGGCCCAAGGCCAACCCACTACCTGTTTTCAGGAAATATCAGATGTTTGTTCAATTTCTGGGACCCGAGACCACAGATGCCCTGTCCTTTCTAACCTTGCACCTCAACTGACTATGCTTCACAGAACAGTGGGTAATTTCATGGGTTTGGCTCTCGGCATCTCACGGCCTTGGCTCCCAACATCGCCTCCCTTTTTACAATTTTTATGAGGCCATTGAGTAGTTAGGGATGATCGCACTGTGAAGATGAATGGGCATTAACCAGAGGGGGGAAGTATTGACCTGATCCTCTGAGCGCTTTATATGTCATCATCTTTTGGGGAGGAGAGGTTAGCCTTTGTCAATTTTTGTAGGTATCCCCACAGAGTATGATCAAAGGAAGAGCAGACACCAACCTCTATGCAATCAGGTTTGCTTCATGGGGGACTCAGAAATGGACATTTGGGTCCTCCCCTTGCGGTACTTAGTCTCGCAGGTGCCCATGCCAAGGCAGGTGAGCATAAATCTCAGTTTTATGCAGCTCCCAAAGGAGACACATCATTGTAGGGTTCAGCCAGGCCTCTATCAGCCAAATCAAGTCTATGATAATGGACTTGTAGAGGTTTGGATGCCAGGGAGTCAATCTGTTGTTCTAAATGCCAATCTAAATCCTCTTGAATACTCAGAACATTAGTAACATTTTTTTGCTAAATGATTAACAAAAGTAGCTGTCAAAGCAATTGTAGAAGCAGTGGTGCTAGCTATTAATGTAATTAAAGCTGCTATATCAGCGATAATCAAGCCCACTACCTTCTTGCTTCTGCTTAAAGTCTGACTCACTTCTTCCAGTACTTGCAAGCCTTTTTTAGAATACCAAAGTCCTGTAATACTCACAGGCAATAAAACAAAAGCTAGTTGATAGACCACCATAACAGACATGCCAGATTTCAATACTCTGACACAATTGGAAAATGTATAATCAATACAACTTACATTAAATACTGTAGAAGAAAGAAAATTTTAACATGACCAATTAATAAAAGATGAGGAGCCTTAACACACACAACTAACACTTGTTCAAAGTCCAGACCCTGTCCCAACTTTATCTCTTGCTAACATAACATTATAAAGAACTGCAGCTCACTTCCAAATATGTCTCTGAAAATGTCCAGAACCAGCCTTCCCAATGAAGACTGTCATTTCCAATATTAGATTGATTTCTATACCAGTCCATAATTGAGTCAGAATAACTGGTCTCATTAAAGGAAAGAGAAAAGTCATTATAACTTCTCTTTTTGACTAATTTTTTAAAGCAGTTTCCAGAGTCTCCATGTTCTCTGTCCCACAAGGTCTAAAAGCTTGAGGCAAGGCAGCTTGTCCAATCTAGGATATAGGCAAGCAAAGTTAGGTCAGGAACAGATGTCCAATACAGCTTTCCTGTCACCATTGTCAGGGCACTCAGCAAGCTCACAATCAGCATCATTCTTTGTCCCAGCATCAGCATGTCTCACCAATCGCTCTGGCAGCTAGCATGCTCCTTTAGCATCCAGTAGAAAAATCACAAACATGCCCTCTTCTCCATATTAAATACCTGATCTGGATCATGCCATATGTCTGTAAGTGGATCCTTCCATTTCACCGAGGCATAAGTATGCCTAGTTGTAGGGTGCCATAGACACTCAGCAGAGAGTTCCTTGGCATCCAAATTTTAAAAACTTAAAATAAAAAGCATGATTTAAATAATTTTGTGGTGTACAGGGATATAACTTCCCCTTTTTTATTTTATGAAGATATTATTTTAAAGTTCCACAATACCTTGGCCTTGAGAATTACAAGGAATCCAAATAATATGGAAATATTAAATTGTTGACAGAAAGTCTCAAATGAATGCCTGTAATAGCCAGTTCCATTATCTGTTTTAATCTGATTGGGAACACCAAGCATAGAAAAACAACGCAGGCAATGACTAATTATGTTTTTAGTTGCTTTTCCTGTTAAAGCAGTTGCAACTAGAAAGCCTGAAAAGGTGTCAATAGTCACATGTACATATTTTAATTTTCCAAAATCAGACATATGAGTCACATCCATTTGCCATAATTGATTAGGTATAAGTCCTCAAAGATTAATACCATTATGTGGTACAGGTAGAAACTGAGGACATTCAGAACAAGTCTTTACAATTTGATGCACATTTTCTGGAAATACCAAATTATTGTCTCAAGCTACTACTATTTTGATGATGTAAAGAGTGAGATTGTTTGGCCAATTGTTCCTATGTAAGGCCTATAACCTTCTTGGTATACAAATCTACTGTGGCATTGCCCTCACTAAGGGGTCCGGACAACCCAGTAGGAGTTCTTAAATGTCCTACAAAATAAGGAACTGTAATGTTCTCTTAAATTGAGTTGTATTTGCATAAATAATTGCAAAATTTGAGAATTAGCAGTATCTAAAAAAGGAACACTTTCAAGTAATTATAATCCATGAGCTATATATTGGCTATCAGCATATAAATTAAAAGCCTGATTTTTTTAGCATTTCAAAAACAGCAGCTACAGCATGTAGTTCAATTACTTGTGCTGAAGCTGGGGGAAACTCAAGAGAATGAACATGTGATCCAATCACATACGCTGCCTTCCCATTAGATGAGCCATCCGTAAATACAGTAAGTGCATTTCCTATGGGCTGCATGCGTAAATTTACAGGAAATACAAAAGCATGCACATAGGCAAATTGCAACAACTTATCTTTTGGATAATGATTATCAATTTTCCCTGAAAAGTTTGCACATACAATAGGCCAAATATCAGTTTTTTGCAATAACCAATTTAATTGCTGTTTGGAATAAGGAATAAATATTTCATCAGGTTCTTTCCCAAAAATATTTTCTTGATTCTATTCTATAATTCTGTATTAACACAGCAACAAATTCATAATAGGGTGTTAAAACTTTACTTGGAGATGAAGAAAGATGACTCTACATTAACGGTCTCTTTTGCCAAAGAACTACTGTGGGCACGTGAGTTGTAGCAAGGATGCAAACAGCCAACAAATGATCATAGTCTATATAATGTATCTGTTGTTGGATAATAGCTTCCTCTACTTTCTGTAAAACTATTAGCTCCACATAAGTTAATTGTTGAGGGGAATTAAGATTTGCATCTCCCTTGAGAATATCAAACAGAAGTTTAAGTTCTGTGGTAAGCTTAAGATGAGGTCTTAGCCAATTAATATCTCCTAACAACTTTTGAAAATCATTTAAAGTAAGTAAATTATCCTTTTTTACTTGAATTTTCTGTGCCACAATTTGTCTAGGATATAATTGATGTCCCAAATATTGAAAAAGATATCATCCCTGAATCTTTTCTGGAGCAACAACCACTCCCCAGTATTTTAAGGCTTGTTGTATAAGAGCAAAGGCTTGTAGTAAAACTCCCTCAGAGGGTTCAGATGATAAAATATCATCCATAAAATGACTAATATACACAGAAGGATACAAGGTCCTAACCTCTTGTATTGAAGCAGCAACAAATTTTTGACACTAGGTAGCCATTCCTTGAGGCAAAACTTTCCAATGATATTGTTTCATGGGTTCTTTAAAATTACAAGCAAGCTCATTAAATGCAAACTTCCCACAGTCACCAGGATGCAAAGAAACAGTATAAAAACAATTCTCTAAATCCATAATAATTCTATAAGCATTTCCTGGAATGACAGCTAGAGTAGGCAGCCAGGCTGTAATGCCTCTGCAAGTTCCAATCCTCAGCAACCCTTCACAAACCCTGCAGCAATCTCCACCTGCCGGATGTTTTCTTAATTACAAATATGTGTGAGTTAGAATCCTGAGCCTGTGATTGAACTGCAAACTGCAGCCAATGGAATACTGGCAGTTTAACTATAAACTTCAAATTTCCCTTGCAACACTAGAGCACAACCATAACTTTGGAAAGCAAAACTCAACCTTCAACAAACAATCCAGTCTCTCCAAAGTCAAGTGATTCACCCCCATGCTACAAAGTTTTGGTTGCCAATTCATGCACACGAACTCATGGTGGTGCAGCCTCTAATACCTCATCAAGGAGACACTGTCCTAAATCCTATCTTTTATAAGTCTTGTTTCTAGGATAAGAATTACATAAAACATTACCTAATTTAAACGTATCTTTAGAGACCTGTTTCCCTGGGTTGGCTCATGTCACATGTTGCTGTCTAGAATGACTCTAACCCTGAGTTACCAGTTTTAAGCCAACTTTCTGTTACCAAAGTTACAAATTTTTAATCATTCCCAGTGACTTATAAGCCAATACTCTATAACCAAGACATGCAGAACATATTTAAACTTTTAAAACCAGTCAGAAACAAAAATGAAGTCGCTACACATTTGCTTATTTAGACAAAATTTAACTTTTTCTAGTTGTAATTTGAAGAGAGGAGCACCTTGTCACTTACTGAACCCAATAATCACAATCACAGAGATTTTTCTAGGAGAAACAGCCATCAGCTCCCTTACCATAGAAGCTGAGAAGCTGCTAGCCCCTTTAAGAACACGTTGTGCAGGCAATTAGCCTCTGGCAGGGCTTCTCCAGCTATGCTTGCCTCCTAGCTACAAGTGTAGTGCTCTAAAGGCCATTGAGACTGCTTTTCTTTTCTCCCTCCCCCCTTTTTTTGAACATGAAACACAGAGCAACATTTAAGCAACGAAACAAAAACAAACATAAACTAACAGACACGGACAGATTGGTGCACCAAGAACATACAATACACAGAGAGGAAAGAGAATTAGATGTCCCAAAGGGACTCTGACATCCTACCTAAGAGACCCAGAACTAGAACTAAGCATTTCTCCTGTAGGGGCCAGAGAGGAGTCAGGATATCTTCCGACCTCCTTCTGTCCCTAGGAGAGCTCTGAAATAGCTCTCCTAAATAGGGGAGGATTGTTTTTCTCAAACCCATTCTCTCAGGTCTAGGGTCTAAACTATCTCTAGTCAGGGTCCAAAGACTAAAATCACCTATGAGAATTACCTTCGCTTCTCTAGATTTTAGCATAACTCTAAACACATACATAAAACACATTTTATAATTACCTTGTCCTTCTACAAGGTTTATTCACCACTGGCTCATCTTTTTTCATCAATAGTTCCATCTTGAGGAAACCAAGGACAGACATCAATTAACAAATTCAAAAATCTTAATAAGATCCTTTTTTATTTACCCAGGTTACTCGTGTCTTGAGGAACTCCTTGAGACCCTGTAAGAATAAGTCATGCTTACTCAATGCTTGTCCCATATTTGCATTGCTCTATCTTACCTCAATGGATCAGACTCACAGACAGGCTATCTGTAGCGATCACAATGCACAGATCTCCTTACAGACCTTAGGGAAGCGCGGTGATCCTATGGATGGGGGGACGTCACTGGGTGAGCAGCATTCAACCTTCAGTCAGACCCCTGTACCCAGGCCCCATGTCTGGGCACCAATTGCCCCGGCCTGCAGGGGTTCAGCGGGAACCTGAGGAGGGGGCAAAAGAATGGGGGACAAGAGACTCGAAGAAGGAGAGCAAGTCTATATTCTGATCAAGCCCTCAAAGTTTATTTCAGGACAGCAGTTTAAAAAGACAGGTGGGCAGGAAGGTTATACACATGGTCCAAGGCCAACCCACTACCATAACTGGTTTTCAGGAAATACCAGACGTTCTTTCAATTTCTGGGACCCAAGACCACAGATGCCCTGTCCTTTCTAACCTTGCACCTTAACTGACTATGCTTAATTTCATGGGTTTGGCTCCCGACAATTGGATAGGTCACCAGGTTAAGCAAAGCAAGGCAGATACAGAGAGTCATGTATTGTATATTCCCTTTATATGTGGAATCTAGAATAAACAAAAAGGTTGACCTGAAAATTGTGTGGAACTGTTAGGAAACGTGAGGACAAGAACAATGTGGAGGAAGAGGTGGTAGTGGGCAGATCCAACCAGCACACAATACAAGCGTTAGGAAATGAAGTGACACTCATGACACACATAACTAATATGCATTAATAATAATGAATCCTAAGAATAACGAGGGGAAAGCTCTGTTCATTACGAGAAGTCCTGTGAACATATGAACAAAAGGTACACTGCTCTGGGTTGCCATGCTGCAGATAACAACTTGTCTGTGTATTTTAAACATGTGGACGTGTCCTAGGTAAGGGTTGATTTCATTCAGATCCTACACGGAAGACTCAGTAGTAAGGTCCATGAACTCAACTAAGGAAGGAAAAGAAAATATCGTCGATGTTTTCCCAAAATTCCTTTCTTCCACCTTCAGTGTTTTCAAAGCTAGTAAAATCAACTTGCAAATTAACGGGAAAACTAGCTTCTGGCTTACATAGTTTCTCACAAAAGAAAAGCCACATACAAATCTCGTAGGACTGAAGCAAGTACTAAACGTGACTAAAGAAAGGATCATAGGCTGTTCACTAAGCCAGAAATTCTTAGCACATCCTTCATGGATGATGTCCTCCCAGAGCACCCATTGCCAAGAGGAAGCCATCATAGCAATGATTCTGAGGTCCATGCTTTCACAAAAGAATTTTAGGACAGAGCGATGTCTGGCCATGAAAGTCTTTGGAGATGGCTCAGTTGGTAAGAGCACTGGTTGCTTTTGAGAGGACCTTGGTTCGATTCCCAACATCCATATAGTGGCTAACAACTGCCTATAACTCCAGTTCCAGGGGATCTATCTGGTCTCTACAGACACTGCATGCACATCCTGCACAGACAAACATAAAGGCAAAATACCCATACACAAAATAAAAATAAAAAAATGAAAATGAGGCAGCTTTGGGAGGAGAGCCAGAGGATGTGTTCAAAGTCAGAGGCAGACAAAGGGATTAGAGAGATCACACAGAAAGCAGCCTGCACTTAAAGGTAAAAAGAACAGTAGCACATCTGGAGAAAGGCCTGCTATAGGGTGGTTTTGAATGTGAGTTCTGTGCATTGGGCTGGTGAGAAAGAAAACTGTCACTGGAGCTGTTTACAAACTGCCTTGTATATGGTGTGCTGTGAAGAACTGAATTCCCTTTTGAAGACACAGGGGAAGCTGTAACCGTCTCAGAGAAAGCCCTGAACGTGATGAATGTGATTTGGTAGTCTACACACCAAAGGTCAGCAGCCTTTGGTGACAAATAAGATACGTACTCACAAGGGTCGATTTCTGTCAATCATAGCGGCAGACATTAAAGGTCACCATCGTCTGTGCAGCAGCTGTGGTGCCCATATTCCTGGCTTTGTAACTGGTGGACACTACCCATTTCTATTTTGTGTCCACAAAACTGCTGTTGCCTCAAGAGACACTGCTTACTGGCTAGCATCTCCTTGCTTGGTTCAGTTTTACTCCTCTTCTGTTTGCCCTCACCAAGGCGGGGTTCCCACTTTCTCTTAGATCCTCACAGACCATCTGAGACACCATTGTAACTTACTTGGATCTTCTTGGAATTTGAATAATTACACAAGGGGAATATAGCCTTGAGAATTATAACTTGTCCACACACTCATGCTCCATGCCCTCCTTGGGTCAGGCAGGCATTTGGAGTCATCTGTGTATCAAAGACAGGAGCTCATTGATCCACACCCAAACCGTCCCACCCTTGGTTTTTACTGGGAGTCAAGAGCGGCCACTTCCTGGTCCTCTTCTCATGTGTTTGCCCACTGACCAGTTCTCAGTCCTGGATCTGGTGTTTTCTGAGCAGAACATGATTGACAGGGAAAGAGTAATACATCATCCCCTGGAGTGGAAGCATCACTCTCGCATTTGCCTTCATGGTCCCAAGAATATGAATGGAAAATTTAGTCTCCTCCAATCACTGTAATTACCCTAGACTCACTCAGGTTTTGTGTGACTTGAAGCCTGATGGATTGAATTTTTGTGTTGCTGTGAATGGATTTCAAATTGTTACTTCTAGATACCCAAAGTTGAGCCTAGTCTCTCTTATAATAAAACATGATTCTTAACTCTCCATATAATTTAAGAACTTAATAAGCATGCTATGTTAAATGTAGCTTAATTCCATAAGTTTCTTTTAGTTATTACCACAATGGATGGACACTTGACCAAATGTTCCTGGGATGTCGTGGTCCCTGCCCTTGGAGACGGCATGCTTTTCTCCAATAGCAGATGTGTGAAAGGTAATAGAAATGCGATCTTATAAGTGCCATAATGAAGGCTTTGTTTGAGTTAGGTGCATTTGTCGCACAATCTAGTTAGCAATAAACCAGCTGGGAGCACAGGAGCAGAGGCGAGAAAAGGCTTTCAAGGAAGGGTCATGTTTACTCTAGATACTGGCAAACAGAGGCTCGATGCCAAGGAGAAGAGGGAAGGCACTTCACATAGAAGGTGTGCAAGCATATGTGTGTGTGCCTATGTGTACACATACATGTATATCTGTATCTATATATATACACTTATATGCATGAAGGTATGGGCCTTTTAGGAAGTTATGAATTGCTGTGGGGAATTAGTAGGGAAATATCAATAGTGAGGAAGGCACGGGCAGTATATTATATCTGAAAACAAAGAGAGGTTTGTGCTGTGCACGCCATAAAGGATGGCATTTGTTAATGTGGTAGACTCACATGATCTTATTTGCATTTTTGGTTCAGTCTGGCAGCAGTGATCCGACAGTTAAAGAGACATGTAAGGTCCCACAGGAAAAACTGAGATGAGGCCTGGGATCCGTCAGCAGTAAATAGGATGAGAGTAGTGGGCAAATGTGAGCACGTGTCAAGACAGAATTGAAGGGACCTAGTGACTTTTATAGAGGTGAAGGGGACACCTCCTCGTCATTTAGGACGAACAATGGCATGATGGCTCTCATTTGGAGTCGCTGAGCTTGCAGGTCCTACAGGAGACACAGGTGACATCATTTAAAAATTTTTATTTAAAATGTGTGTGTGTGTGCACATGCATGCATGTGCACATGTGTATGTTAACGCAATGCCCACAGAAGCCAGAGACTTCATATTCCCTGGAAACAGAGTTCCAGGTGGTTGTGAGGCACTTGATGTGAATATGGGAACCGAACTCAGGTCTTCTACAAGAGCAGTCTGCACTCTTAACTGCTGAGCCATCCCTGTAGCCCCCACAGGGGGAATGTTGGCTTACAGGTATGGACCTCAGTGAGTTTACTGTTGGTTTTGTGTTCTTAAAGCCATGCTAATCCGGTACTCCATTCACTGCTGATCTGAATCCTTAAGCATCTTTCTATTTTTTGTTTTTGAAACAGAGTCTTACTCTGCTGAGCAGGCTGGTCTTGAGCTCACGCTGTAATCTAGGATAGACTTGAACCTGTGACCCTTCTGACTTCTCAATACTTGGGATTAGAGACCTGTGCCACCAGGCCTGGCTGAGAAGTTGGGCTAGGGACACAGATATTACGAACTGTTCTCAGGATATGTGGAATCACAGTAGGAGAGGAGCCGAAACAGCAGCGTGTTCACAACAGTGATGCAAAAAGGTAGGAACAGGGCATAAAAGCATGAGATACCGTGGAAGCCATGGGACAAAATTCAGTATCATCAAAACTTAATGAAGGCTGGGGATGGAGCCAAACTGGCAGAGTGTTTGCCAGCATGCTGGAAGCCCTGGTTTGCATCCCAGCAGCACATGACTGCACATGGTGGTGTAGGACTGGAATCTCAGAATTTGAGAGGTGGAGGCGGGAGGATCAGAGGATTGCTGGCCTGAAGGGGATAGGAACTCTACAGGAAGACCAACAGAGTCAACTAACCTGGGCCCATGGAGGTTCCCAGAAACTGAACCACCAACCAAAGAAGATGCACGGGCTGGCCCTAGGCCTCCTACACATATAGCAGATGTGTAGCTTAGTCTTCATGTGGGTTCCCAACAACTGTAACAGGGGCTCACCCAAAAGCTGTTGCCTGTATGTGGGACATGTTCTACTAGCTGGACTGCCTTGTCTGACCTTAGTGAGAGAGGGAGCACCTAGTCTCACAGAGACTTGAATTACCAAGGTGATGGGATATCCAGGGGACTCCTACCTGCTTAGGGTAGAAGGGGATGGGGGGAGGGGAGAAGGATTGTTGAAGGAATGACCAGGAGGGGGGAAAGTGGGCAGATGTAAAGTGGAAAAGTAAAAAAAATTAAATTAGATAAAAAACAAACAAACGAACTTACCAGATATGTGAAGGCTCTGTATGCTAAGAATGACAAAATAATGTTAAAAGAAAAAAAATGGATGACTTGAAACCAAAAACAAACAAACAAACAAACAAACAAACAAATAAATAAATAAATAAATAAATAAATAAATAAATAAATAAAGTTCAAAGTCACCTTCAGTTACATCACAAGTTCAAGGCCAGTGTAGACTAAGGAGACCCTGTTGTATACTAAATAAAAGAAAGCATAAAGGAGGAGCCCTGAGTGATCCTGTAAATGATGCCCTGAGGAGCTTTGAATCCTTGGCAGGAGAGACAGCAGCAGTGCTGCTCTTGCTCTTTGCTTCCTTCTCACACCTCACTGCCTGCACCACCTCTGCCTAGCCTTGTGCACTGTGTGGAAGACAGCTGGCAGACAGTATTATCGATGCCTGTAAAGCCAGAGAACATAGAGTTTTTCTCACAAATCAAAGAAACGGACTGCCGCCACCTCCTTTATGGTGTAGGGATAACTACAAGGGAAAAAAAAGAAACCCGTGAGAACTTTCAGTGACTGTGTCATGAAAACTTGCAATTTCTATAAAGTCTGGTACACCATACTCATAAAACTCAAAGTTAATCGAAAACTACTTTGCTATGCCTCTTACGGAGTTAGTGTCAGTCTCTCACCAAGTAATAAAAGGTGTCGTTTATTTATAATCTGAAGTTATCTGCTACATTTCATCTACCTCTAAAAAAGAGAAATTCTAATATACTTTTTAAATGTATATTTCCAAAATAAACTTTAAGAATCTTTAACAGATGCGAGTTAAAATATTGTTTGTTTGTTTTTAAAGAAAAACACACTCCATGTAACTAATTAAGATTTTTTTTTCATCTTAACATGGGCTGAGAGATGGTTCAGCCATTAAGAACACTAGTTATTCTTTAGGGAAATCTGAGTCATCTCCCAAGGCTGACGAGGCATCTCCCAGTTGTCTGTAATTCTACTTCTAGGGGATCCAATGCCCTTTTCTGGCCTCTCTGGGCACAAGACATGCTTGTGGTACATGTACACACATGTAAACAAAACATTCATACACATAATGTGAAATAAATAAATCTTAGGAAAAGGAACTATTAAAGAAATAAACGCCTTGGGGGAGAGTTTCTTAGCTGCTTTGGCTGCCATATTAAATCACTCAGCAATGTGCTTCCTGCCGAGAATGTATCTCTGTGAAGCCCTTTGAGTGGACAACCATAGTTGGCTACAGAACTCGAGTCCTGAATCTGTCGCTAATATTTTTAGCAATCTCAGAAAAAGGTTTCCACTGCACCTAGACTTTGATTGTTGTCTCTAAACGTGTGATAAAAATACCTTTCCCAGTATAAGTCCTAGGGCAAAGTGACACCGTAAAAAAAGACTCAGAAAAAAAAACATGCCCTATAATTAGAAAATCGTTAACTAATCTCCACTCCAGAATTAGAAAAAAAAAATGTTCGAATGACTTTAAAGGGAAATGTCAAATTGTGACTTTCTAATCTGTAAACAAAATAGTCCAAAGACATAAATTTAGCATCATTTACAAACATAATATATGTAGTTTAATTTTAGACATGTCGATGCTTCCAGTTCAGCTTTCTTCTGGAACATTTATAAGGATGAAAATTATTCCAATGTCTGTCCTAAAAGTATGGACACTTTCATTATGAGTTTTATTTTCTAAACTGGGTATCTTTGGACTTTGATTATATTATAAAGAACACAGAACATCCATAGGGTAAACTCTGAAAGCAGAACCAAATTTTATCTATGGAGTTTAAGATTAAAGGTGGCTACCTTTTTCTTTCCTCTCTTCCTCCCTCCCTCCCTTTTCTCTCTCTCTCTCTCTCTCTCTCTCTCTCTCTCTCTCTCTCTCTCTCTCTCTTCCCCCCCCCCCTCTCTCTTTATTATTCTCATCTGCAGCAGGAACTTATGTCTATTTGTTTTAAGTTTAGGCATAGTCTGAACCATTGCTTATCAGACAGAATACAACAGGCTTCATGCTATGACAGAGTCTGGTGCAATCCTTAA
>CM052700.1:11039887-11053003 GCA_028551405.1 Uromys caudimaculatus
TCTCTCTCTCTCTCTCTCTCTCTCTCTCTCTCTCTCTCTCTCTCTCTCTCTCTTCCCCCCCCCCCTCTCTCTTTATTATTCTCATCTGCAGCAGGAACTTATGTCTATTTGTTTTAAGTTTAGGCATAGTCTGAACCATTGCTTATCAGACAGAATACAACAGGCTTCATGCTATGACAGAGTCTGGTGCAATCCTTAAGATACTGATGGTGGTGACTTGCTATGAGAAAGATTGCTTCTGGAATCCTGCTGCCATGCTGTAATGAAGCCTGAGACAGGTCTACTCATGGGGCAAGGGCCCAAGTTCTCAGACAATAGTCCTGGCAGAGTTTACAAAAGAGTGACCCTAGTTAATACCTGCCAAGTGTTTCCACCCAAATCCTTAGGAACAGGGAGCCCTCATGCTATGATTGTGCCCTTATAAGAAAGGAGTTTGTCCTTCTCTACTCTCTTTCTTGATCCTTCACCCCCTGCCACGTGCAGATACAAAAGGAATCATCTGTAAACCAGGAGTGAGCCTTAGTCAGTCCCCATCATTCTGGTACCCTGGATTTCGAGCATTTACAACTATGATCAAGAAAGGTTAAGGCCATTCAATCTGAATTTTATTTTTAAGATAAAATTCACTCCACTGGCTGTGAACTGTACCAATACCTCCATCAGCCAACTATCTTGGGAGTGAATTCTTCCCCAGTCAAACTTCCTCAACAAGTACTGGGGTGGCTGAGAATCACTGTCCCTACAGAACTTGATCAAATTGCAGATACCTCAGCTAAATAAATGGGCACTGTTGTTTAAAGTTGCTAAGTTTGGGGTGACTCAGGGGATGACTTACATACAGTTGGGAATATGCCTCCATGTAACAAGAAGCAACTTCAAATAGTGTGTTTGCACTAAAATCTTGCTAGTCACGAAGCGTAGTGTCAAAACAATGTTTTTGTGTTTGTTTTAATGGTTCAAACAGTACTCTCGTGCATAATTATAGAGTCGCCTCTTTAACGTTTGGATCTCGGGTGCGTAATAGAAATATAAGCAATTAATACAGTGAACTCAATTGGAATGGTGCATTAACTGGGAGATGCTGCTTTCAGGCGTGCTGGCGGTAGTCATTTAATTCCACTGATGGAGAACTTTGCTGTGCCGCTCAGAGACTTGCGGACTGGTTTTCATTCTGTGATTTGTAGTTAGAAACCACTGACTTGCCAGGAATAGTAATGTACACCTTTGTACTAGCACTTGGGAGGCAGAAGCATTCTGGTCTCTGAGTTTGAGGCTAGTGTGTTGTTATGGTTTGAATATGCTTGGTGTAGAGTGTGGCAACATTTGGAGGTGTGGCTTTGTTGGAATAGGTGTGTCACTGTCAGCTCTGGCTTTAAGACCATCATCTTAGATGCCTGGAAGTCAGTATTCTGCTAGCAGCCTTCAGATGAAGATGTAGAACTCTCAGCTCCTCCTGCACCAGGCCTGCCTGGATGCTGCCATGTTCCTGCCTTGATGATACTGGACTGAACCTGTGAACTGTAAGCCAGCCCCAGTTAAATGTTGTCCTTTATAAGACTTGCCTTGGTCACGGTGTCTGTTCATGGCAGTCAAACCCTAAGATGTGTTCTACATATTGAGTTCCAGGACACCTAAGGCTATACAGTGTATGGGTTGGGATGGAAACTAAAAAGCAAACAAATGAAGCTAGGAACAAAAAGCCCAATCCACTGACTTAGCAACCTGATGGGACAATAGAGTAGACTCAATAACAAAGAAACTTAAAAATGCCCTGCTGTGATCCATTGAATGAGAATGGCTCCCATAGACTCAGATTTGAGTCCTTGGTCCCTAGGGAGTGACACAAAGGAATAGGAGGCGTGGCCGTTTTGGAGGAAATGTGTCACTGAGAGTGGGCTTTGAGGTTTCAAAAAGGCCATTCCAAGCTCAGAGTCTCTCTCTTCCTGCTGCCTGTGGATCCAGATGTAGACCTCACAACCCCCTTTCCAGTACCATGGGTGTCCAAGTGCTGCCATGCTTTCTGCTGTGATGATAATGGACTTAAACCTCTGAAGTTGTAAGCCAGCCCCAATTAAACGCTTTCTTTTCTAAAAGTTGCCTTGGTCATGGTTTCTCTTCACAGAACTAGAACATTGACTAAGACACCCTTGCTTGCTCTTTTTATTAAATTTTTTATCGTAGTTAACTATGTATATGAATGTTATGTCTCTGTGTGTATAGATGAGTGCAGGTACTTACAGAGGCTTCAGATCCCCTAGAGCTGGAGTCAGAGGTTCTGGGCTGCCTGTTGTTGGTGTTAGAAACCAAACTTGAGTCCTTTGCAAGAACAGCCATCTCCCCAGTCCCTGTGTGTGTGTGTGTGTGTGTGTGTGTGTTTATTGGGATCTGAAATAAAATAAAATCCCTATACTTGGTGAATGTATCTATCCATCATCTATGTGTCTGTCTATCTGTCTATCTATCTATCTATCTATCTATCTATCTATCTATCTATCTATCTATCCATCTATCCATCTATCTATCAACTATCATCTATCAATCTATCATCTATCTATCTATCTTAACCATGACCTTAACCATGATTGAATAATAGAAAAATCATTATAATAATTGTGTAAGAAGCAGTCCTTTTGAATTTCCACAATCACTTGAAGTATGTTGCCCAAATACATCAAGGCCTTGGGAGAGTCAAGAGTAGTTTCTGCAGTGGGGAGCATGCTGGGAACAGCTTGAGTCTCCATCCTTACTGGGATGTGGGGACCAAATGTGGTCAGAGAGATGCCTTTCTCAGCACAGCTTAATCTTGGGGCCTCCGACTAGAGGCAGGAAGGAAATGAAGGAAAGACAGTGACCACACTATAGAAGTGTGGGATCAGGCGGGTTATGTGCCACTTGATGGAGCCACACATACTGCTGCCTGGAACTTCAGTAAGTTTCTGTTCAGCACAAAAAAGGGGATTTAGCTGGTCTCAGTAGGAGGTCTCTGTTTTCAGCCTATTTTCAGTCTGGGATGAGGAAGCTGCAGTTACTCACTGTGTACACACTGATCTGTCATCTTTAAACACTCACACTTAGGCCGGAGGAAGAAGGCTTTGCCAGTTTCCACCCTGACCCGTATGGAGGAAGGCTTTGCCGATGTCCCATGGCCCCGGGGCCTTGGTCCTTGTTAGAGCTGTGTCTACATCTCACTTAGGGCTTTGTCCACTCCTTCAGAGAGAGATGGGACACTGGGAAAAGGTATCCTCCTCTACAAAAGAGAGAGACTGCTGGGCAGGGCAGCTCCTTCCTTACCTCTTCACAGTATCTACAAGTTGTAGAGAAAAGGCTTTAGCCATCTTGAAACCATCGAACTGGCAGAGGACAGTGGTGGGAAGGAAGTCTCCTCCTTTGTGAGGTAGACTCTCATGCCCTGCAGCCTGGCCTCAGAGGAGATCGCCAAGGATGATCATAAACTTCCGGTCCTCCTGCCTCCACCTCCTACAGTTGTACCCCAGTGCCACGATCCCCTTTCTTTGTGAAGCAGCTCCCTCCAGTCTTCTTTTTTGAGTGAAATAACTAAATGACTCACTTGATTAAGCAAGCTGTAACGAGGACTTCTGATGTAAAGGTGTCCTAAAGTGCTTTAATCATGCCGTAAGCCACCTACACAGTGCCTGAAAGAGTGGTGTTTGGTTATTATCTCTGTAAGGAAAAAGTGTGTGTGTGTGTGTGTGTGTGTGTGTGTGTGTGTGTGTGTGTGTGTGTGCGCGTGTTGGGACCTGAAGTCCATAGTTTAGACCGGGTGGACAGCAAACTCCTAAGATCCTCCTGCTTCTACCCATCAAGCATTAGGGTTACAGGCCATGACACTACAATATAAAAATATATTTATTGATTGATTTATGTGCATGCAGGAAGCCTGTAGAGGTCAGAAGAGAGTTAGATCCCCAGAACTGAAGTTATCAGTAGTTGTGAGCAGCCATGTAGGTGCTGGGAACTGAGTTCACGTCCTTTGGAAGAGCAGTAAATGCTCCTAACAGCTGAGCCTCCCTCATTTTTTGAGACTGGCTCCTGAGCATCTAATGTCAGGTCCTCATGCTTGTGCAGCATCACGTGACTATGAGCTAAGCCATCTCCCTGACCTGAGGTAGCCTGGTTTAACTTCAGCCCTGGCAGTCACATACACGTTAGGCCAGATAATTCTTAAAGATTCTTCCAGATTTTAGGGAAGAACCATTCATTATCTGGTAAGCAAGTTTCAGATCTCAAATTCCCAAACACTGGAGACTAAGGAGACACAGCATTTGCTGAAGGGAGAATCAGTATTGAATGCAGATAAGGATAGACCTCGGTGTGTGTGTGTGTGTGTGTGTGTGTGTGTGTGTGTGTGTGTGTGTGTGTGTGTTGGGGGGGGTATGGGAACATCTATAGTAGACGCTTCTAGGCTTAATGGGGATGAATGGAAACAAATGTTTGGGCACTGATTGGTGACATTTTGAGGAACAGGGAAGATTTACTGAAGATCAGTTCTGTCTTGAAGTTTCCTTAGAACTAATCACAACAAAGAAAACCAGCAAAGGGGCTCAGTGGCCTCCTTTATATTTCACAATATTCATTGATCTGGCTTTAGATAAATAATTTACAACCTCACACCTGTGTAAATTTGTCTAAATTATTTCTCTTCCTCCCTAAGACTCTGTTTCCTCAGAGCCAGATGAAGACAATAGCATCCATTTCAGAGTTCTTGAGAATACACAAAATAAGCCTGCGTTTAGTTTACATATTTATACGTATTAATTCCTGCTAGTTCTTGGGACACAGTAACCTCCAATCCAGGCCACTGTTATTCAAGAAATGATACTTGAAAACCCTGTGGCAGTGGTACGCAGTAGTCAACAGGTGTAACCTGTGTTCTAGGAGATAAATAAAAAAAAGTGTTTATTAAAAACGAATGATCAACTCAGAAAGACTCTAGCTCAGAAAGAATCATATTCTTGGTGTTGGAAACTTACATGAGATAGAGAAATAAACAACAATGGAAAGATATTTATTAGAGAAACATTGAATTTTAGTATATAATAAACTTTGTTTTTATTGGAACTTTAAATTTTTTGATTTGTTTATATATTTTATGTATATGGGTTTTATATCTGCATGTACATTTGCACACCAGACGAGGGCATCCACATCTCTTGGGACATCTGATCTTGTACTGGTTGTTAACCACCATGTGAGTGCTGGGAATTTGAACTCAGGATCTCTGGAAGAGCAGCCATTGCTCTTAACCACTGAGCCATCTCTCCTGAACCAAGGGGCTTTCATCTTTGAATAGTCATTTTCCTTGATTAAAATGTACCTGTGGCTGTGACTTGCTTACAGACATTGAAGAAAAGACTTGAATCCTGGGAAACAGTGCAGTGCTAGGATGCTTATCTGATAGATATAAGGACCCAGGTTTGACATCCATCACCAGAAACTAACAAATAACACAAATGAAGCATTGTATGTAAACCTTGTTAGAACAATACTCAGAACAGCATTTAGGTAGAGGGATGCAGAAGGAGGAAAATCCATATTGATCAGAGAAGAGATACTTTCTAAAGTACAGAACCAAACAAATAACAGGAACATGGGGAGAGACTCTAGGAAGGGATGGCTAGAGTAGAAGCCAAAGATGCTGACACAAATGAAGAAGGATGAGCCCTCTCCTGCGCTCTTTAGGAGCCCTGAAGGAGAGAGCTCACAGCCTAGCAGGTATTCTGGAGCATGTCCATGCAGAAGCTGAGGGATGACAAAGGGGCTCACTTGAAGCAGCTAGTCACACCAAAAAGGTTGGGAGCTATTTTCTGTTCCCACCCTCTTTTCACTATCCCACTTTCCAAGAGACTATGCGTACACGCCTGTGTGTATACATCTTCTAGGCACAAAAAGACTCCATAGGCTGCACCAACTCAAGGTCATGGCTACAATGTTTAGTTTTCATGATAAATGTTACTATTTTCGTTTTCATCCCAGGCCTACATGGTTTTGTAGCAAATCAATTTTTTTTTCTTCTTAAAACAGCACAGACCAGAAAGGATGTAGTTGTTTAGAGCTTTTGAAACATCTGGAAAAGTTACTCTGGCAAATAGAATCAAGTCCATTAACAAAACAGATGTTTTCCACTGTGGCGGGGAAAACAGGACTTATTTTTTCTTTTTTAAATATGTGTTTCAGATGGTCCGAGTCCAGTTTAGAAAGCATCCCGCCTCTTAAAAGGTCTGGGGACCACAGTGCTCTTGGGGGTTATGCAGATACCAATGTGACCATGGCCACTTAGGTGTTTGAACGTCAATGTTTTCTAATAACATTATTTTTTTAACTTAGCACCAGAAAAACATGTTTAAAAGACTAGGGTGACTTTGCAAACTCTCAGCCTTTGAAAAGCTGGAGTCGGATTAAATTCAGTTGGTGCTTTGGCAAGACTCTTGGAGTCCTGACTGAGAAGCCAGTGAACCAGAACACAGCAGAATAGCATGAGAGCCACTGTGGCTCATTTTGCACAGAAAAAAAAAAAGGAAGTTTATTCCCGCTGACCACTTGGAAAGAGTCTCAAAGGTCCTAGGAAACAAGTGTTGTCAAAAACCGAGAGAGAATTGTGTCCCAGCAACACCACAAATGAATCCATTCAAAGCTCATTGAGGGGAAATTTCCCCTTTACAAATGAATGTCCTACACATTTAACTACTAGGCTGCACAAATCCCATATTCTAGGTTATTTCTTCTGCTCTTTCACAAAGGAGGTAAACTTATTAAAAGGCAATCTCATTGTATTGCCCAGGCTAGCCCCAAACTCCTGGACTCACATGATCACATGAAGGCACTTCAACCTTCCGAAGTGGCATGCAGTGTCATTCCTGGCTTAAGTAGATATGAGCACCAACAGACAGAAGCATTTCCATTAATTATCTGTCAAGTGTTGAAAGCTAAAATATTCCATAGCCAGCTGTGCTGAGACACACCTGACATCCCAGTGTTCAGAGGACAGAGGTAGGCGTATCAGGAGTTCAAGGGCAGTTAATAGCAATTTTGAAGTAAGTGGGGCAACTTGGAGACCATGTCTCAAAAAAAGTCTACATTCAATAGAACATTTTTATAGTTTAGGAATTAGTGAGGTGGTTTTTGTTTGTTTGTTTGTTTGTTTTTGCATTCTTTTAACCAAGTAAAACAGAAATGCAGAATGACTTTTTTATTGCAACAAGTAAAGTAAAAATAATTTGTCCAAGAGTGAAATGGAGGAACACTTAGTTTGATTGATGGATTGAACGGGTGTGGGCTTATAGGGTTGTCAATATTTTAAAACACTGTCCACATAGAGAGAAGTTCCTAGCCTGTCTCGAATCATTGCAGGGCACACAAAGCTCATAATTTCAAAAGAGCATCCTGAAGCTATGAAGGATGCTGGTCATTGTCTGAGTAGGAGATAGTGGAAATTCTATTTCGAGTGAAGTGTTATCTGCTGGCAGAACAAGTATCTGGTCTCTTCATAATGAGCACTGCTCTGATGAAAAACACAGCATTATAGAACTCCTGCGTGCTCAGCCCACCTCAGCCTGGTACATATGTGTGCTCAGCCCACCTCAGCCTGGAGCAAATACCTACCCAAATACCTGCTACTATGGCTGCTGGGATGTGGACCCAAAAATGATGGGGTGGGTGTGGACAGAGATGACTGTTGACAGTGGGCAGACACATCTTATTTCCTGCTTCTTCTTGGGATAATAACCTAATTTATGATACCATGGCCATTTCTGCTTACTCTTATTCTTGTTTGAAGCTAGCTCATCAGGCATTTTAGAAAGAATGCCTTTGAACCTGAAGTGTTTTAATTATCACCCCGCTGTATGAGCAAGAAAGAAACCACAGTTTAGAGAAGAAAATAAAGATCTTTCTATGAAGATTATTTGCATTTGTCTGGGAGATAATTCTATGCATCTTTGCACTGAGCACTGCCCAGAATAGAAATGAATACTCAGCAAAGACCAGGCTAAGTCCGGAGCTTCCTAATTCCTTCTGAGACACATCTCTCAAGCATGACTTTATCTTGCTCGAAGTGATGTGAATTTCCAAAATTGGATATGTAACAATTTTTAGTAAATATGAAAATGCACCCCAAAGTCGGAAAAAAAAGGGTTTCGTATATGTATTTAAATTTTATTATTGTGTATATGGTGTGTGTTTGTGTGTGGATGTGTGAGTGTGAGTGTGTATGTGTGTGTGTGTGTGTGTGTGTGTGTGTGTGTGTGTGTGTGTGTGTGTGTGTAGACACGGGTGTTACAGCGCCTGTAGAGCCCAGAGGAAAACCTTGAGGAATTGTTTCCCTCCCTCCACCTTTTTACCTGGACGGACGGGAATGTGTGTGACTAGAGGAGGATGCTGGGACGCAGCTACACGTGACCGGGTGAGGCTGTTGGGATACCCCCACACACGTGACTGAGAGGAGGATGCTGGGACCGGGCTACATGTGACTGGGGAACGGATGCTGGGACCCGGCTGCACGGTGGCACAGGGTAAGGAGGAGGCCCTGCTATAATGCCCCTCACTGCGTTGCTTCCGCTACAGGTGCTCAAGGGAGGAACGGAGACATGGGGAAGACTTCCGGCAGCAGAAGAGCTGAGGCGTTTCAGAGGCACAGGGTAGTGAGGACAGGGCAGTAATGAATATGTGCTACTACGTTAACTTAGGTTTGTCTGTCCTCGGTGTGTCATTATGGCTCTGTCTACTGTTGCTTGCACTTAACCTTTCCCCCTCTGTAGGAAGAAGAGCTTCTGCAAAAGAGGAAAAGATAATGAGAGAGATATAACCGATGGCAACCTCACTCTTTCCCCAAAATCTTGGGAAAGCAGAAGGATGCCATTAGGCCAAATCCCAAGACCATAAACACCTCATGTTCCTGCTAAGAACTAAAAATGCCACACAGAAGGCTGGAGATCTAGCTCAGCTTGCCTAGGATCTAAGAAGCCCTGGGTTTATTCCCCAGTCCTATTGAAACAAACAAACGAAGGAACAAACAAACAATAAATGCCTCAGCTAGAATGGGAACCACTGAAAGCTTGTGGATTATAAGAAAATCGGAGCCACTAGTCCCTTGGATTTCTGTTTAAACGTCTTTTTGAGAGTGTATGGTTTTTGTGTTTTTTTTTTAAGTTGAATCTTCCCCTTGGCTCCTGGAAGCATTTCAGAGTTGTGGAATAGTAACCGTGATGCTGAAGGAGGCTGCGAAGCTCCATCCGGCCCCCTCATTTTCCCTCAGCACTTGTTGAGTGGGATGTAAATAAAATCTACTCATCCCTCATACTTCACACTTGCTCCCTGAAAACACAAAACAGCTTCTGTCGCTCCTGGTGGCTTAGTTACTCGTCCATCCTCTGCCACCGCTGTCTCTCCACCTCTTCCCCACTTCCGTTGGATTTAGTGATCTCACAAAGAACCATCTTCCCGTAGTGAGGTCCAAGCTTTGGGTTGGGCGACTGGGTTTCAACCTAGGCCCTCTCTCTGATGGACAGCTCCCATCTCCGTGCCTCATCTCCTCACATAAGAAAGTAGGGATCATAAGGGCTGGAGACAAGGCTGGGTCGGCAGAATGCTAGGATAGTGTGTGCAGCCCGTGAGTCAATCTGCAGTGCTACATGAACCAGGCACAGACCTGTGTGTGTGTGTGTGCCTGTAACCATAGCAGTGGCGTGGTGGAGGCAGGGGGATCAGAAGTTCAAAGTCATCCTCAGTGATATAGTGAGTTCATTTGGAGCTGTTTAAAACAAACACCCAAAGTGGGATATTAATAATCCTTGTTCATGGAGTCACATCGAGAATGGAGTACAAACAAACACACCACACACACAAACACACCACACACACATGCACACACACACACACACACACAAAAACACACACAAACACACACATTCGGAAACACTGACCTAAACACACAGAAGCACATATACACACACGTGCACACACATATACATGCACATACACACACACATTAAGAAACACTGGCACAAACACACAGAAGCACACACAGACACGCATAGGCATACACACAACAAATAAATGAACATTTTTTTAAAAATGTAAAAACATTCTGTGTTCTTAAGACGTAGTCTTTTACTATCTTTGCAGGATTGTTCTTCGCCGGCTCCACAGATGCTTCTAGCTTTTTTCTTCCCATTTTTTTTTTTTTTCAGGCGAATTTGAATCTCTTTTCTGCTCAGGGACATTGGGCCCCTACACAGCCCCACAGCGTGGTGTGTTCTCAGGTGTATGTTCTCGTGAGCTCACGCTTGTCACTGTTATCAGCATCTTAGCTGCCTTTCCCTGGCCAGTGCAGCCCTGGGCTCTGGCCTCTGGACTTTCACACTCATGATGGTTTTTGCCTGATTTTAGTAGCTCATCCCGAGGGTGCATGCGTAGGTCTCGACCTGTCTACGCCGTAAGCTGTGAGATTTTCCCACTTGTTATGAAGAAGCTATTTCTACCCCCAAGTGTTCAGCAGGGAGTTGACTCTTTCCCTGATGCCTGCTCCTGGTATGGAGCTGTAATCAAGAATAGTACCCCGTCCTGACTCAGGGTTAGTGTCCTCTTCCTTCATAGGCTCAAGCTCCTCTCCCAGGTGGCCAAGCCACTTGTTCTTCCCAGGTGGCTTTCCTGCCAGCTTCCTGAGGCTAGCTTTCCTTATTTCTCTTTCTACCAGGCTGAAGGGAAGCGGCACATCTTCCCAACCCCCCTGTTTTTCCTTAGTGGTTCTAGAGCGTGATCTGAGTGGGTTGGGGTTGCTTTCTGGAGCCCAGCCCCAATCATTAATCCATCATTTATAATTCCCTCATGACTCCATGACTTAGCAACAGTGTGCTAGGCACAGACCTCTCTATTCCCCCCCTTGCAATTTCTTGGCCGTGCCTCTTCAGCTTTCCCCCTCAATCTTCGTGCCTCTGTATCCTGCATCCTCTCCATCCCTGACCCATTATTCCCTCAACCGATCGATCGTTTCACCATCTTCATCTCAGATTTTTCCTCATCCAGCCCTGCCCAGCACTGGGGACATAACTGTAAACAACACCTACAAGTCCCTGCTCGCACGGAATTTGCATGAGGCAAAGAGACACTAAGTTAGTGAACAACACATCCAGACTGTGGTAAATAAAAGGCCGTGTAACATGCAGTGGGAGAGCTGGTGTGTGTGTGCCTGCCCCCCCCCCCTCTGTGTCTGCATGTGCTTGCTGCGTGCGTGTGTGCGTAGTGTGGGTGTACCACGTAAGTAGTGTGAGTGAGCAGAAGAGGTCACATTTGAGCTGAGATCTGAAGCAAGGCATCAGCTGAGTAGGTTTCTGAAGGAAGGGTGTTTCGGGGCAAGGGAAGAGTCAATGCTGCGGAGTCCTGGTGAAATGCTGGTGTCCTCAAGGGACTGGGAAGCATTCACTCCCACAACATGGTGAGAACCCGATGTCACACTTATTTTCACAAAGCAGCGCTAGGGCATCACTTTTCAATGCTTGCATAGCACACTGGGGTGGTACAGAATTGTGTATGTCTGTTAGTGATTATTTATTTATGTTTAACTGCTAAACCCAAGCCCTGGGGTGGGTGAGGATCATTTTGTTCTCTTTTTTGTGTCCCCAGGGCCTGTCCCTGCCCTTGGCAGGTGCCTGGTCCTTTGCTGAATGGGTGAGTCAGAGACCTTTAAGACAAGATGCTCTGTGTTCTGGAGAAGGGTTTTGATCGCCTTTCTCGAATTAGCCCTTTGTGCTGATGGGTTACCAGCTATGGTCCCTTCTCTCTGGGGCCTTGGGCCGTGTGTACACAGCCCTGTCTTGACTTCCAGGCTAAACACCTGGAAGTCAAACCCTGTGTGTAGTGGGTAAGTGTGACCCGTGGGCAGTGCCACTGAAGGACTTACCTGTTGGAGCTGTGGGAAGGTCCATGCTGAGATTCTAATAAGTGAGGATAAATGTGTGTGTGTGTGGAGGGGTAATGTGCAGGAGGATTTGCCAGTCCAGCAGAGAGGAAAAACACCAGCAGCTGACTGAGATGGTGTGCAAATATCAGCCCCATGCAGAACTTTTCCTAAACACTTTTTATTGCCATAGCCTATTATTTTTGCATAACACCAAATAAACTTTAGACTTTAGCTCGTTTTCTGTGACAGAAATGTCACCTGCGCATGTATTAGAATAACACAGGCCTCATAAAATGTCCTCTCCGGAAAGGACATTGGGAACTTGGACTTTTTCTCTGTGAAGATAACAATCTCGAAAATTGGGAATTCAGATGAGAAACGTTAGCAAACAAACAGCCTCTTGGGCCATTCATTGTTTTGCAAGTTCGAGATAAGATTACTCAGCCATTGTGCTATGACTTTGGAGTTCTTGATGTAATACTTATATATTCTAATTTGATATATTATTATTAAGAACTGCATTATCTCAGAGTGAAAGTATTTCGAAAACAGAGAGGTGGTAGATGAAGTCAGGACAAAATAGACCGTGTGTGTGTGTGTGTGTGTGTGTGTGTGTGCGCGCGCACACGAGCCTGACTTACTGTGGAGGCAGGAGGACTCTGGGATGCACACATTTTAAGGACACAAAATCGTAGTGGTCTAGGGAGGGCCTGCATGACCTAGATGGGGAACTCAGTAACACTGCACAGTTACACAGGTGTGCTTTGCCTCTAAATATGAACTCAATAACGAGTGTGCAGTGCCCAGTGTAGACAGAAGAGGGCACCAGATCCCCTGGAGTTGGAGCTACAGATGACTGGGGGCTGCCTTGTAGACCCTAGGAACTGAACCTGGGTCCTCTGCAGGAGTCACAGGTGCTCTTAACTACTGGGCCACCTCTCCAGCCTCTATATTACATATTTTTATAACGTGTTATTTTATTTGTTTTTTTTACATTCTATTCAGTGGCAAAGCCTAATGTGACTGGCACGTGCTTGTCAACACATTCGATCTGAACTGATGTGGGGTGGCTTATGGACTCTTTTGTGTGACTGTGTTCTGCTGTAGAAAAAAAAATGTGTTAATTACAGATCCTGCTGGGGTGTGAAGGAGACCTGGTGTCAACTTTTACAAAAATCACAAGCATCTGGTGTTTTGGATGA
>CM052700.1:11053103-11070603 GCA_028551405.1 Uromys caudimaculatus
TCCCTCCCTGTTACCCTCCCCTTCTACCTCTGTTTATTTCTCTCTCTGTCACTACCTCCCCCTTTGCCTCTATCCCCCCTCCTCTCATTCCTTCTCCCTCTCTCTTTCACATTCCCTCTGCATTTTCTCTCTGTCCCCCCCCAGTCTCCCTCCCCCTTCCCCCTTCCCCCCTTCCTCTCCCTCTAGGCTACCTGGTGTTTGGGTCCCTTTACACTGCTCATATATGAAGACTGGAGGACAGGTTTGTTTGTTTGTTTGTTTTTCCCTCACTAAAATTTAGATATTTACATCATGAGCAGAAACGTTATCTGAGGTACCACTATAGATACGGAGCTCTGCCTTCTGCTACCTTCCTAGCTTCTAATAGGGATTTTTTTGATTTGTTCCCTCTCAGGAGGATTCTGAAATGAAGGAAGAAGAAAGTTTGGGTGCTAAGTCCAGGCAACAGAGTCTGTGCTTGCAATACCAATGAGCGTACCCAAGGGGAATTACTAAATAGCTCAAAGATTCTAGAACACCGAAAGCCTAAAGCTGCGAAGAAAACAAACAAACAAACAAACAAACAAACAATAACCAAACCCACCACCACCACCACCAACAACAACAACAACAAAAACCACCCTGCTTTAGACATTAGGGATAGACATTTTTTTAAAAAAATCTGGCAGAATAAAATTTAAAAATATAACAGGGGTGAAAATTCAGAAACTATTCACAGGGGTCAATAAAATATGTTAACTTTTCTCTGCTACAAACCATTGCAGATTCAGAGTTGAAAATTCAAATACCAAACAAAAACCCAACTGAGGGGCCGGGGCTGGGGTTCAGTGCTAGAGCACTGGCTAATGAACGGAAGCCCAGGCTCAGGGCCCAGAACTGTATGAGCTGAGGGTCTCACATGCCCCTAACGTGGCACTTGGGACAGCAGTCCTCAACCTTCCTAATCATGCTGCAACCCTTTAATACAGTCCCTCATAGTGGGGTGACCCCCAAGCATAAGATTTCATTTCATTGCTACTTCATAACTGCAATTCTGCTACGGTTACGAATCTGTAATGAAAATATCTGATCTGCAGGATATCTGATAGTCGACCCCTGTGAAAGAGTCCTTTGATCTCAAAGGGGTGAGCGACCCACAGGTTGAGAAGCACTGATTTAGAAGGTCAGGAGTTCTCGGTCATCTTTGACTGGCTGCAGGGTGAGTGTGGGTTTAGGGCCGCTCTGGTACAGGTAAGACTGCCTCAAAGACACAGTTAGGGCTGGAGAGGTGGCTAAGAAGAGTGCGCACTGCTCTTCAGAGATGAGAGTTTGGTGCCTAGCACTATAACAAAGGCTCTGATGCCTCAGACGCTCTCGGCCCCTGCACCCACAGGCACCCCACACACACACACACAGAATTGGAAAACCTGATTGTCTTAGTGACAGTAACTCCCATTTTAATTGTTACCCTTATCCTCCATAAAAATACGGTCAACTGTTCACTTGTACTTTTCAATCTGTTATTTGGTGGTCTTTTTTTTTTTTTTTAACATAATTTATGTCGCAGAGTTTATTGTAGCTTATTTTCTTCACCTAACGAATATATATCTTGCTTCCCATCCGAGACAATAATTATTACATAGTTCTCTGCTGTTGTGAAATAGAATTTTATTTTATGGCTATCCTGGAATTTTAAAAGCATAAGAGCTTTTGATCCTTTTCTTTTCTATAGTTATTTTAATTATTGCTATTATTTATTTCCTTTGGACTCTCACCTGCCTTCTTACATAGATCCACGTAGGATCTAGTTTGATTAGAATAGGTAATATGTGTGCTGGTGGGGTTTTTGTCAGGTTGACACAGGCTAGGGTCACCTGGGAAAAAGGAACCTGAATTCAGAAACGGCCCCCATCAGATTGGCTTGAAGGCAAGTCTATGGGGGCTTTCTCTTCATTCACGATTACTACGAGAGGACTCAGCCCGAAGTTGGTGGTGCCACCCTTGGGTCGATGGTCCTGGGCTTCACCGGGAAGGCAGCTGACTTCGAGTCTGGAGAGCAAGGGAGTGCTCCGAGGCTCTGCTTCAGTTCCTGTGAAAGAGAGTTCCTCCCCTGACTTGCCTGAGTGGTGGCCCGAGACCTGGGACACGTAAGCAAACGAGCTCTTTTCTCTCCAAGTTCCTTTTGGTGGTGGTGTTTATCACAGCAAGCAAGGGTAAATAAACTAGGCCTTTGGGCAGGCCATGTTTTCAATAGCAGTTTTGCCGTTTGATGGCAAACATAGAGCCATGACTTGAGAGAGAAAACAAGTGCTATTTTTTCATATTTCATATTCAGATGTTGCTAAAGTATGGATCGGTAACGGCCAGGTTCAAGATGTACGTTTCTCTCTCAATGCCCAGGAGGAGCAAACCTTGTCATTAGACAATAAACTCACATTTCAAGCAGGTTCCCTGTGGCCCTGTTGGGGAAGCAATGCTTTATCTGCAGCATTGCTGGCTATTCCAAGGTTATGAGTAACAGCCCAGAGAGACCTTTGGATGACTAGAGGCTCAGTAAATAAGAAGGTCTGACTGGATCACTCTCCCACCAAATAGAACTACAATTGCCTAGTCCTGTGCTCCTGGCCCACAGCCTTTCCTTTCCACGCTGTCTCCCTGCATTAAGGAGCCCCCAGCTGCATGCACTTTTCCAGGCGTTTCCAGGAGAGACAGGCTGGGCATTGGGACAGACACACCTGCAGCCCCTCCTAGACTATCACAGATTACTTCTGTCAGTCTCCCTACCCCAGCCGCTGTTAGCTCATAGAACTAACCACTGTTTTGAGCTTTGTGGCGTTCTTATGTTTGCCACCATATTAACAGAGATAAATGCTCATCAATAATATTTGCCTTTGCTCATTTCTAACCCATGAAAAGGGTGTTTTGGGGTCCGTCATCCGTGCCACTTTCCTGATTATATTGTAAGGAACAAATGTTGCTGAGTAGAGCAGTTGGCCTCCTCATGTTCACTGTAAGGGAAGATTATATTATCTAAATATATTAACATGCATTTCTCTTTTCTTGCGGTTCTAAATAGTTTTGGTGGTTTGGTTTTGTTGTTGTTGTTTGACAGGTTCTCACTATGTTGAGGCTCTCATTGTCTGACCTAGAATTGGTCTACGAAGACTAGACCAGCCTCAAATTTAAAGAGATTCACCTGCCCCACCTCCTGAGTGCTGGGAATAAAGGTATCCTCTATCACACCTGATTAGTTCTAAATAATTTAAATTTTTCCTTATGATTTCCTCTGTGATCCATGAGTTATTTGGAAGTCTGTTTAATTCTCTCTTATTTAAGTTAATCTTTAGGGATGTGTTGCAGTTTAAATTTACTTTTTTGTGTGTTTACGGACACTGAAACACAAAGCTTTAAAAAAAATTAGTTGGCTATTAATTCCCAACTTCATTTCCTTGGAAGCGTAGATGAGTCTGGACTAAGTTAGTGAATTATTGCTGCCTGTGGGCCAAACCCAGCATCCAGTCTACCCCCCCCCCCCATAGTTGTCAAGCTAAGCACGGTTGGAACATTCTGCATGGACCGGAATCTCAGAAGACGAAGTGTATGGGAACTATAAGAGTTCTAATTCATGCATACAAATAAAGTTTTATTGCAACACAACCAGGGTAATTCTTATGTATGTGGGTGGCTTCTTTTGATCTATGTAGGGGCAGCCACCAGAAATCACTGACCTACATAGCAGAGGCATTCACTGTGTGGCTTTTGACAGCAAAAGTTTGTCAGCCCCTGGTTCAGAGGTACAGAGTCTTAGAAACATGTTAAGAGATGGTGGTAGTATGGTTATTTTCTGTGAGTTTGATGAAAATTTGTGTCTTTAGTTGCAAATGCCATATACAGTCACATTAGCATGTATATATACATATACGTACGTACACACGACACACATGCATATGCTCTGAGGGAGAGCAATATCTCTCAGTAGCCGCGTGGGTGACACATTCCCAACTACACCCCCATGTGTCTTGTGTGTGCATGCTTGTGCATGTGTGTCTCACCAACGGAGACTTCCAGAAGACTGAGGATTTAAGCAAAGAAATTCACATAGAGCGTTTTCACACTGCAATGACCTCATGGGAAGGTTTTGTTGCAATATACTCCAAATGTTTTGCTTACATTTAAAATGAATATTCAGCCTTCTCGAAACAATATAACTTCAGAACAGTTGAACAGTGACACTCTTTTTAAGTCTATGTATCTCATTTCACTCGTTTTTATTCCTTACAGATTAGATCTCTGTGGGTCAGCCCAAATCTTAACTCATTTGCTCACACGATTCCCCGGCATCCTCTGCCTCTGATGGGGGCTGACGTCGGATGTCATCTGTGAAATGAGATTTCAGAAAGGTACCTTTTGCTCATTCAAAAAAAATGTCTCATTTTCACTTTGTTATGGAAATATAATTTTCTGGACACGATATTATATAGGTTGGCAGTGATTTTTACATAGCTCTCTGAAGATATTTCACTGTCTTCTGATCCTCATTATTGCTGTTCATAATTCTTTAGTAATTTGTTTCTCCTTGATACTTCTCTTGATGCTTTCAAGATTGATTTTTCCCTATGGTATATGTGTGTGTGTGTGTGTGTGTGTGTTTGTGTGTGTGTATGTGTGCGTATATATATATTCATAACTCCCTACATATATGTGTGTGTATATATATATTTTTTCATAACTCCCTATGTGTGTGTGTGTGTGTGTGTGTGTGTGTGTGTAATGTCAGAACTCCCTGCCTTGGAGGTATGCCTTAAATCCATCTTCAAATGTCACCTGCTATTCTTTCTTCACCTCTCACCTCCACTGCATTCGTTTTATTGTCTGTCAGAGATTCTGAATGGCTACATACATGTGATCCACACCGCTTATTCTTATTTTCCTCTCTCTTCACACTCCTATGCTTTGTTGGGCATTTCCCCCACATGTTCTTAGGGAAATGTTCCTACTTCAGAAGTGATACTTTCCCTTCATAGTGTTAGGAAGACTTCCACTTCACGCACACGTAGCCATTTTATTTGGTCTTTTACTTAGAATTTTGTTTTGTTTTTTTCTTTAATAGAACATAGTTAATTAGCTTTTCTGAAGCATAAATCTAAGCATTGTCTACTTTTGCTGCCAGTCATTTTGATTAGTTTTTCTTATATGTCATGTGATCCTTGTACATGAATTCCATTTAACAGACATTAATGTATGGGAAATTGGAAGATAATAAAGTGATGTTTTCCCTAGAAATGATTTGCATGTAGCATTTTAAAAATTTTCTCTGTGTGGCAAACAAATTATTGACTATTAAAAAAAATAAACAGACAACCAAAAATAAAACTATTTTGCCCACATGTAAGAAATGTATGTGCATTTAGTTTTGACCAGTGAAGTCTAATGGATGAGGTAGAGGTTACACAGGCAGATGATCTGTCAGTGACATTTAGCTTCACACCGTCCCTCACATATCTAGGTGTTATACTGAAGCAATCTGAAGCTTTAGCTTCAAAGCCTTTGATAGGGTCTGAGAAGGCAAACGCACATGAAGAACCATAACAAACAAGAAACATAAACAACTCTCACAAAATAACAGGCAGGAAGCCCAAGCAGCGCTAAGTGGGAAAAGGTCAAATGACCTTTTGGCATGCTCTCTCAAGTGACAAATGATACCCGCAGTGGTGGCCACAGGGAGCGCACTTGGCTACTAGATCATACATAGGAGATTGAGGTCAGAGACAACAATCATATTCTAAACGTCAGTGCCTCTCTTCTATCTTTGTCCAGAGATGTGTCTTGTATTACGTGTGTTCACAGCTCAGACCTGGGCTAGGCATACAGCTCAGCTAAGATACTTGTCTAGCATGCTCCAGGCCTGAGTTCAATACTGTAAACATATGTACACATACGTACCGCACAAATGTAGACACGTGTGCACACAGGTCTACACACAGTGGCTCTTAAGTGACATACCTGTATCAGGTTATAGGATGGAATTATGAAGGAACAGTAAAGAACTTGGAAGAGTACTTCTGACTAAATTCCCCAGATAAAACTCTGCCATTAAAAATTTACACATTGAGAAAAAAAATCAATTTCTGGCATTTCCTTTTGTGACTTGAAAAAAAATCTGTGTTGTTAGCATTCATATATTTTGGTAGATGTATATTTCAATGTATTAACTGAATTCAGTGTTTGGCATATATTACCTCATATATGTATTATATATTCATGATGAGACTATTTAAAATCATCTTTTACCTATTTTCAGATATTTGAAATGAAACTTTTGGTATGTAGCTTTTATACCCAGCTGTAGGCTCAGTCAAGATTTGGGATGCTCATTTACTTGATATATTTATGTTTATTCTTCTCTACATCATTTTTTTGTTCCATATGCCAACATTAACAAGTGAGTTTTTTTCCCCTTTTGATTGAAGAGACAGGATCTTATGTAGCCCAGGCTTACCTTGAAATCACTACATAACAAAGGGTAGCTTCGAACTCCTGGTTTCCCTGGATGTGCTTTCTAAGTGCTGTGATTATAGGCATGTGCCAAACATGCCTAACAATAAGTGAGGTCTTCAAACAATAAAAACATATATGGTGGCACTATAAACAGCTAAACTCAAGCTGTTATGATGGTGCAGTGAGTGACAGAACTTACTGCCAGTCTTGATATCCTGAGTTTAGTTCCTGGGACCCATGTGATGGAAGGAGAAAATTGAAAATTGAGTCTGGCAAGTTTTCTTCTAATCAATCTCTCTCTCTCTCTCTCTCTCTCTCCCACACACACACACACACACACACGAGAGAGAGAGAGAGAGAGAGAGAGAGAGAGAGAGAGAGAGAGAGAGAGAGACTAAAGAAATAGAAATGCCTTAAAAATTTAGATAGGAAAATTTGACATTGAATCTTAGCAAATTATAATCCAGATTATTCAAATGAAACAAATAAGACCTATACATCAAACTTATAGACACTTTAAGTTTATGGTGATAGCTAATATTTCTGTGAAATTATATTCTCACACAAAGATAAAATTTAAGGGGAAAATTAAGATTTAACAATATAGAATTACAGAGAGTATTAAGGTGGAAGATACAGTTCCGTTGAAGTTCACTTAACATAGGGCTCTTCTATCTGACTCTAGGCAGTCTGCTTGCCAAAAGAAAACTGGATACAGGTTTGGGATGTCTTGCTGGAAGGGTTACTTGGATCAAAGGGCTCAGTGATCATTTTAGTTTCTCTCTCTCTCTCTCTCTCTCTCTCTCTCTCTCTCTCTTTGTGTGTGTCTGTGTGTGTAATTTCAGAGAATAAAAAAACTTAAAGCTCATTTGAGTCAGAAAAGAATGGTTTTGATAGATTTCTCTGCCCTTTGAGGACCAGTAAAAGGAAAAACATTTTGAGGGTAAGTCTCAAAATAGCTAAGAGAAGGTTCTGTTGGTTATGAATCTGCTTCTACTATTTCAAGGCTTACACTATCTGTAAGGAGTAAGAGCAGTCTCATGTAAGTCCTAAGGGTCGGTCTGTACCCGTCTGCAGTTTAAGGAGAATTGATCTGAGTACATAACTCTATTTATGTAAGCTGTGGAGTAGGCAGACCTGGATTTTAATCCCAATGTCACTATTGACTTTGGCAAAAAGAAAATTATGAATATCATTTTCCCAGTCTTCTAAAGTGGCGATCCATTTTAAGGGTTAGAGACAATGTAAGTACTTTTCGTAGTTCCTGGCATAGATTGTCAATCAACAATCCTAGTTATCTATACGATCTATCCAAATTGGCTATTTCCAACACTGGACATGCTCAGATGGATGTCAGTCTACTGGGGATGATGGAAGATTCTGTATGAAGGCAGCAGACTGAACTTAATCATAAAATCTATCACTGCCCACTTTTAGTCTCCATCTTGCCTGGTAATTCACATTGTCTTGAAAGAGCTTTTGCTTGCCTCGAAAAGCAGGTAGGCCCAGCTATTTAAGCCAAGTTTTGTTTAATAGTCTGTCTTGGCTTTGGGAAGTCAATTAATTGCCTTGGAAGTTAGAAGGGCCAGGGTGTCTGGGGGCATAGCTGTGACAACGGAGGTATTGTAAAAGGTAAGACAATGCCAGGTTCAGGAGAGAAGACTGGCAGATTCTTATTTTGTGGCTCCGGTGATCGAGCCAGGGAGCATTGTGCAGTGGTGAGCAGTTATTACCGGACTAAAGAGTCTCCCATACTCGAAACTACACCAGGCTCTTGGCAGGAGCTCCTATGAAAATTGGGATCCAGGACGCCTTGTGAGACAGGTCTGGACTTGCTGGCTACATCCAGTGACTGAGGTTTGTAGCCTCTCTAAACCAGTGAAGCCCTTGGGTACCACTTGCACACTACCTGTGTTGAGGAGGTGATAAAGGAGCAGACCAACGACAGGTCAGAGGCTGGGGAATACCTCCCGCTGATGTAGCTTGGTAGGGCAGTAACTCCCAGATTAACACTGGTCATCAGTTGTATCAGTTGTGCGGCAGGACCTGGCCACAGTCACCTGAGCGCTCTTTCCACCTAGGGTATTACCCCTGTCGCAGGCGGTGCTCTGCAGACTCAGGTCAGTTTACTTGAGGAAGTGTAGACACCAGTCTAGGCTGGCATCCCGGGTCAACCCTGCCGGGTGCTGTGCTCGCCTTGCAGGATGAAGCCCTCAGGACCCCGTCCAGAGCCCTAGGGTCTACTAGAGACTCAACTGTCCTCAAGACCTAGCAAACGGAGCCCTCTCCCGGCCGCGCGGGGCAGCGCGCGTTCCCGGCTCGCTGCTGGGCATGCGCGGCGCGCGCTGGCTGTGGCCGGGAGCCAGCGGCGCGCACACACGGCCCGGGCGGCGGGCGAGGCGGGCTCGCGGGGCGCTGGGCGCGGGGCGCGGGGCAAGCCCCAGCGGCGAGTCTGCAGCGGGGCGCGGCGAGCGCTCCAGCTCCGGGATCGTTCTCCCTCGGCCACCGGTCCCCTCGCGTCTAGGGAGGTCGTGGCACTCCCTGAGGAGCGCGGCGGCTCGGAGGGCGGATCCGAGGTAAGAGCCCCTCGGACATCGGTGCGGGTCTCCGGGTGGGATTCCCGCGGCATGGGCTCCCTCTCGCTTTCCCGTAAAGGTCTTTGGGGGCCGGGACCCGAGCGGTGCCAGGCTCAGCGGCCGCTGCGGGTCACTTGGACCCTTTGCAACTGGTGTCGGCGGCCAGGTGTGCGCGGGCGCTGCCGCCCAGCGCGTCCCCGCGCTCGCTCCGCGCACCCCGAAGCCAGGAGACCGGAGCCCCCCCGCGGCCTCCTCCGCCGGGGTGGTCGCTGAGGGTCCCCAAGACCCCACGCTCCCCTGGGCTGCGCCAGCGTACCTGAGCTCAGCACACCTGGACTCCCACCCCGCCCTAACGTCTTGGATGTGGGGTTTTCGGAGCGCCTCTTACCCCAGCCCAAGTGGGGACCCCCCAGGGGACCTGTTTGAGATGGGGACCCGCCCCGGTATACACCCTTCAGTTGGGGTAGCTCTCTGTGTTTGAATAGTTGTGAATTCGGGATCACTTTCCAACACCATTTTACTTTTGGGAAGATGGCCTCTCTGTGGCTGTCAGTAGTGCTTCGGAGGATTCCACACCCACCGAGAGACTGTGAAGGCGCCCCGGGTCTCATCCCTTCTTTCCTTTCAATGACTACAATACTCATGCAAAATCTTTGCACGGTTCTCTGCGCCATGCTGTTCAAATCCTCCTCCTGTAGCCCCCAAGTGCTGCTGGCATCTTGCCGGGGCAGGACGCCCTAGGGTTTGGGCTTAAAATCCGTAGACATTTGGAGCTGCGAGGCATTAGAAGAGGAGGTTTTCCTGAGCCAATGTTTCAGAGAACGCATGGCTGCTTTTCTTCTAAAGGTTTCACTTCTTGCCTCAGACAGTAAGAGAAAGAGACAAAATAGCGAATAAGATAGTTCAGATACAACTTGGTTCAGACACGTGTACTTTGAAGTTTTATTTGGTTTTGCCACTTTGGGGAGGAGGTGCAATTAGGATTCCTGGAAGTCTTTTTTATGTTAAAAAAAAAAAATCCTCAAAGTGTCTGTGTTGTGGGCTGTTTCTAATTTCTCTCCATTGAAAGGATGCCATTCTAAGGCGCCCTGGGTGTTGGAACGCCTGCGCTCATTGTGTAGAATTGTAGATCTTGGGACAGTGAGTCTATTGAAATTAAAGTCAATGACATCTCGCCTCACCTAGTGAAGTTTTACTTTTTTTTTTTTTTTAATTGGGGATTGGAGGATTTGGGGCATGCTGCTGTAGTTCTTAGTTTGCTGGTGTTGAAAATCGATGACTGATGTGCTCGCACCATTTGAAGGCTCAGCTACTCTATAGACTCAGCACACAGACGGTTGTGGACAGTGTGCCACACGCTAGTATGCTTGTGTATGTAGAAAGTCTTTCCTGCACCACAGTAGGTTAAGACTGTAAAATTCCACAAGTAACTCTCTTCCTTCCTAGCAGGAAAAAAGAAAGAAAAGAAAGTATCTTTTAAATCCCACTATTCTGAGCCAAGTGTTGCTTACCGAATTTGGGCTGTCTACTTTGTAACTTTCTTTCACTTTCCAGTGTCTTGAGTATCATTATAATTGGCAAGTTAGCCTTTTATTAACAGTGGGAAATATTTTAAGTAAACTCCTATTTAGGATGATTCTTTTAAAAATTCCCCAACCGGAAACTGGTGTTTAATTTTGAACACTGTGCTTATTTATGGTCAAAGGCAAAGAGTTTATTTTGTATGCACATGTAGCGTTATCGGGATTCGAGCTACACTGGTTCTTTTCAGCCTTGGCTTCTTTGTAGCTCTGTGACACAGGCTCTGCTCTCTGCTTTCGCATCTTTTTATCTAGCCCGTTTTCTTCTTCTGAATCTCTTCAGTCACCTGGTTTTATCTTAAAGCATAAGTTCGTTTGAGCTAGGTTTGACTAAGAAACTCTAAACCCCAGGTTCAAAGCTCTCTAGTTCCGTAAGCTCTATCGCATGAGTTTTAGCACTAACTTTGTGTGAGTTTTCAGTTGGCTTTTCTGAGTTGTATTAGACACATTTGGTCATTTTGTCTCAGTGCAAAACAACGAAGAGTATAGCTTATAAACTTTCAGACATCTGCAGGGGTATCAGAGAGGAAGGGATGGAACTTTAGCCAAAGTGCTATACAGTACGTCCCTCCTGGGGATTGCCCCACCAAATTGTTTGCAGCTGTGGGGGACTGAACATTTTTTTTTTTTTTTTTAAAGAAACATTGTAGAGGAGACCTTGCAAACATCGTGAACTGAGGATTTATAAGAACATGGGGGTCTTGCTCAGATACACATCCGAAGTAGGATTTTTAAAGAGACCCTAAGGCCTGAGAAGATGGCTAGGTGGATAAAGTGCTTGCCAATCCAGGATGAGTTCAGAACCTGAGTACCCATGTAAAAAGCTGGCATGCTTCTGCAGTCCCAGTGCTGGGGTGTAGAGGGCGAGTACTAGGGACTTGCTAGCCAGCCAGTCTCCCTCAAATGGCAAGCTCTAAGGTCAGCTGTACACACACACACACACACACTAAATGAGTACTGAAAGCAGTCTGTAAGCTATTTATGTGGTTGGAAAAAGTGCAGCAACGGTCGGAGGACTTTGTAACAACTATTAACATCTTACGTTACTATTGACTGTGGGTGGTTATTGGTGTGGTCTTGTTAACTATGTTGAATATATGTCTTTTTCCCTTTGTTTTTTTAGTGACTGAACCCAAGGTCTCAGCACATAGCTCTACCACTGAGCCACACCCCAGGCCTTCCTTAGTTTTATCTATTGCCTGTTTTCTTTCACAGGACCTATTAGTCAGAACACTGCTTACATTTAATTGTAGCAGTTTCTTCAGCTCCAACTGGCTCTGATCTTTAAGTCCTCAGGTTTTCCTCCCCTCCCTCCCTCCCTCCCTCCCTCCCTCCCTCCATCATTCCCTCCATCATTCCCTCCCTTTCTTCTTTTTCTTTTTTCTTTTTTTGGACAACTTTGGCCATTTTGAGGACTCCTGGTCATAGAGTTTATAGCATGCTTTCCCCTTTTGAATTTGTCTTTTGTTTGTCCCAGGGTTAGGCTGCAATTAATCAGGCCTTTGATGCCAGCATTAGGAACGTTCAGGCAGAAAGATGGCAGGTTCAAGACCAACCTGACTACATAATGAGGCCCTGTCTTAGTCGGGGTTACTATTGCTGTGATAAAACACCATGGCCAAAAGCAAGTTGAGGAGAAAAAGGGTTATTTGACTTTTGCTTCCGAGTCACTGTTCATCATTTAAGGAAGTCAAATCAGGAACTCAAAACAGACCAGGAACCTGGAGGCAGGAGCTGATGCAGAGGCCATGGAGGAGTGCTGTATACTGGCTTGTTCTCCATGGCTTGCTCAGCCTGCTTTCTTAAAGAAGCCAGAACCAGCAGCCCAAGGGTGGACCTGGCCACAATGGAATGAGCCCTCCCAGATCAATCACTAATTAAGAAAACAACATGCAGGCTTGCCTACATCCCTATCTTATGGAGGCAGTTTTTTCAATTGAGGCTCGCTCCTCTCTGATGGTTTTAGCCTGTGTCAAGTTGAATATAAACTAGCCCGGACAGACCCTGTCACAAGACAAGGAAGCTCAGCCGTTGTGAGGCTTGGATTGAAAGACAACCAGGGCAAAGCGCCTTGTCCATCACAGGTCACCGTGCACACCCTCAGCAGGGTTATCACGCTCATCTTGATCACTGGCTGAGATAGCATCTGTCAGTTTTTTCTGCTGCTGAGTTCCTGGTCCTTTCTTTTCTATTCTCTCCTCTTGGGAAGGAGTTTCCCAGCACAGCCTGGGTTTAAAGAGTGGAGACTTGTGACCCTTCCCTATCCCTGAGAGTGTAATATCTCTCTACAGCTATGTGTTATTTATCATGTGAATAGAAAATTAGCCAGGACAGACCGTGTCACAAAGAAAGGACTCAGCCATTCTGGGCTTTGGAAGATGACTGAGGCAAAGTGCCTTATCCATCACAGGTCTCAGTACACAGCATCAGCAGGGTTATCGGACTCATGGGAGACTTTCCTCTTTTCCTTCATTTAGTTATTTGGTCATTTGTGTATAAATCTGAACTCCTGACTACTTTACTGTATTTTTGGGCTATAATCTAGCCCTCTTGAAGCTCAAATCTTTACAGTTTGATTTTTGCATCTCTTTGATAAATCTCTATCAATCAGTGTTTTGCTGTTGTCTGTTTGTTTTATAGCATGTCTCTATAACATGTTCTAGGCTCTTCATGTATAGTTCTTGTCTAGAATTAGGCATTTTGTCTAAGAATTGGGTTCCTATTGTTTGGAACTTTTATTGGAAAGCCAGGTCTGACCCAGGAGTGATGGCATATGCTTTTAATCACAACCTTCTGGAGGCAGATGTGTGAGAATTATGAGTTCAAGGTTGGCTTGAGCTATACTTTGGAAGAAACCAAGGTCTGAGCACTCTATGTATATGTTAGTGGAATGTCATTAATTCCAGGCTCTCTGGTGAAAAATAAGGAAATAAATGTATGTATAGGGGTTTTAATGGACACAGTCTATGTATGTATATATATTTCTGCATGTGTATATATCTATATTAAAGTAAATGTGAGTTCATACTGGGGTAACGCTGATTGTGAAGCATGTCATCCTGGTTTCTCCCTAGTTCATCTGGAAACTTCCTATAGTGGTGAAGAGAAACCTGGCTCTGCTCCGCTGTTGGCTTAATTGTTCATTTCCATTATACAAGTTTAGCAGTATTGGCATTGATAAGCCTTGATAGCATGAACAACCACTTTGCCTATGGAGTCTGGTGCCTATATGTAGGGCCTTTTGCTTTTAAGCTTAGTCTTTACTGGTTTGCACAGCTAGCTAGCCAGATGTCATGAGTTGGTTGCACATACAGCTAGTTACATTCTTATGTCATAGTCTGTTTTCCATCTTGGAATCCCTTGACCTTAGAGATCATTTTCATATACATATTAAGATTAAGCCTTGGTCTTAGGAAGTTTTGTGGATTTGATGTGCTTATATTGAAAGTATCATATCAAATGACTTTGACATATTAGAGTTTCCTATCTTACCTATCCTTTCTCATTTTGCCTACTTTTTCATTTTAAACCTTATCATTTTTATTATTTAAATTAGGTGATCTCTCTGTGTGTTTGTGCGTGGGTATGTGCCTAAGTGCAGGTGCCTGCGGAAGCCAGAGGCATCCATCCCTTGGAGCTGGAGTTTGTATGTGTGGTTGAGTGCTACTGGATATTGGTGCTGGGAACTGAGCTTAGACTCTCTGCAAAAACAACACTCATTCTTAATTGCTGAGCCCCCCTCCTTTTGCCGAATTCTTAATGAGCCTTTAAAAAAGTATTGTTTAGAGTTTTAAGAGGTTTTGCTTTTCAGTGCTGGAGAGTGAACCCTGAGCCTTATACCTGCCTGGTATTTGTTGATTTAATCTCCAGCCCCTAAGAGCTTTGTAAAAATAAGCACCTTTTCAAATATGTTTTGCAAATATTTTCTTCTAGATTGTCTAATGTTTTTATTCTCTTGCCAGAGGAGATGTTTGATTGCCTTCTGTTGTTGTTGTTGTCTGTAAATCAAGGTCTCACTATGTCATTTATGCTGGCCAGAACTCACCATATAGTGTGTGGAAAGAATCCATAATCTTAGCTCGCCCACATAAAAAACACACAGCCCAGGTATTTTACTTACAAACCGTAAGCCTAGATTGGGCAGGCTTAGAGCTCTACTAACTTGTTCCCCAGCGATGAAGTCCCTTGTTACTCGCTGTTTCTTCTGGCCATGTGCTCATGGTCCATCTCCTCTCATGGCGGCCTCCTCCATCTCCATCTTCTTTCTCCTCCGCTCCCTCTGCCTGCAACCCCTCACAGGATCCTCAGGTCCCACCTTTCTCTTTCCACTGTCCTGCCCAGTCCCAGGCTCTAGCCTTCTATTGGCCAGTTAAATTGGGGAACAAGGTTCACATAGCATCACTTGGTTGGTACACTCGAGGACCTGCTTGGTGGTGGTGGTGGTGATGGTGGAGCAGCCATATCTTGAGAAACCAGTATTTAGCATTAGGATACAAGCAACCTCAGACTTACCCACTGTAATAGTGGAGGCTGGATGAAAACTCAGCTGATCCTCCTGTTGCAGCCTCCAAAGTTCTGGGGTTGCATGTGAGCGCTACCACACCCAGCTAGATACTTAAGGCTTTGTAAATGCATTTGTGTGTGTTCATGCATGTGGGTACTTGTGTCATCAGACCCATATATGCATGCGCATGTGTGTAGAGGCCAGAGCATGACGTAAACTCTTATGTTCGGGAGTCTTGCCCATCCCCATTGAGGCAGGCAGGGTCTCTCTCACTGGCCTAGAGCGCACCAGTCAGGCTTGGATGGCTAGCTGTGGATCTCCAAGGACTCCTTGGTTCTTCCTGTCCCTGCCTCCCCAGTGCTGGGAGTACAAGTGTGCACACTCGTGGCCCTGACTTTCTTTCTTCCTTTGTAATCTGTGTCCCGGAGACTGGACTTGCGTCATGATTTCAAGGCAAGGGCTTTACTGGCAGAGGCATCCTCTGAGCCCTGTGTTTTAAGTGTTGATAAAGTAAATCTATCAATTTCATGATGTAGTACCTATTTTTATATATTTTTTATTTTTTTAAGATTTAATGCATTTGTTTGTGTACGCGAGGGATGGAACCCACGCATGCACCGTGGTGTACATGTGGAAGTCAGAGCCAGTTTTCTCTTCTCGCCATGGGAATTTCTGGGGATTGAACTAGGGGGATTAGGCTTGCCAGGAAGTGCCTTTATCTGCTACATGAGGATGACTCATTAGACGGCATGTTTAAGATCCATGAGAGTATTTTTACTTTCCCTCTTGTTTTCTGATCTACATCCCACTGACAGAGATGTATGAGGAACTGGAATATGTTTATAATGAGTTAGATTCTCCTAAAGAAGAAGCTGAGCCACTAGGAAAAACAAAACACTAGCTAGGTTTGGGTGCTGTTTCTTCCCAGCTCTCTTTGGATCTGAATTTCTCCAAGTCAAGGATCTGAGTCTCAGCTGTGTATCTAACTAGGCATACGCCGTCATGTGGGACACACACTCAGAGTGGGAACTACAGTAGTAATTACTCGGTGCAGTGTTGTGGAGGATGGTAAGTGGGAAAGAAAGTGTGTGTGTGTATCTGTGTGTGTGTGTGTGTGGGGGGGGTTATGTGTGTGTACACAAGTGTGTATTCTTTCTAGTCCATAGTAAGAAAGGAGAGGCTCCCTGTGGCCAAGGACATTAGAAATGGTTCATTGTGTGACTTCTGGAGTTCAAGAGTGAATGTCCTGGATGGGACTCCAGGACATTCCAGGCAAAGAGGTAGATAAATTTGAGCTGGTCAGGGTGATGGGGGACATTCCCACACCCAGAGCTGATGGAAGACTAGACAGCCAGTTATGCTCCATTTTTTTTTAATATGCAGCAGTATGAAACTATTCATTAAACTGCAGTGGGGAAGAAAGGGACCATCAAAGCTGTTGAGGAACACTCTGTGTCGTCTCTGTTAATCATAGGGCTTTCTGAAGCTTGCCCTTCCTGTACAGATGACTGCTCCTTCAGTCCCATCATCCTCAGGGGCTGTATTGTCCTTACGAGAGTGAAGTTGGGGATTTCATGTCAAATCATCCTTACAATTAACACAGACTGACTTAAGGATGTAGTGGGTGACAAAGAACGTTTGATCCTGCCCTGCTGGCCCAGAGTTTTGAACCATGAGCACTTTCTCACAGTTATACCTAACAACATCCGAAGAATATTTGTTAGATGAATTATGCATCTGAGAAGAGGTCAGGTTTTGATGGTTGAACATTATGTTTTTAATACAAGAGAAGAAAAATAGCTTAAAGAAAAAGTAATGATCAACAGAAATTTATACTTAAAAGGGAAAGAAAAGCATTTTAAAGTCTCCTACAGAAGGCTGTTTGTTTTTAGGTTTATTTTGAAAATGTTATACATACCATTAGAATATTGCTTAGGCTGGTCTTTAATCTCAAAATATGTGCACATTCTTGGTTTTCTGTGGGTCTAATGGAACAACAGTGTTTCCAGTGTCGGAACACACTTGCAGTCATTAAACACTCTACTCTTTCTGGATTGCTGTAGTAGTTATAGTTTGTAACACTGTAATTGTCTGTAGTATTTTCTTTAGAGATGAAAAAGTTGAAAGCAGCTTAGGGGAAAGAGTAAGGCTGTGAGGGGAAATAATTGTGAGTCTGTCTGTCTCGTTTGAAAACACCCACACTCACACATACATACTCATACACACTCTCACACACACACTCATACACACTCACACATACACACTCTTTCACACACACACACACTCACACATACATACTCATACACACTCACACACACACACATTCATACACACTCACACATACACACTCTTTCACACACACA
>CM052700.1:11075603-11092493 GCA_028551405.1 Uromys caudimaculatus
ACCTTGAAATTTGCATGGGAGTTAACTTCAACATGGCCCCATGAATTGCAAACTTGTAAAATCCCTTTTGCAAGAAAGAAGAAAGAGGTGGCCGTCCCCCTTCTCTGGAGTCAAACCTTTCTGACACACCTCTCAAATTACAAACCATTGAACCTATCCTCACAAAGCCTTTGGCTCATGTGTGTTTCTAGTTAGCTGCTATGAATGAAAGGTTCATAACTATCTGCTTCAAAAGTGGTTTTATTTGCATTGCAGAAAGCGTAATTGTTTGGTAGGAGGATCGACAATTCTTTTTATCTCTTGTCTGTAAGTATGGACTGGATCATGTTTGCCAAGGAACTTAAAAAACAAAACCAAACCCGCCCCGCTTCTGTGCCAGAGAAGATTCTAAATGAGCATATATCAACTTATTGACGGGTATGTTGGCCGTGGCTGGGTGGAGGTGCCTGAGATTTGTGTGTGTGTGTGTGTGTGTGTGTGTGTGTGTCTGTGTGTCTGTGTGTCTGTGTGTGTGTGTATTTTTGTCTCTGTGACAGAGAGCTCAGCTGACCTTTCTCTTATCTTGCCTACTGGGCATTGAACACAGTATCACAGGGAGGCGGAAGTCATACAAAGTTGCCAGACAGATGGTTGGACTCCCTGTGGCAACCCTGTGACCTAATTTCCCAAGCTTTGTGCACCTAACTGGAGAGTTCCAGCCCTCGCCGTCAGACTCAGTAGTTAGGCTTGCCAGCTGAGGCTGGGAAGGAGCGAAGGGCAAGGTGGTTCTGGTGAGCATCTCTGCAGGCGCGGGACCCACACCACATAGGCGTCTCTGGTGCAAGGGACAGTGGGAGTCATTGATTCCTCATTCTGCTTAGTCTTTCCTTATTTGTGTCTCACACTGCCACTGTAGGATCTTAAAAAAAAAAGAAAAAACAAAAAAACTGATGATGGTGAGTTAAAGTGATTATTTTTGAAGACTTATAATTTTTATTTTTATTTATTTTAAATCAAAACCAGATTTTTCCTTCATCCAATGCATTCTGATTATATTTCCCCCATCCCAAGCTCCTTCCAGATGAGAACTACCTTCCCACCCTCCCAAATCCACTTGCTTTCTTGGTCTTTTTAGGAAAGAAACAGGCATCTTTCAAAGAAAGAGAGGAGACAGACAGGAGAGAGGAGAGAAGAGAGAGGAGAGAGAGAAAGTGAGGGAGATGGGGGAAGGGGGGAGAAGGGGAGAGGGAGGGGGGAGAGAGAGAAAGAGAGAGAGAGAGAGAGAGAGAGAGAGAGAGAGAGAGAGAGAGAGAGAGAGAGAGAGAAACAATAAAATAAGATAAAAGGAAAAGAAACAAACCCAAGTGGAACAAACAAGCAGACAGAAGGTCCCGTGCAAGTACCCTGGGAGAGCTAGATGGCGGGATTAGTCCTTTGCTTCATCTATAGTAAATGCATCTGACAATTGCTCAATTACCCAAATAAGATGGAGAAGTGTTTTTTGTTTTGTTTTTTTTCATTTTAAGAGGATTAATAAATACATGTAAGGATTTCCAATCAGATTTTGTTGCCTTTGTGATAAGCAGCATGGAAGACAGGCACTGACGGGAGTTATAAGCTGTTTGGCCTCCCTGTGGCCTGGCTCATGCACAAACGTGCAGCTTTCTTCTTTGCACACATTTGGTTCCTTTCATGTGTTCTGTCAGGATAATGCTGCACTGAGGCCATTTGCTGGTCTGATAAATGGGCACAGACTATGACAGTCAGATGGGACAGACTATGACGGTTAGATGGCTTTCAATCACCCTTCCTTCTCACAAGTGTTTGTGCTTAGAATGTTTACATATCTCTATCCTACCAGGACTCTCTTCCCACCTCTAAGACTTTCTGATCTCTCTTCGGTATTCCGTGAAGGGGCTGCTGAGCTGGGTGTAAGTATTCAACTTGTCTCTCTCCCAGGGGAGACTTGTAACTATGTATGTCTTCACCACAAAGCATCAGAGTATCCAATTCCTTATCCGCTGATGACTGCAGTTCTGTGGCCTAAGAATCGCCTTCTGGTTTTCACGTATAGACAAGAGAGTTCTTGATAATGAAAATGAATGGTATTTGAACGTAATTTTTAAAATGTAAGCTTCTGTCTGTTGTAATGAGAGTTGGTTTAAAATGGTCCTTCTTTTTCATATGAATAAGTCTGAGTGTACAGAAAGCTCCTGATATCTCCTAGGGTGAAACTTTGCTCTTCTGGGATGGACTTTTTCTTCACGTTCCTGCGTTATTTTCACCACACTCCCAGCTTCCTAAAGAGCCCAGGCCCGTCTCCATGTCCTTGCTTCTCCCGAATTAGGCTGCTATCTCAGCTCGGGTCTCCTTGGTACCTGCGCCATTCTCAGCTGCAAGCCGAAGGTTCGGCTTGGTGTTTTCATCTTACCTCATTTTACCAAAGTGTCTTCTTAAGCTTTTGCTTCTGTCGAATTTCCATCACCTAGAGTTGCCAGGACTTTCCAGATCTGTCCGCTGAACTTATGTAGGATGTAACTATCTTTACCCCGTTCAAAGGCAGCCTTCTCTTCCTTTGACTCTCTCAGAGCTTCTGGTTGCTGGCTCCCATCTACCTCCTCTTATCCATCTAAGCTTAGATGTTATTTCAGAAGCTCCTTGGAGAGAATGGGTATCTAAGAGCTGAAGGGAAGGAAACTCTGCCCCAGGAAGTTCTGCCACCACCCACCCGTTGATACTGCTGCAGTGGGTGTTGGAGGGAGACTTGTGTGTGTGTCAGGTAATGAATTGATGCGTTATCTAAGCACGGACACATTGAGACGTTTCTGGAATTCTTTACTCAGGCCTTATCTCACTTCACGTAGCATCCTCTGTCTCATGGCATTTTAAGAAGAACTCAGAGCCACATTGTTTCAATCACGGCGCTGACTCAGTTTCTTATCTGTAGCGCATGGCTTTTTCCCGAGAGCTGGCCCTTCATTTCTCACTGGGTCTGAATATAGGACAGGCCTCTAGGCATCATATTACCCCAAGTAAAGTCTTGACTGTTTGCCCAGCCTGGTTCCTCACTCTGTCGCTCTGTCCCTCTATATGAGACTGCTGTTCCTCAAATAACCTCATCAGGTGTGTGGGTTTCCTAGACCTGGTCCCTTCCTTCACCCATTATTTGTTTCCTCCTGTGAGTAAGCAGTCACCAGATCCCATTGACTCTTCTGCCAGTGCGGCCCACAGACCGTGTGCGGCTGCCCCACATTCCTGTCAGTCGCCTCACGCTTCTGCCTTGCAGGTCGTTCTTTGCTGGTTTATCGTTTCTAAAGTCAGCGTCTTTCTTTGAGGCACTCAGAGGGCCCATCTTGCCCAGTCCCTGCTGTTCACCCTATGCATCCCATAATAACTTCAGCTTCCTGAACACACATAGCCTCATTCTCCCGTGACTGTCCCCAAGCTGTTCCCTCTGCTTTGGCCTTTCTTTTTTTGCTAACCTCATCATCTCCTGTGTATGAACTCTTCGACTTCGACCTGGCTTGAAGACCAGTTTCCCAGAAGCCATTGCTCACCTCAGCTTTGTGTTAGGTGGCCATCTCATCTTTAGATTGTTACTGAGTTACAATTCATGGTTTATTTACTTGTTTGCTTTCTTCCCATCCTCTCTAACCTATCTCTTTGTGCCGTGGCACAATGCTGGGTGCATAGCCCCCGCCCAGTCTTTGTTTGCATGTGTGCTCAGTGAATAGGTGCCCAGGCTGGCTTCTGGCTCTGGCGATTCTGATCCTCTGTCTCCCTGAGAACAAAGCATGGTAGAGAAATGAGAATAATCACTTAGTTTCTTTCCGAGACTGTCTGGAGGGGAACTTGCAAGGGCAATGCAACCTAAGTTGTTACGTCTCTCCAGCCTTCCTTCTTTCGGATTTTGAACCTCCTGCATGAGTGTAGCTTACTCTTCTAGTCAGTGGCTTAGTGCCTGGAGGTGAAAAGGAGAGTCACTGTCAGGTGACACTTGCGGTTCGTGTTTGCATAGACTCTTGGATGCCTTCCAGACTCATTCGCACTAATTCATTTCTTAAGCTTAAAAAAAAAAAGAGTAAAGAAAACATAACTGTTTCCTTGGTGTCTACTCACTGCACAGCGGTGAATTTCATACAGATGCTTCCTTAAGTGTGTATAACGTGCTTGGACCCTGTTCTCCTCCACACCCCTTACCTTCCTGCCCCCACCCCATCCTCCTAGACAATTTGGCTTCTATTTGCATGTGATATATACATGCATGGCTTTATATATAACCAAGGATTCACAAATGGCAGGAAACATGGTATTTGCCTTGTTGAAGTTGACTTAATTTGTTAACTATGATAATTTCCAGTTGTACGCAGTTTTCTGCAGATTGTGTAATTTCCTTTCTCTTTTTAAAAGTACATTTATCAGTGTGTGTGCACGCTTTGTGTGTCGCTGACATAGAAGTCAGAGGACAAGTTGTGGGAGTCAGTTTTCCGCTGGGTGGATCTTTGGGCTCAAACTCAGGTCATCAGGCTGGTGACAGACACCTTCCCCTGGTGATCCATTTTCACCTTTTAGTTCTGAAGTTTCTTTTGTGTTCGTGTCTAGATTACATAGAGAATTTTTTCACTCTTTTCATATTTTGAAATTGGCTTTCAATTTGGCTGCAAATCCTCCCTTATAGTGAGTTAATTACAGAAAGTGTTAAGCTTTAGGGAGAATTTCTTTCCCCCTTCGAAAGCCATGTCTTTGTTCTCATCTCTATTGTCTGACAACCTATAGCTGTCAAATATTGTTGCTTTCGCTTTAAAATTTGATTTTTGTCATTTTTCCCCCAAGAATATCTCTCTGTCTTCACCCTTCACTTTGATTTAATTACTGCTCTCAAGTCGGTTTTGCCAAAGCCACTTTGAGAAGTATCAACCCTTATTGACCACAGAGGTCATTGGTAGGCTTCCTTTACATACCTTCTCTGCTCGTAGTGTTTCTTCTAGGTTTAATCAGCACCTATAAATTCGAAAAAGCACTTAAGGTCCGGTTTGTCGTTACAGATGGCCTTGTCTTTCCTCATGTTTCCTCCCTCCTCCCAGTGTGTTCCTCAGGATTCCATAGCATTTATTTCTGCCATGTACCATAAGTTAATGCCCCCTTTTAAAGTTAGTGTTTTGGATGAGCTATGGCTAAGTAGTCCTGGCTGGCCCAGAACTCAGTTATAGCTCAGGCTGCCCTCAGAAGCCCTGTTCCCCTGCTCCCCTTCCCGGGTGTGGGGATTACAGTCCCATGTCATCATGCCCAGTGACAATGTGTCTCCCTGACCCTGGTTACCAAGCCTTTATATATGTTGTTTTTCTTTAATTTTTGATCAAGAAACAAGCACTGAGTATTGCTTTTGTGTATGACAGAAGGTCCATATACGTTTCTTAAATGACATGGTAGTTCATTTTTGTCTTGTATAACCTATGCTGAGATTTGTACCACTTAATTTCTCCAGTTCACAGCCTGAAAAAGGAAAAGATAATTCTGTCCACATTTCTGGCTGAGCCTAAAGAGAAACACTATGAACAAGTTTAACCATGGTGACAGTGACCATGCACCCATCACCGAGGACACACCCTCAGGCCAGCGTGCCTGGTTTTTCCAGTTCTCTTTCTTTTAAGTGTGAGCTATGATCACTCTCTTTGACATGTCGCAGGTTTTGTAAGTAAATCATTGTTTTAAATTGCCCTGTAACTGACTCCCTCAGAAGCCAAACTCTCAATAAGAAGTTAATGGAGATGAGGCTCTCTCTATGCCTGCCCTCCTTCTCTGTGCATCTCTGCCAGCAGAGGATAGCTTTCATGTTCCTACCGAAACCAGCTTAGGAGTAAGACGATGAGATTTTTATGATGACCACTTGGGCCTCAAAAGTGTGCGTTAGCAACTTGTTTTACCAAGCTCCATGGAAATTATCAATATTTTAAGTATGAATTGTGGTATCTCTCCCACCAACTTTTTTGTTTTTGTTTATGTTTGTTTGTCTTTTGAGATAGGGTTTCTCTGTGTAGCCTTGGCTGTCATAGAACTTACTCTGTACACTAGGCTACCCTCAACCTCAGCAATATACCTGCCTCTGCCTCCTGAGTGCTAGGATTAAAGGCGCACACTATCAGTACCTGGCTCCTCCTTCAAGTCATAATGAATCTTTCCCTACTATTTTGTTTCGAATGTGAACTTATATTCACTGTCTCCCACTTTTTAGATGATTCCTAATTGAGGTTTTTATGGAGAATAAAACCCAATTATAATGTGAAAATTGCAAGTAGTGATAGCATTGCAAATAACCACAGTGTCGCAAATAATGATAGCATTGACCCCACCTTGGATATTACTCAGCTGCTAAGAATAAAACGTGCCGAAGTGCAAAAAATAATAAGACATGGCTTTGGTCAGAAATCCTAGGAAATTTTTGCCCTGATTTCGGTTTATTTTGCTGTGTAATCAGCTTCTCTGGTGTAAGCCTCTGACAAAGGGCTGAAATGTGGTTACTATTTAGAGATGCCCATTGTTTGGGGAGCAATTCAGTGGGATGGTGATGATTCTGGGACACGTGGAACACTCCAAAGTGATTATTATACAGCCCAAATGCCTCTGATAGTTATGCCATAAACTTAGTTTTGCTTCTTCAGATGTGATGATGTATTTTAAAGAAACATTTATTTTAATATTCACAAATATTAATGTCATTCCATATTTGAATAAACTTTCAGTTGACTAATAACTTTTATGCTAGTTTGCTTATTTTACATGATTCAGAAAAATTCTAAATATGTCCCCCAAAATAACACTTATTATTTATTACTTACTGGTTCTTTTCTTACATATATATTTATCTGTGTGTTTATACCAACTGTGGCGTTTATATTATTTTTATATTTTTACTTACATGTATTTGTGTCTCTGTGTATGAGTATGCAGCATGTGTTTTTGTGCCCACCAAGGTCAGAAGGAGGACCTGGAGTTATAGTGAGTTGTGAGCCACATGACATGGGTGCTGGGAACTGAACTCAGGTCCTTAGAAAGAGAGCAGAGAGGGTCGCTATTGCCCATCTCCCCAGCGTCTGTGCTTGTGTGCATGAGAGTCAGCTGATAGCCTTTACAGAGTGGACTTGCTGTTCTGTGCTGATGGTGCGGAAGGTCCTGTAACGTGTGCCTGGCTGTCTGTTTGTGTGATGTTGTTACCTGCACGTCAATTCACGCAGCCAAGGAGAATTACTAGAAGAACTCCTGTTGCTCTTGAGGTAACTTCATGTAATATGGGCTAGTAGAACATAGCATGGGATTCCATGTACCACAAAGAGAGAGGTTAGGTTTGATTTGGGAATATGTGGGAAAAGATAGGGGATATTTCTTTAAATAGTCTTTGTTTAAAGTGTTTTTAAATATAAAAATCTTTGGACATTTTGTAAGAGAACCAGTTGTCACTACAGTAATGAACAACTTTTTAAAAGTGTTCTTTTGCATGCCCACATGATTTTAACTGCACCCGCAGCATGCGGATGAAGGGGTAGTCTGATTGAAATGGTCTAGAAGTGGTTTGGGTCCTTTGGAGGACCAAAAGGTGTCTAAACATGGGAAAATTTCATTGTTCCGGACCCCTCCCTGTGTCTTTTGTCACTGTGGTGTCAAGCCCTCCTGATACCACTGTTTAGGTGATTTCTGGCTACAGGTGTCCCTGGTATTAACCTGTCACCTGTGCAGGTAGAAGGGCACCTGTGCTCCTATGTCCTGTCACCTGTGCTCCTGTGTCCAGATGTGTGCTTAGGCAGTCAGGAAACACTGGAAAACTCATGTTTTTTTTTTTTTTTTCTTCATTAACCAAACAGCTGGCAATTCTATAACAAAATATAGAGACCCTACCTTTTAGGGTGGCATTCTCCTGTGCCAGTGGTGGGTGAAGCTTTGTGTAACTTTTCAGGCAGATCCTACCTGAGTGTCCCTATTCTTGGGGTTTCTTCACTCCATCTTTTCCTGGTCACAGGGCTGTTCAGGGGTTACTTTTGAAACTTACGAATGGGAATCTTCCTGCTCCAATAATATAAAATCTTGAAATTTTTTATGTCAATCAGTTCTCAGTAGTGATGGTAGATTGTAATTTACCATGTCTTTACATTGCTCAAAACTGAGTGAAAATTCCATTCGTAAGTTTGGAGTTCTCCAGAAAAAAAGAAAACAAAAAACAAGTCCATGAAGTTTTTAAAAAAAGATTCTCTGGGGAGAGTTGGTTCTATAATACTTTTTTCTCCTTGAAACTATTTTTACTTGGGGAAAGCATACCAAAAAACTTTCCAGGGAGCTTAAAACTAACAACTAAGAGCTGTGATTGAGAGACAGTCTGGAAGGAGAGACCTGGGCTTCCACCATTTTTATTCCCTCACTACAGTGCATGCCATAGTTCCAGCATGTAGTGTTAGATGCCGGGGACCAATGCCGGGGACCGGTGGCTTCATAGTAATGTACTGGCAAGGTAGAGCATTTAGCACCAGACCCAGAAGCAGAACTGGATGGAACGGGTGGATCCCATGAGCTGCTGTGCCCTCTGCTTAGTAACTACCTTCTAGAGAAGGGATTTAGTTCATGCTGTCCTTTTCATTCACGTCTTTGTTCTGTGTGCAGCTCAGTATAGTTTAGAACATGAAGCATGGGCATACGTTTTATAGCAGAAGAGAATAAAAAGTTTCCTTTGTTATAAAATTCTCTTGGCAAACAGACTTCAGTAGCACTTACCCGTCTGTTCCTACGGGCTGCATGTGTGGAACAGGTCAGACCGAGCGCTGTGGTTCTGCTTGTGTCTCATTCTCCCCCTGTTTGGTAGACTTGCTAGCAGGCACATCATATAAATACACACACATACATGTACATGCACATACACTTATACACACATTTACACATCTACACATTATACATGTACATACATATATACATACAAATATGTAAGTGTGTGTACATGTGTGTACATACATGTGCTTTTAATATATATCTATAGACATGTCTATATGCATATCATTTTATTTTTGAGGGCTTATGTAATTCTGGCTGGCTTGCTACTTGCTGTGGAGCCTAGGCTAGCCTTGAACTCATGACACCCTTCCTGCCTCAGCCTCCTGGGTACCAGGAGAATAGATGTGAGCCACAATTCCTAGTTCATTGGCAGGTATAGTATTCTATGCCAGCTCTTTTTTCTTCTTTAACCATATATGCAATATTATTTTTGAGTGGATATCAGAACTCATGCATTTCTCTTCTCCACCATTACCTACCGGGCCTGTGTAGACTGTTAGCTTCAGTTGCTGCTTTTCTGCATCAACATCATCAACATCCTCCTCCTCTTCCTCCTCCTCCTCCCTCTTCTCCTCCCCCTCCTCCCCCTCCTCCCCCTCCTCCCCCTCCTCCCCCTCCTCCTCCTCACTTCATCACAATTATCATTGTGGTTGTCACCGTCTGTATTTAAACACTAGAGATTGGTATTTGACCAGTGTGCAGCATTTATGGAAACTTTGAAACGCGAGGCCTCATGTTTAAAGTGAGAACAGTGAGAACAGTTACTGAATTTAACAGTGATTCCTGTTGATAATGATGGTAGTTTTGGGCTTTTTAGTGAATCAGTTGAAGACACATTTAAATGACCCAATAAAGTTATCTTTTATGTGCTTCAGTCTTGGGGACAAAGGTCTCAAGGTTAGCCTTGTTTCCACGCTTAGCTGTATGCCCCCTTTGATATTTTGAGATGGGGCTCCTATGACTTAGGCTGGCTTGGGACTCATTATATGGTGGAGGTTAGCCTTGAACTCCTGATCTTCCAGCTTCTGCCTTTAAGCACTTAGATGGCAAGCCTGGCTTTTATTTATGTATTTATTTATACTGCATTAACCACTAAAGAATGCTCGTTTCTTTCTGGAGGTTTTCTTTTCTACACGCAAATGACCAACCAAGAGTAAAACACTTTGCCTTACAGGAAACTTTTCTGTCTCTTTGATCTCCTTACAGACTTTCTGAAAGTTTTGCAGAATACTAGTCATCCCAGTCCGCTCTTCTGAAGAGCATGACTCCAACGCAGGATAGCCATTTCTTGTACCTCCTTTCCCACTCCCAGAGATGTCACTGTCTCTGAGTGAGTGTGAGTGCAGGCATAGAGATACTGTGACACACTCCTCTGCAGGTCAGAGGGCATTCTTGGGTGAAGTCCCGTCTCCCACTTTGTTTGAGGCAGGGCTTCTCTTGCTTAGTGTGCCAGGCTAGCTGGCTTGTGAGCTTCCACCTGCTCTGTCCCATTCTTTCATCTCCCCGTGGGGCATGCTGGGATTACAGGCTCTTATGTGGGTTCTAGGGATCTGAACTGGGGTTGTCAGGCTTGCTCAACATAACTTTACCCACCGAGTCTTCTCAACACTCTTCTCTCTTTCCCAGACTTCCCCTTGTCTCTTTTCTGTCTCCCCAGGAAAGGACCGCGTTTCCAACCCTTCTAAACATGCGACCGCTGTAAGACCTGGGTGGGCAGCATGTCCGCTTTGGAGCTGGCACAAGAGTCAGTGGAAATATGGATGCATCTGTGCATTGATGCACACGGCTTTAAATGCAGCCCCAGCTGGTCTTCTGATCGCTTATGTAGTGAAGCAGCACATAGTGAGGCGTCAGTCACTATTTGGCATAGGCTTGTTGTATTTCATGGCAATAGTCTTTTGATGCTCTCTAGGTAGAGGAAGTTTGGCTGATGAGCAATCCATTTGCAAATTGGAAAAAAAATCTCAAATTAGCCATATCTCCCCCCACATACCCCAATTTTCTTGGCATCTTAATTCTTGTTACTATGATAAAATATTCCCAACATAAGCCATTTAAGGGAGCAAGAGTTTATTTGGCTTACAATTCTTGGTTACTCCACATCATTGTGGGGGACATCAAGGCGGCAGGAACTTGAGCAATGAATGAACATGGTAGCATTCAGCTGGCTCTGTCCTTTTTGTTTGGTTCAGGACCCAGGATAGGAAATGGTGTAACCCGTATTCAAGGTGGGTCTTGCTATCCCAATTAACCCAGTTAAGGAAGACCCTCACAGACATGCCCACAGGCCAACCTACTACTCTAGACAGGTCCTCATGGAGACTCCCTTCCCAGGTGACTCTGTACTGTGTAGAGACCGCAGTAAAATCTAACCATCACACTTGTGAACTTTAGGTTGGTGGTGAACCCAGAACTTGAAGGGTTCCTCAAGTTAGCTCAAACCTATAGGTATCATAAATATAGTTTAGCCTTGGCTTGTAAGAGATGTTTCTGACTTTATATATGGATATGTATGTAGTTTCATTTTTATTTGTGTGTGTGTGTGTGTGTATGTGTGTGCAAATCTGCCTATAAGATGTATATAGGTACTTGTGGAGACCAGGGGAAGGGATATGATCCCCCTAGAGCTGGACTTAAGGAGTTTGTAAGACACCCAAGGTGGGAAAGGAGTTCTGGTCCTCTGAAAGAGCAGCAAGTGCTGGTAACTGCTGAGCCATCTGTCAAGCTCCTCAATACAGTTTAATGGAAAGTGATTAATGTCCACTGTTGATAGAGTCTAACACATTTGCCTTCGACAATGTGGAGTTGCAGTAGGTATAGATACAGTTTCTAAAGAACTAATTGGTCTCCTTCTGATACTACCTCACTCCCTACAAAGCATGAGACCTGAGGTGCTCACCTCAATGAGAGCTTGAAGGAGGGAGAGGTCAGGGCTTTGATAACAGTGTTGGAACTGAACCCTTGACTCCAGGATCTAGCTCCTTAGAGTTACTGTCACCAGACATGGACACTGACCGAGAGGAGATAATAAATAGGACATAAAATGGCTTCTGAAGCTCAGATATTGATTCATATAGAAGTTTAAAAATCCACTACATGGATTTATTTTCTGTGCATGCATGAGCTCACATATGTGCTCATATATCTGCTATGCATATATGGAGATTAGAGGACACATTGTGGTAGTTGGCTCTCAGATTATCAGACTTGGCCATGAGCACCTGTACCCACTGAGTCATCTTGCTAGACTAGAAGTTTTAGCAAGCCCAGAAAATATTTATAGGGAATATATATATATATATATATATATATATATATATATATATATATATATATATAGTCTTAGACTCATAGAGAGGCAAGGTCTTCACATGTCTGTTGGCTTTATAGTGTTTGTGAGATCCTTCAGTGTTCAGATAGCTTTTATCTTGTATGTTCCTTTCTCCTGTGATCCTGCGATGGTTCCTAGTTTTCTTTGTGAAGAACTTTGCAGGCCTTGAATGGATTTATCTCTCGATTGAGGACTTGAACAGATTCTGCCTCTTGAACTTTCATCCAGCTCCTTCCAACTTTCCTGATACAGTATTTTATTTATTCCGACTTCAGGCAGATACTGTGGTGAACATGTTATGAAAAAAAAAAAAATCAGTTCTATTTTTTCCAGCACTAAGAGAGCTACTTCAGGAGACAACTCTTATGTGCTTTGATAAAGTTATAGGCAATGGAAATGAACGGAAGATATATGTAATGGCACATATGGCTTCTTTTCCTTTTACCTCTGCGTCCTGTACTGTCATAGGACAGGGAAGTGCTGCACTGGACTCTCCTGCTGTTCTGAAATGGGATAGAGAGAGGCCAGTGCTGCAAGCCTCCTGAGAGCCTTTTGCTTTCTGTTTCTGTAGTTGAAAGCAGTGCACCGCACTTTAAGTTTAAAGGATCTTGGGGCTTTCCTCTGGGAACAGGTAATCCCTAAGAAGCCAACACACCCTGGAACAGAGGGTACACTGCCTGGCTTGTCACCTCTGCTCCTCATTCCTTCTTTAGCCCAAAGATCTATATTAAGCCACTAAGGCAAAAGTCAATCTCTGCTTTCTCTGGTCAGGCCAGTTTCTGTGTTTAGCTTGGAAATGACCCAGATGTCCCTCCTATTGTATTGTATTCTTTGGCCTTAGAAAATCAACTCGGAGGACTTCGTGTTTGAACCCAGGCAGCTCATCCATGTAGACTCATTCTGTTTTCTCTCCAAATATGACCATGACCTATGTTCTTAGGAAAAGCAAATCCAAAATCAAAACAAATCTCCCCTATTTTAAAACACAGTGTAAGCCGATAACAGAAATGTCCAGCAATATTTTTTTTATTGTGCTTTTTTTCTCCCTTGCAGTTTTGGTTATCCAGCCCAGGTCCTGACTCACCCAAGGCAAGTTCCCTAACACTGAGCTAACCCTGTGGCCCTGATCACTATCTTGTTACTATGGAAACACAGTGGGGTTTCAAAAGGCTTAAAAGCCATTTCTCATATCTAAAATTTAATTTGTAGATGATGGTATTCATCTTAATAGGTAAATATTAAATACAGTAGGTGGTTATTCTGATATATTTTTTATTCTCTAAAATCAGATTCTTTTGACTCAGGTCAAAATTATGTCAGTGTAGATGCTTGCCGCTCCCACGCCTGAGATAACTTTGGTTGACAGGTAGTAATAACACTTGCCACCTGAACTAGCATAGTAGATGGTCCTTTAAAAATCAGTCAGTTAAAATATATTTATTGGGGCATTTTTAGTGTGCGGTCTATGTTGATTCATATAAAATCTGGAAGAAAATCCAAGCAATATACAATACTGAATCAGGAAATATTGAAGAATAACCTAATTTTAATAATGCAGTTTACATAGAAAGTGCTGTTGGTATAACACAGGAAAGAGTGTGGTTTCTCTGTATCTTAATCACCTTAACGTCTGAAAGCTGAGCCGTACAGTTTTCACAGAGTCTCATATTTGGCCAGGTGTGGTGGCTTACCTGTATTTAGGAGGCTGAGTCAGGAGAATTGCTGTGAGTTCGAGGCCAGCCTGGGCCACATAGTAAGTTCTAGAATCAAGTAAGCTAGAGCTACATAGCAAGACCCAGTCTTAACACAAACCAAACCAAACCAACAATCCAGCTCATTTGCATGTGATCCCCCCCAGGTACACATGTGTGTACATATTTATTTTCCCCTCCAGTAAACTGCAGACTCGCAGGCATTTCCTCACTGTATACTTCCTAAGAACAAGAACCTGGCTTGACATAACAACCGTATAACTCTTCCTGCTCAAAACTTTTAATATATAGATTCAATACAGGCATTAGCTAGTAGGCCGTTTTGGAATTCCCTCAGTCATATGAAGATTGCCCTTTTGTATTGGTTCCTATGAGCGTTTTGTCTCCCCACAGCAAACACATTAGCATTTGTTCATGGTCTCTGCAGGACAGGCCTCCTTTAGTCTTTACTGGTGCTGCCCAGTTTGGTACCCATTGGTCACTTAGGACCATTTAAATATCAATGTATTGGAATTTGGCGAAGTTGAAACTGTCTTCATCAGGCACACCAGACACATTTTGAGTACTTACTGTCCACAAGTGGCTAGTGACTGCTTGGTCGGATAGTCCAAATATAGTCTCTTCCCAACGTGTGACTGACACCTGCTCCAACTGAGGCGGGAGGACATGCTGCTCACCTTCAAGTCAGGCAAGGACTCGTGACAGGCGACAGTGAGGAGGAAGTCATCCACCGGGATTTAAGATAGATTCTTTCTTACCTAGAGCTTCACTGTGGGGATACCCAGGCTGGGGACGGTAGATGAGGATGCTGAGCTGACAGCCAGGGGTGATTCCCATCTCCCAGAATGCACTTCTTGCAGTTGAGGATTAACCTATGATGGAATAGACAAGCTGTATCAGCTGAGGATTGTCTGAATCCCGACGAACAGAGAGCTAGTAAATAACCATTCTTCCAAACTTGTAAGACCTGGGGAGTTTTTGATTCAGTTATAAATAAATGATGCGTAAGTTAACAAATTTACCTAAAGTACAATCTAAGTCAGTAAGCACCAGGGTGACTGTTACTAGTGATGGTGGGTAACTTGGTTAGGGTGATGGCAACAGACCTCCCTATCATCAATAAAATTGCTCTTCGATGCCATTAAGAAGTAAAATAAAGGGAATTGTTGCTTTGAACAGAACAATCTTCTGCAGTTATGTGTCAACATTTAATTCTACATTATATTGTGTCTCTGTGTGGACACACTGGTGCATGCACATGTGAAAGGTAGACATTGACAATGGATATCTTCCTTCATTGCTTGCCATCTTAGTTTTAGAAATTTATTTTTATTTTTCAAATAAATTTTATTAATTCTTTTAGAATGTCAAAGTACTTTTTGTCTCATCCAAATTATTTTTTTGCAAGTTTTAAAAGATAATATGTAATTTTATACATAATTTCTCCTTCCCTCGGACCCCTCCCATATCCACCCCTCCTTCTGAAATTCATGGATGCTTTTTCTGGAATTATTGTTAGGCATACGTAAGTATATAAATACAATCTATTGAGTCTGTTTAGTGTTGCTTGTGTGCACATGGTTTCAGGGCTGACTTCTTGGCAGCGGCTCACTGATTTATTTTTATCCTTGTGTGTGTTTGTGAGTACATCCCACACGTGTGTGTGTACACCATGGAAGCCAGCAGAAGGTGTCAGAGCCCCTGGAGCTGGAGTTACAGGTGTCTGCGAGCTGCCTGACGTGGGTGCTGGGAACCAAAGTCAGGTCCTCTGAGAGCAGGAGATGCTCTTATCCACTCAGCCATCTCTCCAGCCCAGGACAAAGCCTGCTTTTCAGTCCCTGTTACATGGTTGAATAAGATGCATGATGAAGAAGGACTTTTAAATATTGTCTGCTGATAAAAACCACAGATCTCCGATAAAAGGAGAAGGCACCACTTTGTCTAATTGGGATTTCATACTGGCAAATTTACTTAGACTTTTTAGAATGCCGAATTCTATTTAAAGTTCTTGCCGTAATATATAATTTAAGACAAATGAGGAGGAAAATTCCTATGCATATTTCTTGTGCATGGCCCTTTGTTTTTCCCGGCTCCGCTCATGATATTTAATTCTCTTATGAGGTCCATGGCTTCCCTGATAGCTGCTCTTGATCGAATATTTAGAAATATTTCTTCCAAGGGACTTTTCTCACAGGAAAAAAAGTCTCAGGCGAGAGTGGACGGATCAGTTAACAGTGTCATAGAACAAATCAGTGAAACACTCCTGCTAAGTGTGCTCTCTCGTTATCCAGAGATGTGTGAGCAGAGAACAGGGAATCCCAGGATAAATGAGCCCTGGCCAGCGGACAGTTAGAAGGGACAGCGAAAGACGGTGATTTGCTCAGCTGTGGGAGGGCGAGCTAAACAGCAGTGAATATGCTTCGTCTGGAATTCGTCTCTCAGTGTCCACTGAGACTGCTTCAGTTTGCATTTCCCTCGAAGTCGCTGACGTCCGTGAAGGTCAAGTACATTCTCTAAAGCGGTGTGGCGTTTGCTTGTAGTCGGCACATGGCACATACACCCTGGTGTCCTTTAGGCCATCTCCAATCACTTACACACCTAACAGTATTAATACTGTGTGAGTAGCTGATAGGCTGCCTTGTCGAGGAATAAGGAACCTTAGACCGGGATGTGGTTTGGAACACAAAGTACTTTTCATTGTTGTTTGGATCTGTGTGGGCGGCTGCATCTGAGAAATGGAGCCACAGGGTGGAGTGAGAAGAGGGCGGGGGGGGGGGGGGAGTGGATCATGGGAGAACACCTGATTGTGGCTCTGCCGTGAAGGAGAGGAGTGGAGCCCAAGGCTATTGCATTTGGAATGAACTGTGGCTTCGGGCACGTAGGAGAGACCGGTTTAAGCACTTTTGGAGCAGAGAATTCAAAAGAAGATACTGCTTTTGTTCAGGTGACTTTGAGAGAACAAGATTTAAATGTCAATGAGGAAGGCCTGATTTCCTAAAAACTAGAGAACAATGTATTGGCTGAAAGTCCCAGAGGGTCCCCTGTAAGGGCCTCGCC
>CM052700.1:11092593-11117622 GCA_028551405.1 Uromys caudimaculatus
CCCCCCCCCCCCCCCCCCCCCCCCCCAGCATCCCTTACTACTTGCAGGGTGTAGCCATCTTGGAACTCTGGTTCAACACTGAAGTGGAAAACACGAATACTGTTGCAGTTTGTTTGATAACTGTCTTCCTTCCTCCCTCCCTCCCTCCCTCCCTCTCTCCCTGCCTCCCTCCCTCCCTGCCTCCCTCCCTGCCTTCTTTCCTCCTCCTTTCCTTCCCCCTTTTTCTCTTTCTCCCTCCCTTCTTTCTTTATTTTAAAACAAGTTATTATATAGCACAGGCTGGTCTCAAACTTACTGTCTAGCTGAGGGTGGCTTTGAACTCCTGACCTTCCTGTCTCCCCCTCCCAGGTGTTGAGATTTTAGGCATATGCCGTGGTCACACCATGCCTGGCCAACTTCTTTCACTTGAAAAATATTTATCTTTATTTTATGTTTGTGAGTATTTGCCTGAATATATGGGTGTGTAGCACATGCACACAATGTCTGCAGAGGCCAGAAGAGGGTATAACGTCCCCTGGAACTGGAGTTAGCAATGGTTGGGAGTTGACACATGGGTGGTAGGATCTGAACCTGGATCCTCTGGAAGAGCTGACAAGTGCTTTTAATGACTGAGTCATCTCTTTAGTCCTATCTATCTATCTATCTATCTATCTATCTATCTATCTATCTATCTATCATCTACCTATCTACCTACTATCTATCTGTCTTTCTGTCTGTCTGTCTTCTATCATATGTCTGGCATTTGTTTGTGTGAGTTGTGTATATATTGTGTGCGTACAGATACTGTGGTGTGCATGTAGAAGTCAGAGGACAACCCTATGGAGTGGGTTCCCTTCTCACACCTTTATATGACTCCTGGGGACTGCACTCCACTCCTCAGGCTTGCTCAGCTAGCCCACCCGTTCTTCTCTAGCTAAGTTTTGTAGTTGGTTTGCTTGGCACTCATGGTGTCGGTGTTCAGGGAGAGAAGAAATTACCAGTTGTGGGAGAGGTTATTGTTTTCATTGGTAGTAATAAATGTGATAACTATTCTTTTCTGGCATCTAACGATGAGTGCCTGCTTCTAATTCCTCGATGACTAGTTAGCCAGTCTAGGCTTGGCTCAGGTCCGCTACTGAGTAGAGCAGGGTAGTTACTCTGTGACTTACCATGTAACCTTCCAGGGTTCCAGTGCCGAAGGTTCAGGATCTCTATTCTTGTTCTCCATTCTGCTGCCAAGTTCAGAGTCCTGTCAACTCCACCTTGCCCTTCATCTGCCTCCTGTTTGGGCTTGGGAGGTTACAGAATATAATTCGTTGAAACCCTTTTTCACCAAATAGGACAAGTGTCTTAATTGAGGTCAGGCTAACACCTAGGGTGACAGAATCTCCCCCCTCCCCCATACCCTGTTGGCACATAGAGAGAACTCACACAGCCAAAGAATGGTGTGAAACTGTGTCCCCAAGGCATGTCTACTGGGATAAGGCAGATGCCCACTTGGATGCCCAGTGTGGCAGCTCCCTTGCCAAGTTCTGTTGTTTTGTCTGGTCCCAGGCCAGATGGCAACCTAGCGGGTGGGCCATCAGCCCAGGCCTCTTCACCCTCCTCGGGTCTAGGATAAAATGCCCAGCTGTCTCTTCCCTTGTAGGAGTGAGCCTGTGCAAACGCTAATTGCCCTCACTGTTACTTAATATTTACATAGCTTTGTTTACACTTGTAACTGTAGAACCACTGATATGGGTGTATTTGGATTATAAAGGCTTTGAGTTGCTTGGTTAAAGTAAGTGGAACCCACTTACCAGCAATTCGGGCAAGATGAAAGGGCTTCCTGAGTGGGCGTGGGGGGCAGGCAGATCGCAATTAGACTGAACCGGTAGACTGCCGCTGTAGGACACACCCTTACTGAGTCTTTATGAATGAAATATTCTCAGGACCTGTTATCATGCAGCTATTTCCTGACGGCCATGAGACAGGAACACACAAAAGACTCTCCTTTGAGAATCAATATACCCCCCAAATCTCACAATTCTTGAACTTTTATGCTTGGGTTATATTATTCTTACACTGAATTACACTAACAGTATCTACAGATGGAATAAATTGACTTCTGGTCTCACTGTAGTCAGAGGCATATGAAAAGCCATCAAGGAGAAATGGGAACCGAGATTATTACATAGGGTTCCTTTGTGTAGGCCTGGCATCCCCAAAATAGTAGCTTGGGTTTCTGTGATTTGATATAAGTAACATAAGCCAGGCTCAGTGCTCTCAGGAAACGGTGGTGTATCCTACACACCCCCTTGTAACATACCGCAGCCCAAATGACACAGCTTCTGTTGCTGGTGCCCTTGGACAGGTCTTGGCTCTTGCCTTGCCTTCCCTTCCCGTCAGGGCTTCTCATGAAGAAAGGGGTCCAGATTCTAAAGTATCTAAAGCCATTAGGTGCCAAACAAAACAAAACAAAAAACAAAACTGGGAAAGAGGGCCAAACAGTAAGGTTTTGATAAATGGTTATAATTAACTACTTATCTTTCCTTCTGTATTGCCGTTATTAACACCACTGCTAAGATCCTGACGGCCTGGGTCGTCATACTTCACACTTCTCGGACCCTTGCCTGTCAGCTCCTGACTGTGAGGAGGGACTCGTATCTAGCAGCTGTGATGCAGGGCTTTCTTTTTCTTAGATAATCTGAAACCTCAGAAAGGCTCCTGGCTCTGGAGCTGTAAATTGCTTTTCTTTTACTACTGGGAGTATTTGACTCTTATTCAAAGTCTCAGACCAGGTTATGGGGCCCACTCCGTCTGTGGGGGAATTTTAAGTACCCAATTAAGAGCTTCTATTAAAAACCTTTGTATGTGTATGCCTGTTTTTTCTGTGTGCTGATCTGTGTACCACATACATGTGCATGCAGTTTCTTACGAGGCCAGAGCCTCTTCCTGGGCCTGGAGTTGGAAGCTACCACGCAAGTGCTGAGAATCGAATCTGGGTCCTCGTAAGAGCAGCCAGCTCTTGATCGTAATTACTCTTAATTACAGCATGCTCTTAACTACTGAACCATCTTGCCCCAGGAGCTTCTGTCTGGACAGTTACAGTGGCTGTTGCTGATTGGTTATTAGCCTTGTATCTTGATCTGGTTCCTGGCTCTGTCTTGTTTATTTGATGGAATTCTGAACTGTACTGTAGACCCAGGCAGGTCATGAATTCCCCCTATTGACTCTTGGTCTTGGCTTTAGAAACCTGCCCAGACTCCCTTAGTTCCTTTTGATTTTTCTAAGCTTTGCTACCCCTGCCTCCTTCCCCACATGACACTTCAGATGGAAGCCCTTGAGTCTCAGTTTCTCCAACAGCTATCTAGTTAGTTAGCATCTCCATATTGTCTGAACTGTGGAATTTTATAGAGTAATTCTGAAGAGGGGAGAGGGAAAGAACATAGACAAAGCTTAAGAGAGATTGGTATGTGTGAGGTTAACCTTCATTGTCAACTTGATGGGATGTACAGTCACCATGGAAACACTCCTGGCTATGTCTATGGAAGTGTTTTCAGAATTTTACCTGAACAGAAAAGACCTCTCAGTCTAGGCTGGGGTCCTAGACTGAATAAAGAGGAGACAGTCAACCTGAGGACCAGCATTCTTCTCTTCTTTGCTTCCTGACTATGGGTGCAACATGACCAACAGCCTCCTGCTCCTCCTGCCTTGACTGCCGGTGGACTGTGTCACTTTGAACTGTAAGCTGGAAGGAAATTTTTACATCCTAAGTTGCTTCTTGTGAAGTGTTTGTCACATACACAATGTGAAAAGTGGTTAACATAGCATGTCTTCATTCATGAGATGGATTGTCCCACTTGGACTATGGCTCTGTAACTCGTATTATCTGAAGTTGTGTCTGCATTTAGCCAATCTGGGTACACATTTGCTACATGAGAATGAGGAGGGAGCCTGCACTAATGAGTTTGACCAGAGGGAGGTGAGCTTTTAAGGTCTGGAATGGTTGTCAATGCATACATAGCTATAGCTCCATGTATGTTCAGCTGAATGAATGAATAAATACTGGGAGTGCGGAGATGGGCGAGATAGGTGCATGGAGTTTTGGATGCTGAGATCAGGCTCACTCCTTGTTGGAGGATTGGCTGTGACTGCTAAATCTTTTCTCCTCTTCCTATCTGTTCTTGGAGTGAGCACTCTTACTTAAAAATGCAGGTCTTTTTAAAATGTAAGGCACTCGTTTTAGAGTAAAGTCCAGGGTCGGTCTGAATTGGTGGATATGATCTGATATATGCCTCTAAAAATTGCTTAAGTGGATAGCTGGCATGTTGACACATGGATGCTGGAAGTCTGCTTCTACTCAATGCCAGTTGAATAGAAGTTGTGGTTATAAGTACCCTGTTCTTTTTTTTTTTTTTTTTTGATACTTTATTTACATTTCCAATGTTTCCCCTTTTCTGGGTCTCCTCTTTGGAAACCCCCTATCCCCTCCCCATCCCCGCCACTATGAGGGAATTCCACCTCCCACCCACCCGCCCACGCATCCCCCTATTCCCACCTTGACATTCCTCTTTACTGGGGCCTCTAACACCCTCAGGCCCAAGGGCCTCTCCTCTCTCCCTGATGGCCATCGAGGTCATCCTCTGCCACATATGTGGTCCAAACCATTGGTCCATAGATGTGTATTCTTTAAGTACCCTGTTCTTTAAGTACAAGTGATGAAATACTTCTGTGGGTTTCATTCTTGGAGTTAAGGGGTTAATTGCTGCTGGGGCTTCTTCAGTGCAAAACTCAGGGAGACTTTCTAGGTGGCAGACTCACTTTGGTATGTACTTGAATTTCTATACTGTGGCCTGGTCCATTTGATTTATCTATACTTATTCATTAATTAATTTGAAACAAGGTCTAATGTAGCCCAGGCTGGTCTCATACGAGCTGGCCTTGAACTTCTGATCCGGTCACCTCCACTTCCCACATGCTGGGATTACAGGCATAGACCACCATGTCCAGCCAACCGGATCTGTTTTAGACCATAAAAATGTTTCCTTTCCAAATGTCGACATTATAAGGAAGTAAAAAGTACTTACAACACATCCCATGATCAAGTCAAGGGGGGGTTATCTCCATGGACAGTCATTTCACTTTTAGGTTATATCCATCAGCTATTTGAGCTTCTTATGGAGTCATATCCTACTAGACTATAGTGAGAATTGTTTCATATGAAATAGAAATTGTTTTGGGGTGTGTGTGTGTGTGTGTGTGTGTGTGTGTGTGTGTGTGTGTGTGTGTGTGCGTGTGTGTGTGTATGTGTGCGTGTGTGTGCATATATGTTTGCCATGAAGGCAGAGTGTAAAACCAGGCTAGCTAATCAAGAACAATGCTTCTGCCAGGTACGGATAACTTCCCAGTTTTATTTTGTTTGAGAGGAAGTAACATTTTTCCTAATGCTAACAAAACCATTTGTTTTTTTACTAGCAAAGATAATAATAAATACATGTTGAAGGGGAAAAAAAAAAACCTGGAGTTGGAACTATGGCACGTACACACTGTGACAGGTGGGTACTCTACAGGGAGGGAGGCCATTGTCAGTCATGGCTCTTTGGCGTCTTCCCACCTTCATCCAAGCACCCAGCAGGTTGGAGGCAGGTGTCCCCAGCAGGAAGAATCAGAAGGTGATTATTAACTGAAACCTTGGTCCTAAGGAGGAAAAAAAGACACTAGGCTTGAAGTTTCTGAAATGCAAATACTCAATGGTAAGAGATTCCCATTTCCTCGAGGAGCTTCATAGTCTGCCTGACTTTCCCCAAGCACAGCTGGCCCCTATGCACTGTTGGAAGGCAAGAAATAAAGGAGGCTATAGTGACTTACAATCTCCATGTGTAAAGATGACCACTTCAGATGTCCGTGTTCATTCTGATGATGAGAAGTGTGCTGTACTCTGCCTTGGTCAGGTTGGGGGGTCTCCTTGCTGTTATCATTACTGTCATTGTCAAATATTTACTGAGTCCCTGCTGTGGGTACAGCTCAATTCCAGGAAGCACAGAGAAGATAAATAAGTGAAAGATCTGGTTTCTTTTACGGAGGTTGTTTTGTGGGAGGACTGAACTCAGCACTAGGAAAGTTAAGTGATTTACTCATTCAACCCATGCGCGACTGCATATTAAACAGTAAGTGCCGGGTGCCGGGCTCAGCATTTCAGAAACAGAGTTGGATGTGTGCTTTCTGCTCTTTGTGTCCATCAGGAGTGGTGATGGCAAGTCAGTTGGCTTTTCTTTTTTCATTGCTTTGACCAAAATACATGAAAAATAACTTAAATCGGGAAGGGTCTGTGCTTTTCAAATGGTTCAAGAGGATACAGCCCATCTTGGCTTAGGCTTGGGGTGGCAGCGGGAGGTGGAGGTCTGGTCACATTGTGTATGATCGGGAAGCAGAGAGCAGACAGGAAGTAGAGCTGGGAGATAAGACATCAAGACCCACCCTCAGGGACCCACTTCCTCTAGTGAGACTCTACCTCGTAAAGGTTCTGCAGCTTTCCCGAACAGTGCCACCAGCTAGGGACTACATGTTTGAACATAGGAGGCCACTGGGGGACATTTCACAGTCAAAACACAATAAACAGATGAGAGTTTCGATGGCTGATGATGCGTGACCTGTCACTGAAATACCACGGGCAGAAATGATAACACTAACATACTGTCTTAAAATAACGGGACACTGTCAGAACCTCAAAGAAAAAAATGTAGGTTAAAAAAAAAATTTCATTTGTAAGGACAGTGCCATGCAGATTCAGTTGTGTGTGTGTGTGTGTGTGTGTGTGTGTGTGTGTGTGTTGTTGTTGTTGTTGTGTGTGTGTGTGTATGGGTGTGTGTGTTGGTATGTGGGTGTGTGGTTATATAAGCATGTGTGGAGATTTGAAGTTAATGTAGGATTTCTTCTTCAATGGCTTGCTACCTTATCTTGGTTAGACTGGCTGGCTCTGAGCCCCTGGCGTCTCCGTCTCTGCCTTTCGTCCCTGGGTACAGGTGGGTACTGTCCCACTGGACTCCTTACATGGGCAGAGCGGTCAGACTTAGACCCTCATGCTGTCATGCAAACCCTTGCCCCTCGGGCCATCTCTCCAGCTTGAATGATGCCTTTTCAAGCAAGCACTTATTTCTTACTTGCTTGTCAGTGGCAGCCGTGGGTATAATCACAGACAAACATGCAATCTACACGTTCCACAGACAACGGGAGCCCTTGCAATTCATCTCTTCTAAGGAGCACTGATGTAGAGCTGGGGAATAGGACATGGACTTTACCCCCTCTTTCTGGGATAGGTTAGAATTCTTTCAACACTTACTCTCCTTGGGAGCTTGACAGGACCCTCACAAGCATAAGCAGTACCCATGTTCTGTGTGACAGAAGAAAAACCATCTTACATTTTTGGTAGCAGGTGTCATCATAAAAACTTGGAAGTCAGATTTTTTTTCTCCTTGCAGGCACTGGGTGTTTATACTTCCTCAGGGAGAAAATCTGAAAGGAACAAAAAATGGAGTCTGTTGTGTGTCGTACCTTTACCTGCTATGGACATGTTGCAGGAGAGAATCATGTATCTAGTGTTTTAAACCGGCTGGAGGCGGTTCTTTTTATCAAGCAGATGAGATTGATAACTTGCCTAGTTGCTCTGTTCAGTTCCATAAGCCAAAATACCAAGGGAGCTGTGGACTGTTTCTCCCTGGAGATCTCTGTAAAATGGTGTTTAAGCACTTAGCTGCCTGAAATAATTGTATAGTGTTTTGCGTGTCTCACTTAAGCGAAAGCAAGCAAGATGTATGGAAAGGTAGAAAGGCATGTGGAAGCCAATTCTCCCCTTTCTTCTCCAGGCTTCTCCAATCCACCCATTTGGTAGATTACTTAGATAATAGGGAAAAGATTCTCAGAATTGCTGAACATTGCACTTTTGACTGCAGCTTACATAACGTCTGTTTGGGTGGCACTTTGTACTTTTCAAAACATTTTGTATTGTGATGGCACAGGGGGCTTGTTCTGGTGACCTGCCTGTGTTCGATAAGGACTCCCAGGGTTCGAGGAGTGAGTCTTGATGATAACTGTGGGTTATTCAGTGATGGAATTTGGAACAGGCCCCTTAACAGCAAGTTCCGGGCCATCCTGGGCGTGGACGATGTGCGAAGCCTTTCCTTAAATGGGATCATTTGTCCTGCCCAGCATGAGCCAGGACCCTGGAGGCTCCGGATTGCTAGAGGACACCTGGTTCATTGATTTCTTTTTTTTTTTTTTTTTACTGTAAATCTACTGACTACTGGGGAGAGAATATTTGGGGGAGGCTCCCCCTGGTTATTAGTTCCTCACTTGAACTGTGGTTTGTTTTGTTTTGTTTTAGCTAATTTATTTCTTTGACAATTTCATACCTGTGTTCTTCCTTATGAGTGTGCTCTCTCTCTCTCTCTCTCTCTCTCTCTCTCTCTCTCTCTCTCTCCCCTCATCAGCCTTTTCTCCTCCCTGTTGCCCTTTTCCACTCATCTTCATATTTTTAAATTTTGTTTTATGACCATTTAGTTTAGCCAGAGCCATCTGTGTGACCCCTGGATTGAGGGCCATCTGCTGGAGCCTGCTGGGGTCACCAGTGTGTACAACTAAAGGCAGTGAATCTCTCCTTGACTCTATGTGTAGGAAATAGCTCACAAGTGAGGTGAGGCCGTCTGAGGCCTTCCTCCATTCTTGCAGTCCTTTGCAGTCACAGTGGGTTTGTGATGACAGAGGCTTGCTCAGAACACGGCCTTTTGCAGTGCTTCTCCATACCTTTTGGCCTTTTCCTTCTTTCTAGCCCTCTACTGAAGTGTTCTTAGCACGGATGGTGTCAATGTTACTTGTTGTCTTTGTTACTTTTCTGTTGCTGTGATAAAACACCATAACCAAGGAAACTTACAATAGAAAGCATTTAATTTGGGACTTAGAGTTTCTGGAGGTTAGACTTCATGACCATCATGGCTGGGAACATGGCAGTGAGCAAACAGGCATGGTTTGCTCTCGCAGGAGCTGAGAGCTCATGTTTTGAGACGCAACCATGAGGCGGGGATAGGGAAAGGTGCTAGTGTTTTGAAACCTCAAAGCCTGCCCCCATTGATGTGCCCTCCTCTAACAAGGCCACACCTCCTCCAACAAGGCCACACCTCCTCCAACAAGGCCACACCTCCTCCAACAAGGCCACACCTCCTCCAATAAGGCCACACCTCTTCCAACAAGATTATAACTCCTCTAACAAGGCCACACCTCCTCCAACAAGGCCACACCTCCTCCAACAAGGCCACACCTCCTCCAACAAGGCCACACCTCCTCCAATAAGGCCACACCTCTTCCAACAAGATTATAACTCCTCTAACAAGGCCACACTTCCTCCACCAAGGCCACACACCTCCTCCAACAAGGCCACACTTCCTCCAAGGCCACACACCTCCTCCAATAAGGCTACACCTCCTCCAATAAGGCCACACCTCCTCCAACAAGGCCACACCTCTTCCAACAAGATTATAACTCCTCTAACAAGGCCACACTTCCTCCACCAAGGCCACACACCTCCTCCAACAAGGCCACACTTCCTCCAAGGCCACACACCTCCTCCAACAAGGCCACACTTCCTCCAAGGCCACACACCTCCTCCAATAGGGCCACACCTCCTCCACCAAGGCCACACACCTCCTCCAACAAGGCCACACTTCCTCCAAGGTCACACACCTCCTCCAATAAGGCCACACCTCCTCCAACAAGGCCACACTTCCTCCAAGGCCACACACCTCCTCCAATAAGGCCACACCTCCTCCAACAAGGCCACACTTCCTCCAAGGCCACACTCCCTCCAACAAGGCCATACCTCATCTATCAAAGCCACACCTCCCCAACAGAGCCATGCCTCCTCCAACAAGGCCACATCTTTTCCAACAAAGCCATGCTTACTCCAACAAGGCTCCACCTCTTCCAACAAGGTCTCACTTCTTCCAAAGAGGCCACCCCTCCTCAAGGCCATCCTTTCTAATCCTTCCCAAACAGTTTTAACAACTGGAGACCCATCATCAAATGGCCTGAGCCATTGTCATCCAGACCACCACAGTGTTGTTTAGGGCTCAGCACTCACCTACTGTTCATTCTCAACACCCTGTGCAGCCACTGCATTTACCACCCTTCAGCTCCTCCCATTTATGATGGCCGAGCACAGCACTCCTTAGCCTGGTGCCAGCTGTTGTGGTCATGGAGAGCCACTCTCTTAACTAACATATTGTTGTTCACATAGAGGGGGTTCTCAGCCCAGTTTCTCACAAAGATAATTTAGCCTACAACATTTCTAAATTGGTACCTTTCAAATTAACCAGCTACTGATTTAAAAAAATGTGTTTTAATGTTTAAAAATGATCAGAGTGAGCTTGTTCGTGTACTCAGAGTAAGTACTTTTACATAACCACACCAACTACGTTCATTACCCACTTCAATTCAGCAATAAATTGGTCTGTGTACTTCAGAGAACCAGATAAAATCACTTCATTAGCCAAGCTCTTACATTAGAACAGAAGCTTTAGAGTTAACAGGACCAAATGTGTTCAGCAATTGAAAATCTCTATCAAGAGAAAGCTACTATGTTCTAGAAGGTTACTTGACTAGGAGGAAGGTTACCAGACTAGGTAGAAGGTTACAAGACTAGGTGGAAAGTTAGCAGACTAGGTGGAAGGTTAGCAGACTAGGTGGAAGGTTAGCAGACTAGGTGGAAGGTTAGCAGACTAGGTGGAAGGTTACTAGGCTAGGTGGAAGGTTACCAGGCTAGGTGGAAGGTTACTAGACTAAGCATCACTTGTGAAGGTGAGCTCTGTCAATCTGATTTGGGAAGCTACAGTCTGTTTCTGAGCATTTAGTCCATGTGAATTCACTCTAAACAGTGCAGGCCGTGCTGAAGAAAACAGCCCTCTTAACCCAGCTGTCGGAGGCTTTTTGCAGTAGGAGGGGAGGGGGGAAGCTGTTTCAGAACAGTCCACTGTTAGACTGATAGGAGACGATATGGCCCTAGGTCGGTCTCACATGAGTCTGAGAAGCCAAATTATCGTGGACCTGCCCTGTGGGCTCCAGAGTGTCCTACTTTCATTTCTATTGCCGTGGTGACATATCCTGACAGAAATCAACTTAAGGGAGAAACAGGTGATGGTTGATTTGACTTTTGATTTCAGGTCCTGCTCCACCCATCACTCCAGGGTGTCCGAGTCTCAGGTGCACAGGGATCCAGTCACATCCCATCTGAAGGGAACAGCAGAGAGAATCAAAACATGCATGCTTAGTACTCAGCCTGAATTTGTTTACTGGCTCACAATTCAGGACTCGAACCTAGGGAATGATACTGCTCACAATAGGCGTGTTCTCACTTCAAGTCTATTAATTAAAGAGCTCTCTCCTATCCATCAACCAACCTATCCAAGCATTCTCTCATTGAGAATCTCTGTCTGGGTGATTCTAGGGTGGTTCAAGTTGGCAATTAGAACTAATCATGCATGGTGAGATACTTGTTTTGCCTCAGAATAGGGCACTCTAGAAAGCTGGGGGATAATTTAATTACACAAGCATTGCCATCTTGATTTTTGTTATTATTATTGTTTGTGACAGGGTCTCCCTAAGTCCCTATGTAGTGATATGAGGTAGCATTCCAGATGCTGAGTTAGGATTTGCAGATAAGATCAAAAGACCAAGTATGCCATGAACAACAACAACAGCAACACCCTACACACAGCCGCTGGGGACACTTTAATTCTAGAAAATTGCTGTGACTGATGCTTCCAGAAAAAAATAAAACTAAAACCTACTACCAACAAAATGTTCTTAGATGTGTCGCCAAATGAGATCCCTGGTTAAGGAACTGGTAGAGACCAGCTTACCTCTGAGAGACCTTTGTTGGCCTTACTGTGTGATGTATACTTTTTCCCAATAAAATCTCAGCAGGCTTTGTTTGCAGTTCCGCCCGTCATGGCCACCCCGGCTTTGTGAGAGGATGTAATGTGAGCGCACTGGTTGTCACCACTCTAATTTGTCACGGCCTTCATCATTTCTTGTTTTAAAATTATATTCCTCTTCTTCCCTTCTCTTCCTTTCTCCCCCTTCCCCCTCCCCTCCCTCACTCATTCTCCCTCTTCCCTCCTTCTCCTCTTCCCCTCTTTCTATCTCTTCCTTCTCTTTTTGGTCCCTCCCTCCCGGTAGTTTACTTTCTTTTATATTTTAGTCTCATGTGTCCAAAGCTGGCCTTGAACTCCCTATGTAATGCAGACTCATAGCCATTCCAGCCTCAGCCTCTTGTGTGCTGGGATTGTAGATAGACAGCCCCGCACCTGGGAGTTGAAATTGAGTCCAGTGGCAGTTGATATTTCTCTTCAAGGCTGGAGAAGCTGAGCCGTTTCTGTGTGGTCCATGAGAATTTTAGGACTGGAATAATAACACTGTTGCAATCTTGTGTGTGTGTGTGTGTGTGTGTGTGTGTGTGTGTGTAAGGATTTGAAGGTGACTAACTGGAGCCCTGTATTTTGTTAGCAGTGATTGCTAAGCAGCCTCGTTTTGGGGGTTATTAAAGGATCTCCTTTGGAGGGCACCTAGTCACACAATCCACGCTCTGAGTGACCCACAGTGTCTCACACAGAGAGTGTGTGCCATTTGGCTCTCTGTCCTCTGTGTAACTCAGTCTCTGCCCTTTGTGGTAAAGATGGGGATTTCCAGGCTTGAGGTCCCACACTGGAGTGAGATGGTCAATCCTGCTGTCTTTTATGGCTGGGGAATGATTAACAGCCTGTGGAGAGCAGTTAGGTGTTTTCAAAGTGTGTATTTAAAGTCAGTTCATCGAGGCAGGTAGTGTCGTCTTCTGTATGAACTATTTAAAATACTGAATGGCTCAGTTGTTAATTAGTCCACAAATGATCCGTGTGTGTGTGTGTGTGTGTGTGTGTGTGTGTGTGTGTGTGTGTGTGTGTGTGTGTTGCTCATCCTTAAATGCATGGATGACAGGGGTCAGCAATGTGTGACTTTCTTCAGTACATTCACCTTAGTTTTTTTTTTTTAGAAAGGGCCTCTCACCGAACTGGGAGCTGGCCATTTTTTGGCTATACTGGCTGGCCAGAGAGTGCTGGGGGTCCTCCTGTCTCTTTCTGACCAGGACTGAGGGTCTGGGCAAGTTTCCTGTGGTTGCTGAGGTCCAAACTCAGTTCCTCATGCTTGGGCCACAGGTACTTTACCTACTGAGCATCCGTCCATCCTTACCACACACATGAGACAGTATTTACGAACACTGTCCATCATTACTCAGTGTGCGGGACCTTCCTGTACCCTGGCTTTCAGTTGTGTCTTGTTTTTGTAATGATCTGCCCAAGTTTGACGTCACCCCTGAACTGCAAGATACTGAAGCCCCCATTCTTTAGTCGTTTTCATCTCCAAAATGGAATAGTAGTAGTTATGACCATGCATTTGTAAGAAATTAAGTATGTATAGGTCTTTAGAACGAACCTGGCATCTAACAACACTACATGGAAGAAATGGAAGGAGGGAATTTGTCTGGATTTTGCTGTATGCGGTACCTGGGGTCAGCAAGTCCCCGAGTCCTAGCCTGTAATCCACTGGCCAGCTTCATGAACTATCCTGCTGATGGTGTCCACCTTCAGTCAATTACATTAAGGGCTGGTGGGATGAGGAAGAATTAGAGGTGTCAAGGTTACTTCATAGGGAGAAACAGGAAGGGACCAGGTCTTTTTGTTTTACAAGGGATGTTTCTGGGTAGGCAATGCCTTCCATTTCCTTGGTCACTAAGCCTTCATTTCGATGATCCCTGTGTCACAACATAATGCAAGTGGTTTGACTGGTCTCCATCTAGAGCAGCTCATGGTCTCCCATGGCCTTTGCCTTGAAAGTTGATAGATGCTAAGTAAACACCTCTCTCCTGTTGTCACCACAGAAGAAAGGATTAAGCAGTTGTACTGGCTGGTTTTGTGTCAACTTGACACAGGCTGGAGTTATCATAGAGAAAGGAGTTTCAGTTGAGAAAATGCCTCCATGAGATCCAGCTGTAAGGCATTTTCTCAATTAGTGATCAAGGGGGGAGGGCCCCTTGTGAGTGGTACCATCTGTGGGCTGGTAGTCTTGGGTTTTATAAGAAAGCAGGCTGAGCAAGCCAGGAGAAGCAAGCTAGTAAGGAACATCCCTCCATGACCTCTGCATCAGCTCCTGCTTCCTAACCTGCTTGAGTTCCAGTCCTGACTTCCTCTGGTGATGAACAGCAACATGGAAGTGTAAGGTGAATAAACTCTTTCCTCCCCAACTTGCTTCTTGGTCATGATGTTTGTGCAGGAATAGAAACCCTGACTAAGACAGCAGTCTACAGAATTAGCAGGGCTGGAGCAAAATGAAAATACGCAGAGCCCAGGATAGACAAGCCATTCTGTTCTGTAGACTGACAACAGAACTTGCTGGTGGCTAACCTTCAAACAACAGCGTCAGGATTTCCTTGGGAATCTGAACTGGGGGTGTCAGAGAACCTCCCTGAGACACCCACTGTGATATTTTCATTGTTCCCTTTAGAGAGTCATCTAGGTGATTCATCTCCAGGTGAGTCCTCAAGGGTATCCCATAGATTTAACTCTGTAGGACAGGAGATGCATGCTCAGGATGTGTCTGGTACCAGCACTCACCCACTCCTATTATCATGTGCGACATGGCCAGCCACTCCATCCTTCTGCCACCGTGCCTTCCCTTACTATGACGGACAGCATTCTCGAACGGTGAGCCAAAATAAACCAGTCCTTCTTAAGCTGCTTTTGTCAGAGCACTAAGAAAAGTAACCAATACACCAAACAAAAGGACCACGACTCCACCAACCCAACTCACCTCCAGCCTCCCCACGCACAGACCATGATGTGAAGGAGTCCAGAGGTGGCGGCTGCATGTGAGCAGCTGCTTCGATCACTGTTCTGTTACACCACGCACAGAATGCAAATCAAAAGTGTCAGGTAAATGTGATGAAGCCTCTGCTTTTCTCAAAGCAGATCCTATGTCCCTGAGTGCAGGCTGGGCTGGTGCCTGCCTGTGCAGGTCACATGGATGCAGGGCAGTTTTCCCCTGGGAGAGGTCACTGGGGAAGAGACTCCAGCTCTACTGCTGGCTCTGAGCTTGAGAGCCTCTCTCCACTGTTAACTTTCTTGTCTGGAGTTCTTTTAGTACATAGAGGCCTCTGAGTATATTTTTTAAATGTTTCCTGCTTTTCTATGATATGGATATGGTCTAGTTGGTTGAAGACAGCGTGTAGACAGTGCTACCATACTTCTCTGCAGCTTCCTGTCTGTGGGATGACCCCTCTATTTTATATATCTGGGAATGGAGACTCAGTGTATTAATTAGTGGGCTTTCTAAAGTCAGGCAGTAATTGAGAGGCGACATAGAACCTGGGAAAAACTGGTTCACTCCTGAGCTCATGCTGCTTCTCCCGACATTAGCCAGAGTTCTGGTGGGCATCTGAGTCCTGTGGTGGCTTTGTACCTCAGAACTTTCTATTTAGTTAATTTAGTGTGGGTTCTTGCCTGTGACCTACAGTTTGTTTGTTTTTTTCGTGATTAATTTTTTATTTGTAATTATGTATCTCTGTGCAGGTATGTGCACATGACTGCAGTTACCTGCAGAAGCCAAAAGATAGTGTCTGATCCCAAGGAGTTACAGGCTGTAAGACACCTGACATGGCTGCTGTCCTCTAGAAGAACAGAGAGTGCTCTTAACCTCTGAGCCATTTCTCCAGCCCCATGATTTACAGTTTTTAAGACTTAGATTTTAGTCAATACTAGACCTTTATTCAGTGAGGTGCCATATCCACTGATTTGAGTTTTTCTAGTCTTTGAGCATAATTTCCATCCCCATCCTCACTGCCACCTGAGAGTAAGTATGCTGACTACTGTTCTCTGTGTGCCAGAGAACCGAGAAGGAAGAGTGACAACTCCCTCAAGGACACTAACGTTGCCTTTTAAAAGCTCATTAAAACACTTAAAGTGTCCTGGAGGGACCTTTAGAAGCTTTTGTGACAAGCTTTGTTTACTGGTCTATTGCTGCATTAGTCAGGTGTCTCCAGAGAGAAGAGGCTGGTGAAGCTATGGAGATAGAGGCGGATGAGAAGGGATTTGTCTCACAAGGCTGGGACAGCTCACTGTGGGCTCTCTTCATATCAGAGAATCAGAGACTGTCACTAGCTGTGATCGTCCAGGTCCAGAAGTCTCAGCATTAGGGAAGCCTTGATGTAATTCTCAGACAAAGGACTAACTCCCGAGAGCCTGGTAGGGAAGACCCAAATTTCAGTCTAAAAGCCAGAGACCCTGGAGCTCTGACCATGCAAAGGCAAGAGAAGATGGGCGTCCTAGATCTGGAAGAGAGAGTTGGAATTGACTCTTCCGCTACCTCAGTGTTCCATTTACACCTCCAGTTGATTGGAGGGTGACTGTCCGCAGTCAGGGAAGGTGGACCCCGCTCAGCACGCTGACCTTCAGAATCGTGCTCACTGGCATGCTCAGAGACAGCACTCCACAGCTAACTAGGTACCCTTAACACAGGGACATTGATGCCTAAAATCCACAGTGTCTTGTTCAGGAGACTCAGAGATTAGGGACTCTATTGTCATTCAGATCCTGTTCAATGACTTTTGGACTTTGAACAGGTTTTATGACCCCCTTAGACATTAGCTCTTTACTGTAGCATGAGAGTACTGTGTAGTCCCAGGTGACTAGGTGACTAAGAAGATGACGTGATTTAAAAGTATCATTCATGTATGTGATGTAATACCCAGTGTATAAAATGCTACAAAGAATTAGCAGTTCAGACATAATGGCCTGAATAAGACCTGCACAGGATAAAGCCGGCTACGTTATATAGTGGACTGGGAGGGGCTCATGGGCCTCCACCCCGGCTGAGCAGCTGATGACAGTTGATGAGTTATCTGGGGAGGGGAATCTGTTTTTTTAAGGGCGTGGCTCCTGCTAAATGTATGATGCTGCAGTGCGTGGCCCCACACCCTCCATATGGACAGCACATTTTGGACTTGCTGGGCTATTAAAAAAATATTGCAGGAAGTTGGGAAGAAGTAGCATGGGCCTAAGAGGAGTTAGGGGAGCAACTGGGAATGAAGGTGATCACAGTAATACATTGTACGCATGTGTGAATAGACTGAAAATATTCTTTAAAAGGGAAAGCAAGTATAAGACCTGCATATTGAAGGCTCTAGGACTCAGAAACCTTGACATCAGAGACACAGTCTGTTCTGGGTGGGAATTGGCTGGAGAAAGTGTGGCCTCTGTGGACTGAGGGGCAGAGGTGAAACCCAGGTGAAGCTCTCCTGAGATTCTAGCCCCAGGTTGGTGGATTTCCACATGGAATATTTAATTAAGCACCACCTCATGATTTTGTATCATGACTCTTCTAATGCTATAATAAGGTCCCTGGGGTTGGACACCTTACAAATAAAGAGGCTTACTTATTAGGTCATCCTTTTAGATGCTGAAAGTTAAGGTGGGACAGCCCCCTGATCTAGACCCCGTGAGGGACTTAGGACAACAGGGAGGCAGAGAGAGCCAGCCATCACATTTGCTCATTTCCTGAGAAGAGCCAGCTCCCTTCTCAGACCTGCATTAATCTGCTGAGGGCAGCAATCTCCCCCCACCCCACTGACCTAATTAACATCCACTAAACTCTTAAAGGTGAACCACCAAACCTCCTGTCTGTGAGCATTTGGGAGACACAGTCAGACCATCTCCAGCCCATAGCAGGTTCAACCCACAAGTTCTGGAAGTGTGTGGACTGGTGGGTGGATCCCCCAGACATTTATTAAACACCTCCTGCTACCAGGCATTCTGCAGGGCCTCCTATCACAAGAAAACATGTCTGTGTCTTGCTTTTAGCCCGTGTATCTGACTATGAGATAGATCTGCAAACAAATGTTGCTACCACATGATAGAAATGCCCCTAGGAGTCACGTCACATGGGCTCAGAGAAAGCTGTTTTTGGCTGATATTTTATTTCTAAAGGTGAGGAATTCCTAACAATCGGAGGCTGATCACTAAGTACAAAGAATTATCTGGATATGTCTTCATCTAGGTGCCTTAGGTGCTCTAACATTGGAAGAAGCCATCCTACCTTGCCTTTCTGTTGCTGTGATGTAAGACTACTGTCCAAAAGCAACCTGGGGAGGAAAGGCTTTATTTGGCTTAGATGTCAGGTTATAGTCCATCATTGAAGGAAGGCAGGAATGGTGGAAGAAATCTGCTTAGTAACCAGTCTCCTGTCTTCTCTCTTCCTCTCCCCTATTCTCCCCTCCTTTACCCCTTTTTTTTCTGCTCAAATAACTTTCATATATAGCTCAGGACCACCAGAGTGGGCTGGGCCCTCCCACAACCATTAGCAATAAAGGAAATGCCCCAAAGACACCCCCACAGGCTGATCTCATAGAGACAGTTCCTCAGGTGAAGTTCCCTCCTCCCTGTTGGGTGAACATGACAGCTAAATCAGCCAACACAGAAGTCTGTCTTTAAATTTTTCTAGAGACATTCATGCATAGATCAGTAAAAATTACAGACAAAATCTTGTTGGTTACTAAAAAGTCTACTCTAGTTTGCAAGATGCAAAAGGACTTCAAATGTGTTTCTTGATGTTCATTTACAACCACGGTATTGTTCTTGGCATTTTAGAAGTGAGTCTATAGTTAGCTAGCATAAAAATAATGTTAAATATCAGAAAAATAACTAGGTGCTGACAATTAGAAAATTTGCTATTAAATATTTAACACTAGGTACTCAGAATAATGTAGTTTTTATAAAATATTAAAATATGTGAAATGTTTCATACATATAATGATCCACACTTAAGCACGACCACACACCAGATGGCGAGAATTCTAGTGCTGGTCCCCGAACGCTGATTTATCAAATTGGATGCTACCCTGCCACGCTGGATGGAAGAAAGGTTTTTGTCCTCACTTGCAGGTGAAGGATCTACAACTTGCTTGAGATGATAAAACGCTCATAGGTAATAAAACCAAAATTGAACTTCAAACTCTTTGTTCTTTTCACCAATTTATGCCCAATTCTACCTGAGAATTTGAAATAATTTAACCAACAAATCTGCCATGCAGTCTTGAAGAATGTAAGCCATGACCTACCAATTAGTTCATCCTGTGTCCTTCAGTAGTGTATCCCATGCCAGTAAAAGGTGAATAAAAACTTTGGAAGTAAATGACACCCACGGGAGAGTGGGGGCTGGGGGTGGTTAGGTGGTCAGGAACACTTGCTGCATTTGCAGAAAATCCAAGTTTGGTTCCTAGCACCCAAACTGTGTAGCTCACAACCGTCTGTGACTCTAGCTTCAGGCGATCCAGCGCCCTCTTCTGGCGTCCTTGGGCACCTGCGCTCATATGTACACATGCTCTCATACAGATACACATGCTTACATCTAGAGAAACAGTAAAAACAGATCCTTAAAAAAGCAACCACTAACAGAACAAACCCCCTAGAGCCTGACAATTTCCCCATAGTTTTAAACAATCATTACTTTGGAGAGAAATTGCTATTTTGGTGTACTGTTATTACCAATAAAGACGTTAGCAGTTACTAGCAAATGAAATGTAACATGTCAAGTGAGTTATTGTGAGAAATGCCTTCTATCTGAGGCACTGGTTATTGTTGCTATTTAGTGAAAACAAATATGTTTTGTACCTTCTGGGATCAGGTGGTTACATTTTAAATTAGTATTTTTTAATGTTTCCATTATACAAGATATATCATTTTTGACATAATATTTTCTTATTTTTTAAAAGTATATCATCGAATAATTTGTATATATGTATATATATGGTAGAATAGTATAACGAACCCAGTATAATCATAGCTTCAGCGGTTGCTAATCCTTGGCCCATCTTGCTTTGTTGTTGTCCTGCTTCAGGTTGTTGTGTTGTTTGTTTGTGTTTGCATCAAGGTCTCACCATGTAGCCTAGGTTGGGCCTGACCTTACCTCTCACCGTCTAAGTGTTGGAATTATAGCCACGTGAGCCATGCTCAGCTATAAATTTGGTTATATCCTCCCTTAGGAAGTCAAGCAAATTTCAATCCTTAAATTATATTAAGTTAAATACAGTGTCTGCTATCCCCCGTATATTAATGCTTCTAAAAGATTTGACTGTCATTACACTGTCATTGCCCAAATATTACTAGATATTCAGTTAGTGTCCAGCGTGTTAGTAGTCTCACAGAGGTCTTTTTGGCATTGATTTCTAGACAAGTCTCAATAAAGCTCTTTGACTAATAGGAATTTTAATGTCTCTCTGCATTCCCGCCCCTCCATCATGTCCACATTCTGCTTACCGAAGCAGCTTCATCTGCCCTGTTGAGTTTCTTAACAGTAGGTGATTCCAGTCTCCCCTTGAGTAGCTCAACCTGTCCCTATGTCTTATGTAAATTTGTGTGTGTGTGTGTGTGTGTGTGTGTGTGTGTGTGTGTGTGTGTGTGCGCGCGCGCCCACGCGTGCGTGCATGGGGGGGAAGTGGTAGACAGATCCAGGATTGAAACCAAGTTTGGGTTCTTTTTCCTTCCTCTTTGCTTCTGTCCCCCCCCCCCCCATATTGCTTCTTTTCCTTCATTGCTTGCATTGTGCTATACCGTAGCTGCCTCCTTCCCCCGTGAGAACCATCTCATGAGGTTGTCTTTCTCTGTCAGATGCTCTCTGCTCTTCGGCGTAAATACTCAGGCTTCGGGGGTTGCAAATTTTGATATAATAATCACCAAGTTTTCTCCTTTTTACCTGGAATACTTTCATATGAGGCCTTACTCTTACTTATTGTTCGTTTCAGTAATGTATAGCTTATAAAAAGGAAAATTGGATGCGCATTTGATTCTTTCTGAGTTTTTAATGGTAGGAGCTGTTTGGGAAATGTTGATGTATTTATGAGAAGCACTCGTAAACTACAGAGTCATAGAGTGAAATTCTGTATACATGTGTATCGATAAATGATAAAACTGTGGGAAAGCATTGGCTTTGAAGGAACATGAAATAATGTCACTAATAGCTTGTAAGTCAACTTGTCGTGTTTTGAGGAATGCAACTTCTGAAATGCAGACCCTGTCTCCTACTTAGTCAGCCCTGGACCTACCATGGGAGCAGACATCTGCCATCAGTCTTTGCTGCCTTTGATTCTGCAGTGACCACTGCTCTTTAGACTTAATGTCTGTGTGCCTCATAATGCTTATGTCACATCGGGCTAATTGAAGAGCCACCTGCCCAGGGCTGTTGTCATGATTGGTTGAAGTTAAGCACAGTGAGCACATGCTCTGGATCCACACTGCGCCTACTCCGCGCTGGACGGACACACACACACACACACACACACACACACACACACACCACATGCTCCCTATCAGCTGCTTTGCAGAGTAAACAGAGTCTCTGAGGCTTGTTTCTTATGCTCCAGCTTGCTTAATGTTACTCTTTTGCAACCCTTGGACTGAAATGTGTAGACATTGAGTATCAGTAGCTGTTAATGTCGTTGAGAGGGCAACTCTCATGCAGCCTCTTGCTGATACTCTGTTATATTACCAAGAAAAATGAACATTTATGTCTAACTTTGACAGCATTTCTCACTGAGCCCTGAACTATTTGAGGGAAAATCTTACAATATAAAACTGTTTATAATATATTGCTGATTCTAGTTACTGGGTCTGAGTCATTAATATTTTCACTAACTATAGTAATGTTTCATTTTTCATTTAGTGTAGTAATATAATTGTCAATTCACAAGCAGGTATATTTTCTAGATATCTAGCCACACAAATGTAAGTACAATTTTGAAATATGAGAATTTGAAGATGGTAAATACCTTTGGATGTGCATGTTGTGTGCTAAGTATCTTCCTTGAGGGATCTGTCTTGTTTTTTGACACAGAGATTCTGGACCAGCAGCTCCCTGAGTCAGGGAGACTGGGTGACCAGCAAGTCTTTCTCTCCATCCCATTACTGAGGCCACTAGCATGTGCTCAGCTCTTACATGGGTGCTGGGGATTGAACTCAGTTCTTCATGCTTGTGTGGCAAGCATTTTTTATCACCTGATCTATGTCCCCAGTCTCGGAAAATATGTTTTATAATATCATAAGTTAGAGCAACATCGGTCATTTTAATAACATGAAATTTTGAAATAATGCTCTATAATTTAATAACTTGGTTGCTCTGTCTATCTAAAGGCCTTGGGTTGAATACCCCTGTGCAGTTTATACATGGGAAATATGTAAACAGGCCTCTTTTATTTATAGTTGATAGAATTCTAGAAAATATTAAAATATGCCAAATACAATCTCTGTTGCATTCAGTGTTAGACATGCATTCGAATCTACCCTTACATATTTGTGCAGAACCTCTCAGATCCTGTAAGGGTTAAATCGAGACTGAATTCTTGTGTGACAGATCAGCTTGGCCTGGTACCTCACTCTTTGTGCTTTGCTCTTTGCCATGACCTTTATTTTGAATTTAGATAAAAAGAGAAGCACCAATGAACCATTTATGTGATGCAAAGCAATTATTGCGTGGATACTTTCTTTCAAAATGAGTGTTTTTACCATTGTCATATTTTTATATGCAGGGCGGCTCTATGCGATACAGGGCACCCGCCTATGTGTGACACGACACTCACTGCATTGCAGTGGCAGCACAGGAATCAGTGGCTATTTACATGTCTGAGGTGAGTCTTCTTGCAGAATAATTGGTCTGTTTTCTAGAGATGTTGGTCAGCTGGCGGAGTGCTTCCTTAGCATGCGCCAAGCTCTGGATTCCTTCCCCAGCATGGCATAAACGAGGTATGGTGGTACATACTGTTAGTTATTCCAGGAGTAGGGAGGTGGAGGCCGGAGGATTAGAATACTGGCCCCTAAGATCTGTTTGCCCCCCCCCCCCGCCATGAACAGATCTTCGTGTACACCAAGTGATGTTATGTAAACTGCTCCCCAATTTAAAACTATTGGTTAAAATAAACCACTTAGTGGGGGGGGGAGACAGAAGCGGCGGAGTTTGAGATAGTGGACTAAGGTTCACAGGTCTGGAACCACAAGAAAAAGAAGGAAGACGGAGAGCACAGAAGTTCTCCATTAGAAATGATGGACCAGGAGCACAATGCCTGAGTGAAGTGGACCTTGAGGACAGGCTGATAGAGCAGACATAACCCAGGAGAAGCCCGCACAGTCAGTACTCGGGTAACACAGTCAGGGATGTAGCCAGTCTAGCGATAGAGAATTAGACTAGGGGTAATTTGCCCAGTAATTGTGCTAAAGCTAAATAAATAAATCGTCATCTGACTCCCATTCATTCAGAAACTCATAGGGATAGAAATAATTTCATAATCTGCAATCTTTGGCTAGATGGAAAGTTAGGCACACACGAGACCCTGCCTCAAAACATGCAAGCCACCTGTGGTTTCTTTGCATGTATGTGCTTTGAAATCATTGGCCTTCATTCATGGATCTGAGTTATTTCCACACCCCCATTACCTTTCTCATTCCTTCGCCCTCTCCCCCTGAAACCCCTCTCCACACAGGTCCTCCCTCCCACTCAGAATCTTTGGTGTGTGACCCACTGAGTTTAATTAGCATTGCTTACATGAGCGAGCGTGGGTTGGAGGGTACGGAGCGTGAGCAATTAACATTGGCTACATTACTGAGGAGAGTGACTCCTCTTTCCTGCAAGCAGCCAGGAGCTGCTGAGGCCCCTCCCATCCATGAGGAAATGTTGGCTTGATGGACCCAAACTTTTTTTTCTAGTGTCTTTGAAACTTCATACATATATACAATGTATCTTGATCCTAGCCACTTCTTCCTCTTCCCTAGCCCTCTCCAACATGTCTCCCTCAGCTTCATATTAATTTTTTCATTCTATTCTTTCATTTCATTTCATTTTTCTTCTTTTATTTTTTTTAATGAGGCCAACCAGTGTGGCACAGACAGCCTATTAGATCCACAGCCCCAAAGTAAGGTGAGTGTTCTCCATCAGCAGGCACTAACTACCAAGGGTTCTTCAGTTGGGGTGGGGCCTTGTATGCTCCTGCCCACTCCATGCGGGGCTGTTGACAAGTTGGGTCTGGTACAGGTCTTATGCAGGTATCCATGGTTGCAGGAGTTCATGTCACAACAGTCCTGCCAGATTTAGAAGGCTTCTCTTCGTGGTGTACCACCCTGTCATCTGACTCTGCTGTTCCCCCAGCCCTTCTTTTTCTGTGACATCTGCCAATCCTTAGACTGCTTGTTATTTTCACGAGTTCGGGAGCACATTCCAGTTATCTACAGAATGCCATTATGTGGATACTGGTGAGACCTGCTGCAGGATGGGGGTCCAGAGCTCCTCATTAGTAACTACCTGGCTGCCTCAGATGCCCTTTGCTGTTGTCACCTGGGGTCTGGGTGTCTTTGTCTCACTGTGCCTCTTTTTAACATAGGAGAGATGTGGTGATTTCCCCACTTACCTTGGTAATACTGTAGAATAAACTGATATTTTGCATCTGAAAAATTGAGAGGTCAAGGCGTAAACATTGTGAATTGCCACAGGGAATCAAATTAGAGTCAGTGATTTTATGCAGAGAATCTTTTTCAGCATGAAAAAATCCATTTATTTTAGCCTGATACCCCTGGGTCAGTAGTGAGATGGGGCGTGTGATGGCTGCAGCTGAGTAAATGCACAGAGGGAAAGGAGAAGTCAATTGTGAAGCAGTGTGAGGAGGGGAAGAGGCAAGTGTGAAGCAGTGTGAGGAGGGGAAAGAGGCAAGTGTGAAGCAGTGTGAGGGAAGGGGAAAGAGGCAAGTGTGAAACAGTGTGACGAGAGGGAAGAGGCAAGTGTGAAGCAGTGTGAGGAGGGGGAGGAGGCAAGTGTGAAGCAGTGTGAGGAGGGGAAAGAGGCAAGTGTGAAGCAGTGTGAGGGAAGGGGAAAGAGGCAAGTGTGAAACAGTGTGACGAGAGGGAAGAGGCAAGTGTGAAGCAGTGTGAGGAGGGGGAGGAGGCAAGTGTGAAGCAGTGT
>CM052700.1:11118122-11134844 GCA_028551405.1 Uromys caudimaculatus
TATGGTAATTGAGAGTTTTGCTGGGTATAGCAGCCTGGGCTGACAGTTGTGTTCTCTTAGGGTCTGTATGAGTTCTGCCCAGGATCTTCTAGCTTTCATAGTCTCTGGTGAGAAATCTGGTGTAATTCTGCCTTTATATGTTACTTGACCTTTTTCCCTTACTGCTTTTAATATTCTTTCCTTGTTTTGTGTATTTGGTGTTTTCACTATAATATGACGGGAAGAATTTCTTTTCTGGTCCAATCTGTTTGGAGTTCTGTAACCTTATATATTTATGTTCATCTCTTTCTTTAGGTTAGGGAAGTTTTCTTCTATAATTTTGTTGAAGATATTTACTGGTCCTTTAAGTTGGGAATCTTCACTCTCTTCAATTCCTATTATCCTTAGGTTCTGTCTTCTCATTGTGTCCTGGATTTCATGGATGTTATGGGTTAGGAGCTTTTTGCATTTTGCATTTTCTTTGACTGTTGTGTCAATGTTGTCTATGGTATCTTCTCCTGAGATTCTCTCTTTTATCTCTTGTATTCTGTTGGTTATGCTTGCATCTATGACTCCTGATCTCTGTCCTAGGTTTTCTAACTCCAGGGTTGTCTACCTTTGTGATTTCTTTATTGTTTCTATTTCTATTTTTAGCTCCTGGATAGTTTTGTTCATTTCCTTTGTCTGTTTGATTGTGTTTTTCTATAATTCTTTAATGGATTTCGGTGTTTCCTCCTTAAGGGTGTCTAGTTGTTTACGTCTGTTCTCTTGTATTTCTTTAATGGTATTTTTTATTTCTATCTTAAAGTCTTCTATCATCATCATGAGAACTGATTTTAAGTCTGAGTCTTGCTTTTCTGGTGTGTTGGGGTATCCAGGGCTTGCTGTGGTGGGAGAGCTGGGTTCTGATGATGCCAAGTAGCCTTGGTTTCTGTTGCTTATGTTCTTGCCCTTGCCTTTTGCCATCTTGTTAACTCTGATGTTAGCTGATCTTACTTTGTCTGGCTGTGGCTTGTCCCTCCTGCAGGTCCCTCTGTATCAATACTCTGATACAAATCACTGAGAGGTGTTTGGGTTTGAAGAGCTGTGGCACAGGGTCAGCTCTCGGGTGCAGACAGAAACCAGAAGGATCTTGTCCCCAGGTGTCCCTTGGTTCTTGTGTCATGATGGCTCTGCAAGGGTCCCTCTTGATCTAGTGAGTTTGGACAGAAGTGGTTTTTTTGCCTATGCTCAAAGGTGTGTCAGCACTCCTGGGATACCAGCTCTCTCCTGGAGCCCTGTGGCCCAGGCTGAGGTCCCCAGGTCCCAGTGAGCAGTGGTGCTCGTCTTAACCCCACTCACGGCTTTTCCACGCTCCTCGGAGGGTAGCTTTCTCCTGGCGCTACTTCCTGTTTTGTTTTCTTAGCTGCACATTTTTATATACTTGAATTTCTTTCAAAGGCCTCATATCAAAATATCCTATATGCATAGCATTTCTGCATACGACGCCTCTGCAGCAGACATGATTGCCTCCTGAAATCTCAGACGTAAAACATGACTGTGCTTTCAGAATAAACTCAGTAGTCTGAAATGCAAAGAGCAGCACCAGTGTCCTTAGGCTTTATATTTTGTAAGACGTTATGTGTTCTCCTTGGAATGCTCCTGCCTGGTGTGAGGTGTAATGGGGACCTTCAGACCCTTCAAGTTTATTGGATCAGTGTGGCAGTCAGCAGGGCATTTCCAAGGATCACTGTGTTTGTCTAATATTTTCTAAGAGTCTTTCTAGTAAAGAATCGTCTTTCAGTATACCAGGACCTGGGATTGTAAAAGGGCTGCTCCTATGGTTTCTTCAACTTCACCTCCTGGGTTGTCCGTAGTCTGGTCCAGAACACTGCAAATTCGACACACAAACACACACCTGAGTCACTCCTGGATTCAAAATGGTGCCTGTGAGCTGGCTTCTGTGTCTGTTTCTGAGCGTGTTACCATGGTGATGAATTGTCTGCCTAGTTTTTTAGTTGGCATTATTCTCCTGGCTTAGGTCACCTGTGTTTTCTCATTATTGGTTGATCACACTTTGGGCAACAGTTAACTTTCCATCATTAAGGAGCAGGGAGACAGAGGGCAAAAGAAGTGAATTAGTAGAATTAGCTACATCAATGCTCTTTATTTCCCGATTATTTCCTTTCAGTGGAAGCTAGCAGGAGCTTTGCCAGTTCCTATGGTTCCTAGACCCTCAGAACTGGTAGAGAATGGCCATTCCCCCACTGCTGATAAAAATTTGCTTTACTTTGTAGAAGCATTATGGGAGAAGTAAAAAAAGTTGATAACAGCATCTAAGACAGGAAACTGGACTGCCCATTCTTTATTTTAATGAGTCAACACTGACATTTTTGCTTTACAGTATACAAGCTGTAACGGTGAGTCAGTTGTTTTAAAGTTCATATCTACAACCTTAAAACCAGTGTTCAAATATGCTGTAATAACAAGGGATGTGAGAGGTGAGGCAAGGTCTTCGAGAAAATAAGATGAAGTGTTGATGTTTGGAGATATGTACATCCCATGTGTCCAAAGTGATGCCCGACCAGGATATCGCCCGGGACACAAGCTAAGCTGTGGAGAATCCTGACCTGTCTTCAGACAGATACTAAGTGATCTGAGCACCTAGTGGTAGAGTGGGGAACGTGGACAGCAGAGGCGTGGTGGTTGAAGGGTGACTCAGAGTGAACTGAGCAAATGACAAACCTTTGTTAGGCGCGATGGTGGTTTAAGGGAGTTTGTGAACTTTGAACTCAGGAAAAATGTCTCTTGCTGAATTATGGCCATTGTTGTCTCGCCGTAAATCTGTCACATATGACAGCATTCATGTTAGTTCAGTTGTGGATGTGACACATGTCCTTCTGCTTGTGACTCAGAGTGTACAGGGTGGTGTCTGTTCTCCACACTGCAGTCGAGAGTCTTCACCTCTCACCTTTAGTTCTGCATCATTTACGGAATGCAACAGTCATTTCTGCATCTAGGTTGACCACATGACTTCATCCATACCCAAGGGACTGCTTCTCAGGAGATAGAGGGGACAGGGGAGAGCTAGTGACCAGCCTGATTTCTGTCAGGCCACACTTGATCACAGCCGGAAGACTGAGCTGCGATCCTGTCTCTTGAAAACCTGCCTTTTGTTTCCATCCTGCTATGAGGGGACTCTGTGTCTGTGATGGCAAGAAAACATGCTGTGCATATTTGTGTATTTTCAACATTTGCTGAGATCTGGGGAAATCCGGGTTTGCCAAAAACCCTTCCCTTTTCAACACTTTTGGGTTTTGATTTGTTTTTGCTTTTTGAGGCAGACTCTTACATATCACAGCTTGGCCTCTAATTCACTATGGAGCCAAAGGTGGCCACGAACTCTTGATTTTCCTACCTCTGCCTCCCATGTACTGGGATTCTAGGCATGTACTACCACACTTGACTTCTTGATCATTCTTGAAAGCCCTCTGGGTGGTGTTACCATTGTGGGACTTTATCAGGGTTTCCCCCTGGAACTTAGGCACATGTGTGAGCTCTGTTGAATTTGTATTACCTCACCCAGGGATCTGTTTATAGGCTTTCTGCCTGACAGTCATAGGGACTGACTCTGCTCTCCCCACAGAAGACGAGGGGACTCCAGACCCCTCCGAGTTTGAGTTCCGGTTCCTGTTGTCCTTGCTTAGGAACTTTTCTGCTGGGGCGTTGTTCTTCAACCCTTCCTTCCTACGAACAACACCCCAAGCCTTCTCGCTTCTATGATCCTCTAACCTCTTTTGGAAAATAGCCAGATACCAACTCCCCCAGAGCCTTCCTAACTGTAGAAGAGAAGGCCGTGTGCTTCCTGGGGCCGGCTTGCTTGTCCGCTTAGGTTTTATTTGGGTACTGTGCTAAAGGCACTTCTGCTGCCTCCTCCCTCTGCTCTTCCTCTTCCTCCTCTCTCTCTCTCTCTCTCTCTCTCTCTCATTTTCGACCTCCTTCTTGAAAGACAGAGTCTTACCAGGTAGCCCCTTGGATGACCTCACATTTCTGGGGATCTTATTGCTTTAGTCTCCAAAGTGCTGTGACTGTAAGTGTTTGTCACAATGCTAAGAGGAAATTTCTTACCTTTCCTTATTTGAAGGTAGTATCTTTATGGGTTTGTGTGTATGTGTGTGTAAATGTATGTGTGTGTGTGTATGTGCGTTCGCACGCGCACACACACACACACACACACACATACACACACATACACATCACATGTGTACATGTGCCCTTGGAGGCCTAAAGAGCAAGCCAGAGTGATTATGAGCTGCTGGAATTAGGTGCTGAGCTGAGCTTGGGTCTCCAGGGAGAGAAGAAATCTCTCTTACCACTGGACCACCTTTTTAGCCCTGCCTTATATCTAAACATGATTTTGTTAGACTGACGTTTTCAGTTCGTGTGTATGCTGTGCACTGTGCGCACGGTGCTTATATGTTTCTATGTATTTCTCTTCATCTGTGTTTTTGGTTAGCCTAAAGGACAGATCTCACATCTTTTTGCTAAAGCAGACATCCCACTCATAGGAAAATCTCAACAAATGGGTAAGATGTTTGTGTAATGAGTATATACTAATCCGCCTTAATTAAGGGAGCTGTGTATTTGCTCATCCATCTCCTGTCCTTGGAAAGTGTTGAATCAAGGCTGCTGCCATGAGATCTTTTCAGAACGGATGAACAAAGCCAGGGCTTCACAGCATGTGAATCACTGTGTGAGTAAAGATGATCACATTGCAGTCCTATTTGATAAGGCTAAATACATGAGAATTAAGAATAACCGAAATATGGAGGTTGAAATGTAGCTCACTGGTGAAGAGCTGGGCAGCATAGCAAACCCTCGAAACACACACACACACACACACACACACACACACACACACACACACACACATATACATACACATATACACACGTGTGCACACACATGCACACACATATACAAATACATATGCACACATACACACATGCACACACACACATATGCACATATGCACACACACACATTACATACACATACACACACGTGCGCACACACATGCACACACATATACAAATACATATGCACACATACCCACACACATATGCACATATGCACACACACACATTACATACACACACACACACACGTGCGCACACACATGCACACACATATACAAATACATACGCACACATACACACACACATATGCACACACACACACATTACATACACATACACGTGCGCACACACATGCACACACATATTCAAATACATACTCACACATACACACACACACATATGCACATATGCACACACATGCATTACATACACATACACACATGTGCGCACACACATGCACACACATACAAATACATACGCACACATACACACACACATGCACACACGCACACACATATGCACACATGCACACACACGAATGGTACATGCACTCACGCATGATGCACTCACAAATAATAGAAAGTGCTGTGTACACTCCAAGACTTGTGTTCACACATGCACAGTTTTTCTTGAGCCCTTTGTAAATTTATTCTTCTCTCATATAATATATCCTGACTATTCTTCCCCCCCACCCCTTCTACTACCCCACCACCACTACCCTCCCCCCCAAATCAATTTCTCCTGTTTCCCTTCAGAAAAGAACAGACCTCCCAAGGAATAGCAAGAGAACTCTACATAATAAGTTGCACACTCTCATATCAAGGCTGGACGAGGTAACCCAGTAGGAGGAAAAGGGTCCCAAGAGCAGGCAGAAGAGTTGGAGACATCCCATTCACACCTTCAGGAGGCCCCCGCCTAGCTGCACAACCATAATGTGTACACAGAGGATGTAGACAAAACCCATGCAGGCTCATGGCTGCCATCTCAGTCTCTGGGAGCCCCATGAGCCCTGCTTAGTTGATTCTATGGGCAGTGTCTTCCTGGCATCCTTGACCCCTCTGGCTCAGACAGGCTCCATAGATGAACAGAAGCTGGCTTAAATATTCAGCAGAAGAGATCTGCCACCTTCTGTTTATTTATTAGCATGGATCTGAGGACAGTACTAGCCTATTGGAATGAAGAATATTTGCCTCAAAGTAAACAACGTAAATTTAAAAAACCTGTTTCCTGAGAGAACACTGGGTTGTGGGTTGTCATCTGTGGATGGTGAGTTTTACTTCACTGCTACAGGTGACAATGACTGAGTTGAGCTGGAGAACAGTTTTGTTTTTTTTTTTTTCCATGCCATTTTTAAGCCCTTGGAGACGAGAACTTAGAAGATTGATAGATTTTTAAAAATAAAGCAATCTGCATTCTTTTAGATGCTGTGCTCTCTATAAACACACCACCTTGCAAAGCAGAGTGTTGCCAAGAGAGTTGTGTGGGTGTCATGAATGCATATGTGTGGAACAGAAGAAAAAGATTCTTAAAAATCTTCACACAGTGGCCATTTCATAAGTACCCACACACGCAGCGGGCAGCCACATTTCACAATAGACTTATCCCTGATTTAGATTAATGCCTATATTATTTAAAGGCACAGACAACTTTGACAAAGCTTGTTTTTTCTTACTTAATTTGTAAGACTCTAAATCTTACATTTACCAAATGGCAATACCAATGGAAAGAAATGTTTTGGTGACATTTAAAAATTACTGTAAGACTGACTGCTGAAGTTCATAAGCCTGAGGACTGACTGACTAATTCATGAACAGTATTTTGATGTTAAGTTATAAAACCTTTATGTTAAATCAACAAAGACTAGACTACTCAAAGATAAGATGAAATAGAAGACATTGTGGCTGAGGAGACGGCTCAGCAGTTAAGAGCACTGACTACTCTTCTACAGAATGTGGGTTTGCTTCCCAGCACTCACATGGCGGCTCACAATCATCTGTAACTCCACTGTAAAGGGTTATGTCACCCAATTTGGTCCCCGCAGGTACTGCACACACATGGTAAACATACATTCAGACAAAACACTGATTTATGTAAAACAAAAATAAATAAATCTTTGAGAAAAATAACAGTAACTATCATTGACGTAGAAATGATGTGATGTTTTAGTGTAGTTTACTTTAAAACTTATGTTTATAGTAGAAATTAATGTGGAAACCTGCTGGGATCCAGAGGTAGAGAGGTTAACATGTAAAACACTGTCTTCTAAAGATGAGCCTATTTGCGAGTTCATTCACAGGGCAGTTTACTTTTTCTTTTCTTTTAGATTTATTTGTTTTAATTTATGCATGTGAATATGTACACTGAGCCTGTGTCTGGTGCCTGAAGAGGCCAGAACGGGCTTAGAGTATGGGACGTGTCCAAGGATGGAGAATTGGAGCTCTGAGCAAAGTCGGTAATGCTCCCAAGGAGGCTGAGCCAGGGCAAAGTGAGGGAGGAGAACGTGAGGGTGTACTCTTCCTCCATGGGAAGAAGATAGTGCGACCACCGTGTCCATGTCACTGTCGAGTGAGGAGGACTTATGGTTTCTGTTGCCTCATATGATCCTAAGTATCACTCAGGTTGAGGAGAGGGGAATACAGAGGTGTGTGATCTTTGTTGCTCTACCATTAATTATGCAGGTAGCCGGGCACTGTGCACCGCTTCTCACCTTGTTATTCCACTAAGCCTCTGCAGAAGATACAGTTGTTACAACCAAGTAGCCTAGTGAGGTAGTGCGGATGACAGAAGTAACAAACTTGGGATTTGAACCTGTCTTTGCCCGTGAACCTCAGTTCTTTACATCTCTGTTTTGGGGCCTATGTTAATCATTATTGCAATACTACATCACACTAAATTAGAAATCCAGGGTTAGGTTCCAAGCCCATGGCTTTTGATAATATAAAGCCGTCACCTGATAAGGGCTTATTGAACATGCTTCTACACCCCCTGCTCTGCCCTGTCAGGCACAAAGGAATCGGGTAATGTTATTAAAATGCTGAGTACAGGAGAATTACCACAGAAGCACGAGGACTTGAGTTTGAATCCCTAAATTCATGTAAAAAGGCAGGTAATCTACACGTGCCTGGAAGTAAAGATAGAAGAATCCTGGGGCTTCCTGAATAGCTGAATCAGTGAGCTCCAGTTTCAGTTAGAGACCCTACCTTTTAAAACTCATAGAAGTATAGAGAAGGACACCTGACATTGACGCATGTGGCTGCCTCAAACATGCACACACATGAACTCATACACACACATACATAGACACTCAACATGAAAAAATGAAGAATCACCGTAAGGTCTTGCATCTGTAAGTTAGCCTAGGTCAGCAGCTGGGTCTGCATGCTAACCTAGGTCAGCAGCTGGGTCTGCATGCTAACCTAGGTCAGCAGCTGGGTCTGCATGCCAACCAAGGTCAGTAGTGGAAGAATCACCATTTTATCTCCCTCAACACATAAACTTGAAAGCAACATTTAATATTTTGCTGATCGGTGGTAAGCCTTCATTATGTTAACTTCCAGCCAAAGGTTGTAACTATATTCTGCTGCCTGAGCAAGTCTGGTGATGTGGTATCCAGAGCAGTCAGTCCCCTTTTCAACCTGCCTGTGTCCTGTCTTCTTTCAGGGGGCAGGCCCCTTGCACCACTGACGTCGCCCCTCCGATTGAAGCCCTCTCTCACCCTTTCCTTATTAGTAATAAGCAAGCTTCAGGGACCATTTGATGTGCAGATCTAATGACAGGTTTATTTTCAAAGGATAGCCTGGGTCGTATCTTTCCAGCAGCCATTGACAAAGCTTGTTCTAGACTGTTAATCTGAAAGCAGCCAGTTCATTCTGTTTATTGCAGCGCTACCTGGTTTAATCTTGAAAGAGTATATCGACAAAATGATATTTTGCTGTACTTAAGTTGGTTTGTGGTTTGAAATTAAGCTTGGGCATTTTGCCCCCCTTTGTGTGCTCACCAACTGGCCCTCTCTTCTTCCTTCCTCCCCCACTTCTGCCCCAGTGCTATATAGGATGTGATTGTAGACAAAAGAGTGTGAAGCCAATGTAACACCTTTCTGCCCAGATAAGAGTTGAGGTAAAAACATTCCAGGCTTGGTAACCCTGTATGAGATGCCTGCACTTCATAGACTATGGTTGAGGACCTCAGAATACTTAGGATTTTAATGAGCAAAAGTGGAAGCATCTCTCATTCCTTAAAAGACTTTATCATTTTGCTGAAAGGATACATTTAAAAACCATCATTTTCAACTTGATTTAACATGGCATATTCTGTCGGTTCTTTTGATGTGCATTCTCTTAGCCAGCTGCAGGGACACGACTGTCCTCCGGGTCTGGTGAACTGAGGACCGTCTAAAGGAAAAGTTAACAGGCAGAGAAACCATAATGCTGTATCCTCAAAGCTTTCATTTCCCTTCTCTGAGGAATCTCTATGTGGCCTGTTTCATCAGAGTCCGTTTAAATGGAAATTCTCAGAGGAAGTGGGAGGGTCTGTGAAAGGGTTCTTGGACCCTTTGAGAGGTGAATTTATGCATGCCACTCTTCTTAATGCCTATTCTCCATCAGCAATGGGTTTTCTGACTATTTGATTATCCCCCCCCCCCCCGGAAATTACAGGGTTTTTTTTTTTTTTTTTTTATTCGAAAAGAGTAAAATCACTAATTATTACATTTTACCACAAAAGCTAATAGAGTAGATTTTCTTCTTAAATTGGAATTGGGAAATTTTCCTACAGTGTTAGATCTTGATGAGTTTTACCAGTCTCTTATTTCAGGAGAGGAGTGGGGGTTGGAGAGGGCACCCCCCCCCATTTCCACAAGATTGCAGATGGCTGATGTAAATGCCGCCCTGCTTGGTGCTGAGGCCTCTCCATTCTGATCTGTCATAGTCATGGTACACAGAGAATGCCAAGGCGTGGTTTTTCTCCTCCATTTTCCCTACTTGTAAGAGTTGTTGGGTTTCTGGTTAAAACTTCCCAATGAGATTGATTGTCTTAGTTAGGGTTTTACTGCTGTGAACAGACACCATGACCAAGGCAACTCTTATAAGGACAATATATAATTGGGGCTGGCTTACAAGTTCAGAGGTTCAGTCCATTATCATTAAGGCAGGAACATGGCAGCATCCAGGCAGGTGTGGTGCAGGAGAAGCTGAGAGTTCTACATCTTCATTTGAAGGCTGCTAGCAGAATACTAGCTTCCAGGCAGCTAGGGTGAGGTCTTAGAGCCCACACCCACAGTGACACATATTCCAACAAGGCCACACACACTTCTAAATAGTGCCACTTCCTGGACCAAGCATATTCAAACTATGACAGAGATCTTATCTTGTTGGAGTTGTACCATGGTTCCAAAGCTGAAGATGACTTTTAAAATCCTTAAGTAACTTTCCCCTGTACTTCCTGCTACTTCTTCTTAAACCTGGCCAGTTTGAGGTGAAGTCACTGCTGTGTTCACTTACGGTCACTCATGTGACTCTGCAGTTCAACTTCTTCAATGTTTTCGCAACTCCTCAGTCTCATGCTTCTGTAGACAAAGATTCAGTTATAACTCCACTCTTGTAAATAACGTGTGGATTGCTGACGGGGTGTGGATATTAATATGTATAAACATACCCTTTACCTTTAATCCGGGTTCTAGGACCAAACCCTAGCTCCAGAACCATTGTGACTTGTCTGTTCTTTTTATGTGAACAGATTGGCTCTTCTCATTTATTCGTCATACATGTTTGTCCCTTTTCATGTCTGTAGTGCATTCCCAGTTAGAAGTGCTCTTCCAATTGTAGGTTGTATCGGATATCTACCTATCTATCTATCTACTTATTTATCTATCTACCTATCTATCTGTCTGTCTGTCTGTCTGTCTATCTGTCTTCAGACAAATGACATCCAATTGGTCATTCTCCTCAGGCAAGCTTAGGGAGTTTGTATGACATTGAAAGTTGGCAATCTATGATAAGACCTTCTCCTAGACCCTTCTCCTATCTTTGCTCATGATATTAGTATCTTATGTTTTACTCCTGTCAAAAGGGGTCTTATATATGAAGAGAATTTGAACGATTTTTAAAACTATATTTTGATTTATTCTTCATGTGCATACACATGTGTGGATGTGTGTGCTTTCCTGTATGTCATGGCCTAGAAGGGAGACCAGGGGACCTCTTTCAGAAGTTAGTTTTCTCTTTCTACCATGTAAGTTCTGGGGAGTCAAAGTAAGGCAGTCAGATTTGGCAGCAAGCACTTTGCTCTGGACCACCTACAGGCCCCGTAGGCTGGTTTCCAGAAGTCAAGGTGTTTAAATTGTGTGAGGGGAAGATGTAAGGAGAAAGATGCGATTAACTAGGACCAAATCCCAGGAGTGGAAAGAGAGGCTGTACTTACGTCCTGAAGGGAAGGTGGTGACATCATCTACCCAGAATTGGCTGTCTTGCCATTGGTTGTAACTGGCCTCCTGTCATTTGGGATCTGAGGGTCTCAGTTGTCAGTTCTGTGGCTTGTCTTGTGTGCCTCTATAATACAGTTGCAGAGGAGGAAGTAGGCATGGTTACATAGTAAAAGTGAGTGTGGTCATAGCACTCTCTAGAAGGAAGAGAATCAGCAGTAGCCAGGCCTGTGCCATTCCAAGTACATGATGCGGCACAGGATGACTTTTGCTCAACAGTTTTGTTCTAGAAAGGTGAGGAAGTCAGTCAGACCCATGAACCTTAGATTTGCCCATGACATTAGTCGTCTGAGTACACAAAGGCGAGCTTACAATGGTCTCAGCCTCTGCGGTTTTTACTAGTGTTCAGGACAATGACAGCTATATACCACTCTCACCCACCTTTACTGACACGTCACTAACTACTTCCTGCTGACTCAGAGCAGAGAGTGTACCAGCATTTTGTCACGTTAACAGCAGTGGATCGATTATACGTTCTTATTAGGAATCTTCTCATTTGTAGTTGGAAACATTTCTTCAACTATCATTTTTATTTTTAAATGTATATATTTCTGAGTCTTTGTGTATGTGCATGTGTGTGCAGGTTCCTGGGAGGACCAAAAGCAGGTGTTGGATCCACTGGAGTGGGAGTTCCTCCTTGGGATGTGGGTTCTGGGAAGAGCTGAACTCAGGGCCTCTGTAAGAGCAGCCGATGCTCTTAACCACTGAGCCACTTAACCCCCAGCCCATTTCTGTTCGGCATTTGACAAATGTAAGTGGCCCGTGAGATGGTACCATGACAGTGTCGGAGTGGAATTGGGTTTGCATAGCAGATCTTAAGTACACTGATGCTCTGAGATATTGGCTGGGATGCTTGCCCCTGTTGTACTGATCCTCAGTACGTTATTCATTTTGGAGTTCATTGTGCTTGATTTTAACATGGTTCTCAGCAAAGAGACAAAGCTGGTGCTTTCTGTTCTCCTCCACATCGCTTCTATGACTCTGGTGGTGATCTCTTTTTGAAGTGGATATGAACGTGTGGGATGTTTATCCAGAAGGGCCCTTGGGATCAAGCTTGTGGCAAAGAAGGAAGGAAGTAATACAGGGTAGAGGGGGCAATTGAGCTACCATGTGTGGCGGCTACGTCTGACCCCGTGTAGATCTACAGAGCCCGGATGGCTCTCTGCCATTGTCCTCATTCAGGAGAAGGGACCATGTCTTCGTACTCCACAGGACAACCTGTCTTGATGGCTGACAAGCCATCCCTGGGAAGGGAAAGAGGACATGGTGTTGGAGAGGCTGCTTCAAGCAAGGCTATTAGCTGCAGGCTGTGTGCAGGCAGCATGCGGCGTCTGGGGGAATGATTCTATCCTGAACGGGAATCTTAGAGGCTTGTCTGCATCCACTTCTTTTTGCAAGAACAGTGAAAAGAATCCTGGCCTCAGGCTGAGCCTCAGCTTCTAAGAACGAGGCAACGACGGAGAGGAGCCGACAGGAGCTGGGAGCTGATGGAAGGAAAAGTGTCGCATGGGGCTGGTCATCCAGCCAGCTCAACTGTAGCTTTGATAGCTGCTTTCAAAGTTCTGTCTGCAGAAATACAGTTTTGTATCACCTAAACCTGATAAAGCTGGATGCTCCATGCAGCAAAATGTTCTATTCCTTATGCAAACAAATCCTGCTCTGCAAATAAACCTTATTCTTTCAGTTTTCTTTATACATGACCATTTTCTAGTCTTTATATTTTTCTTCTTGCCTACCTTTAGCAATTTATTCTTTTGTTGAATCTTCATATTTAAAAAAAAATCAGGCAAGGGCCAGAGTGAAGGCTCAGAGGTTAAGAGCACTACTCTTCCAGAGGACCCAACACCCAGTTGGCAGCTCATGGCTGCCTGTTAGTCTAGTTCCAGGGGATCTAACACCCCACACAGACATATATGCAGGCAAAACACCAGTGCACATAAAATAAAAATAAATGGAAGGAATAAAAACTCTTTTGAAAAATCAGGTGACTGTTAACTGGTTTGCTGAGCATTTCTGTCAGCGCGGAAGCGTGATATATCATTGTCTCTCCTTTATTTTTACAAGTTTTACACACATCTCCAGTCACTGTTGTTTGACTCTGTGCCGGTTTGGTTTTTCTGCCTATGCATGCATGCATGCTTATTTGTGGTGCATTACTCTGAAACTGTTTCACATTTGCTTTTTGGGGGACAGACCTAGGACTCATATGCTCCATTTCTTAGCATGGGGAGTCTTAACTTACTAGTTTTTTTTTTTTTTTTTTTTTTTTAAATCTCATACACATACAGTTTCCACTTTAAAATGCTTGAACCACAAGTTCTCTGCCTTCTCCCCCAATATTCTCCGAGACAAGCACCCGTGAAACATTACCAGGACAGGGCAGGACTTTCTTCTTCTGTCTTCTCACTACAGTTTGACTGTGAACACAGCACCTCAAAATGGCTCTTGTCTGATGGATTGTCTTAGCACCAACTTTGTATCTCATGTGCCTTCCAAATCTGTTGCTTTATTTACTTATTATATTTTGCACATATGTATATAGGTGTGGGGGTATCTGTGTACATCTCTGTGTGTGGAAGCCATAGGTAACCTAGAGTGATGCGCGTCAGCTGAGAATCACTGTATTTTCTGAGTCAGAGTCTCTCACAGGTCCAGATCTAGCTGATTTGGCTGGGGTGACTCCTGGACCCCAAAGGATGCACCTGTTCAATTGCCTCACGCTGGGGGTGCAAGTGTATACTGTCGTAGCTGGCTTTCAAAACAAACAAAAGGTTTATTTGCTTATGTGTTTATCTTTATGCATATGAGTGTTTCACCTGCACACACACACGTCTGTGCACCACATGTATGCCTGGTGCCCTCAGAGGCCAGAAGAGGGCATTGGATCACCTAGAACTACAATTATAGATGGTTATGAACCAACATGTTGTTGCTGGGAACCAAAATTGCGTCCTCTATAAAAGTAGCCAGTGATCTTAATTACTGAACCATCTCTCCAGCTCCTGCCTGGCTTTTAAAATGTTGATTTTGGGGGCTAAAGTCCACATGCTTGCCTAGCAAGGACTTTATTGACTGAGGCATCCCCCTACCCTGTAGGGCACCAGGACCACTATATACAGTAGAACAGGCTGTGCCCTGTTTGGGAAGAAAATAAGGCCAGAAATCCTGTATCATCTTAGTCCATTGGGTAAGTGATCCAGTCTGCTTCAGGAGACATGGTACTGCTTTGAATTTAGGTCTGAATCTTATATGTTGTCATATGTCATCTCTCATATGAGTCCTTAAAGGGCCCCCTGTGGCTCCACAGCTGATCGTTTTTGCTCTGTGTGCACTGCTCTGGCCACTAGATCTAGCTTTGACCTGGCACCAGATGATTTTCTTCATCATGAGACAAGCCACGTGCTTACTTTAAAGACAATATTTTATCTTTAGTTACGTGTTTGTGAGTGTGGGTTTGTGCATGTGACTGTAGTACCCAAGGATTCCAAAAGAGGGTGTCAGATCCCCTGGAGCTACAGTTACAAGGTGGCTGTGAGCCTCCGGATTTGGGTGCTGAGAACTGAATCTGGGTCCTCTGCACGAGCAGGAAGTGCTCTTAACCTTAATAGAAATCTTCAGCCGCCACCCTGTACTTATTTTTATTACACCTGCATTTATTTTTCCGTGTTTCTGGTGCAAAGCCTTCTTCTTTAGCTCATCTACCATCATATTGCTACACCTCCCCCTCGGTTACTCATTGACACCCAGTTCCTTAGACTCTGCCTCTTCAGCATAAAAGTGCCCACAGTAAACGCATCTAGCGTTAATCTAGCAAGTTCTCCATCAATGCTACCCATTGTTATTGGCTGCTCGGTTAGTCTCCCCAACTCGGGCAAGGGCTTTACCTTCTCAGTGGTGGTTATTTCCTTGTTAGAAAGAGGAGGAAGTCTTAGCTAAGGCCTGAGAGAGTCCAAAGGAGAGACTCTGTTGAGTAGAGCGGGACACCGAAACTGAAGCAGAGTCCCACCCTCTCCGTGTATGAACCAAAGGTCACCGGACACATCCGTGAGCAGGGAGCGATGCTCTCTCAGTCTTGCCTGAAGGTTGCTTGGAGGAGTTTCGCCTGAGCAGTGCAGGAGGGTAAGTTGGAGTTTGTGAGTATTTTGTTTGCTAAGGAGGGCTCTCAAAGGCGTAATTATGACAGAAGATGTTTGTAGACCTTGAAAGGTAGTTAGTTTTAGGCCAAGTAGGCCCTTTAATGTTTTTTAAGTCCCCTTTGGTATTCCTAGCGGTCTCTAAACCTGATAAAATCTTGGGGTACCTTATTGTTCACAGTCTCTTGCCCCCTCCCTCCCTGTTTCCTTGTTTGGGGATTTAAAGGTCTTCTTAAGAGTCTGGTGCTCAGGAGAGTAATCTCCCTGTTCTCCTCTTAGCTAAGAAGAGATTGGAGGACTCTTCATACTTGTGAAGCTACAGACATAAAATTGATCTTATATGCAAAACACTTTGATGATACTATAAATATTAACTGCTTTGAATTGTTTGAACAGTGTTCGTTGTGCTATGAAAATTTGCTTGTTACTCAAATTTCACCTTCATAGGTTATTGTTGACTCTGAGCCCACAGTCTGAACTTGGGCAAACTCCTCGGCAAACATTTTACTTGGGGCTGAAACTGTAGTTGGTTATGTGTATTTAAAGTTTTTGTTTTTTAAATCCATGTATATTAATGGAACTTGTAAATATTTAAATAGTCAATTAGTGGAAGTTGCAAAGAAACAACTATTTTAAAAATATCTAAGTTTATAATTTTGGTCTTTTCGTATTAAATTTGAGTTTAGAGACAAACAAGACTATCAATGTGTAGAGGTCTCTAGATGCCTTTTATTTTTGAGGTTCTTATTGGATTGTCACAATTAATCTGATTGGGAAAGAAACTTTTGCTTCTTGCTCTGTTATTAGAAGTTAAATAGAAGCTTTGCAATTTCATGAGGTCCCATTTGTCGATTCTTGATCTTAGAGCATAAGTCATTGGTGTTCTGTTCAGGAACTTTTCCCCTGTACCCATGTGTTCAAGGCTTTTCCCCACTTTCTCTCCTATTAGATTCAGTGTATCTGGTTTTATGTGGAGGTCCTTGATCTACTTGGACTTGAGCTTTGTACAGGGAGATAGGAATGGATCAATTCTCATTCTTCTACACGTAGACCGCCAGTTGAACCAGCACCATTTGTTGAAAATGCTGTCTTTTTTCCACTGGGTGGTTTTAGCTCCTTTGTCAAAGATCAAGTGACCATAAGTGTGTGGGTTCATTTCTGGGTCTTCGATTCTATTCCATTGATCTGCCTGCCTGTCATTGTACCAATAACATGCAGTTTTTATCACTACTGC
>CM052700.1:11135344-11351205 GCA_028551405.1 Uromys caudimaculatus
CTGACCCCCCTCCCCCTGTCCTCCTGGAGGCTGGACCACCAACCAAAGAATATACATCGAGGGACCCATGGTTCGGACCACATATGTGGCAGAGGAGGGCCTTGTTGGCCATCAGGGGGAGGAGAGGCCCCAGTAAAGGGGAATGTCAAGGTGGGAATACGGGAGTGGGTGGGTGGGTGGGTGGGATGTGGAATTCCCTCATATAGGTCGGGGAGGGGGATAGATGGTTTCCAAAGAGGAGACCTAGAAAGGGGGAAACATTGGAAATGTAAATAAAGTATCAAAAAATAATAAAAAAAAAAAAGAAAAGAAAAGAAAAGAAAAAAAGAAGTTAAATACAAAGCTAGGATTGATGTAAGAACAAACAGGAGTCCAAATAATCCAGACAGAGGACAAAAGTCAGTATCTGCCTGACTTACTTTTCTGGAGTGGGGCTGTACATTCTTCAATTTAAGTCATAGTGTGTGCGTGTGCGTGTGTGTGTGAATGTGTGTGTATGTGTGTGTGTGTGTTGTATGTACATAGTGAGCCTGTGTGTGTGAAGATATGAATGACCATATATATGGATTCAAATGGAGGCCAGAGATTCCTATCGGATGTCTTCTCAGTCTTATCTTTGGGGGTAGCACATCTCACTGACTCTGGGATGCATGGATTCTTTTAGGCTGACTAGCCAGTCTGCTCCAGCGATCTGTCTGTCTCTGCCTCTCCAGCCCTGGGGTTACGGGTGCTCACTGCTGCCTCTAGCTTTTCACAGGGATGTTAGGTGTGGAGCTCAGGTCTTCATGTTTGCTTTGGTAAGCCCTTTATCCATTAAGACGTTGCCCCTATCGCCTGCGTGATGAACAGCATTGAATAGCATTCTCATGTGGGTTGATTTTCCTCTAAAGTGTCTGTCATGTATACACTATAATAAAGAAGGTTGACAACCCAGGCTTTACTCACATGACCTTCCAGCAACACGTAAGGCTTTTAGGAGCAGAAAGAGGTGAGGTTCGTGGAGATGTTTATGGTCTGGCTTATTTTTATCTCGGTTATAAACTTTTGTCCAAATTCCAAGGCAAGATGTCAGTATTGTGCGGACTTTAAACTCCACATATTCTCTGAGAAAGGAATGTAAAACATTTTGTTCTTTGACCCAGCCTTCTCCCCACTTGGAGGAGGATGTGTGTATACCTTGTACCTGGGATTGTTTATACAGAAGTTCCTGGTTTTCTGCAGCCCGGTATGGAAACCAGTTTTTGTTTTTTTGTGTTTTTTCCTCATCTGTTTAGTCTCCTTTCTAGTTAAGCAGTTCTGAAGTGAATTGTGTAGAGACATCCCCACTTAAGCTTTCCCATACTTCCTTTGTCTCTCTACTCATTCCCCAGTGCCCGTGTGAAGTGTAGTAAAGGGCCTGGACCACCTTAGAGTGCAGTGACAAAGGACTTTATATAATGTTTTCTGAGTTGAATAAAATGACTATGTAGGGTTAAAGTAGATAATCATGAAGTCTTCGTGTGTGTGACACACACACACACACACACACACACTCATACACACATACACACACGACAGTCAGACAGTGCAGGGTATCATTTCCTCACAGGTGACATCCATCTTGGTTTTTTGAGACAGACTGTCTCGCTGGCCTGGGGCTCACAGATTTGCCTAGGCTGCCTGGCCAGTGAGCTCCAGGGATCTGCCTGACTCACTTCTTGATTCTGGGGTCACAGATACTCACTGTCACACTCAGCTCTTCAACATGTATCTGAGGGTTGACATAGGTCCTCATGCTTTGACAAGCTCGTGACTTGATGAGCCTCCATTGTAAGCTCCTGTAATCCTTTAACGAAAATTTCTAATTTAGTTAAACGACTAAGGAGTTTTAAAATATTTTTGAAAGGTTTAATTTTACTATTTTTAATCATGTATATGTATATGCGTCTCTGTGTGGTTTTGTGCACATGACTGCACTGTCTGCGGAGGCCAGAAGAGGGCGTAGGGTCTTCCTGGAACTGGAGTTACAGGCAGGTGTGAGTTGGTTGTGGGTGCTGGGAACCAGGCTTTGGTCCTCTGAAGGAGAGGTATATATTGATCACTGAGCCATCTTTCCAGATGTTCCTCTCCCCAGTCTCCCCCATTTTTAGAGATTAGCTTTACATATGTCCTGTGTGTGTGTGTGTGTCTGTCTGTCTGTCTCTGTGTGTGTGTGTGTGTGTGTGTGTGTGTGTGTGTTAGCATGCAAAGTAATGGGTTTCATTTTCTTACACATACGCCATTTTGCTTTGTTCTTATGTATATGTTTAAATTGTTTAATTGAACAAGACCTTAAGTATTTACCTTTGAGCTGCGTGCGTACAGAATCTTGTATTCAGAATGTGTTAACTAGATTTAGAAATTTGATTAGACCTACCTTGTGGTGGTTTTAATTACAATATTCTAAACTGTCCGAATGATTTGTAAGTTAATGTTATTCTGTAATCAGTGGCATGCGATTGAGGGGATGGCACGTGAGTTTCTTTCTTTTGCTCTCTGTTACATGTCAGCATTGGTCCATGAAGGCTTTGGTTTAAGAACATGGCTGTACATTTTGTTAGTGATTATGGGCTGCTTGGGAAGATGGCTCAGTTGGTAGTGCTTGCCTAACAAGCATGAGAATTTGAGTTTGGATTTCTTCAACCCACATACAAAATTGGCCATGGCAACAGGAGCCTACAATCCTGGCCCATGATGGAAGGCAGAGACAGGAGGATCTCAGACGCTAGCCTGGCCTACCTGTTGATATGACAGGCCAATGAGAGATCCAGTCTCAAGCAACAGGTAGAGGGTATGAGGACTATTGGAGATTGTTCTTTGACCTCCACATGTGTGCTATGCATACACACACATACCCACATGTGCATAGACACACAGGGACACAGGTACATTGTGTCAGATCTTTAGGTGTAATTCATAAGAACGTAAACTTTGCTATAAAGATTGTATCTAAATAATTTGAAGTCCCATCCTTTGTATTTGTTGCTTTCTGCCATTGCTTTCTAAAATTAAAATAAAACAAAACAAAACAAAAGCTTTCCCCAGGTAACGCCCCTCTAGTTCTCATAGTTGATAATTTCATGTAATTTGCCAGGTCACATAGCATAGCATGCATTGGATCGAGCAGTGACCATGAGCATTGATCTGCAGTGACCAACACGAAGTCCCGGCTTGGGATTGGGAAGCTGCCCCACTGCTCTGCCTTGCTTCCCCCAAGACTCAGAGTATGTGCTCTTCAGTATCGCAGAGCCCGGCTTCCTGAAATCCAGCCCCGCTTCCTTCTGCCCATCCTCAGTTGCCCCTGAAGCTTAGGCTGAGTGCTGTCTTTGGATTTCCCGATGGCCGCTGTGTGAAGATCATTGGCTGCCAGGTTGTCTGTCCTTTGTGATCATGTGCTTTCTTGGCCTTTATCATATCTCCCATCCCCTGCCTCATTGTTCTAACTTGAAGTCTGTCATTTATAATCATAATTCAGCTCTTTCTTAAGGCCTGCTGACCATCATGGTTGGATTTCTCTTGATCCTACCTCCCACGACTGCTTATAATGTTTTGTGCTCTTACATTTTCTTACTGGACCTTCCGTTGGGTTTATTTTCATGTATGTTCATGTATGTTCATGTCTGCTCATGCATGTTCACGAGTGCTCTCATGTGTTGCTCCTTCCATGTTGACCGACTTCCAACAGCTCAGCTTGCTCTCTGTTATGATGAGTTGGTCGTAGGTGGTTTGCTCTGGTTCCTCCTGTGTTGCCTTAGAGTACATAGGTACTTACGGAGCACAACTCAGAGTGATGTGTCTGTGAGCCACTGCATAGCACACATTTCGCTCCTCTACCACAGTGGCTATTTGAGGACTTATCTAAAGAAATGCAGAGTGGCTTTCTGAGTTATGGCTGAAGCAACCGAAGATGCAGTTAAGGGTTGCTTCAGGTCTTGTTGCATGGTGCCTCAGGCCTCTTTCCAGATAAAGATCAGGCAGAGAGAAATTGGGAAGTCACTCGGGCTCTGTAAGCACTGGTCACGGCTCTGACTCACAGTATATTTCCATGAATTCATAGTAGACAGAAATATAGCTAGTTACACTAGAATGTTGTTTGGGAAAAGGGGGCTTGTCCTCACATGATTGGCATCGTGGGTTTGTTGCTGTGACAAAATACCAAGAGATACAACTTAAGGAAGGTAGGCTCCATTTGGCTCATCGTTTAAGGAGGGCACAGTCCATCTCGACAAGGTAAGCATGTGGGTGAGAAAGGCTCGGTCTGTGGCAACAGGGATAATTGACTTGACCAAGGTCCATAACTCATAAAGGACAGGGCTGGTCCTGAGTCGGGAGTTGCTTGTGCTGAGATGTCAGTGGGCCCTTAGGGTGCTGTGTGGGTTACATATTAATAACGTCTGCATTATCATATTCTGTACACTGTGTGGGTTATACATTAATAAGTTCTTTATTACTATACTCCGTGCCCTTGATGACATCACTGATCACATCAGGTGGAGCAAGAACTAAGACTGATCCTGACACCCAGTCTTAAGTATTCCCAGAGACTAAAATAAAAAGTAAAAACAATTTTTTTTTCAGAGTTGGGAAGTGGCAGTGAATGAAACTCTAAGCAAGAAGAAATGATTGTGTTGGGGTGTGGAGGTGGGAGAGGGTGGACTTACAAACACCACCTGGAGAGTGAGAGGCTAGAGCCGCCAGGAGAGAGGCCTCCCACTGAGCAGAAAGCCTGACAGGATGAAAATACCTGCTGTTAATGTTCCCAGAAGGTTATGGTGGGCTGAATGGTCCTATCCAGTATAGCCTGGAGCTCATGCTGTGGTGACAGTGGTGCGAGCAAACCTGACTTATAAAAGTCATATAAAAGTACAGGACAGCTAGGCGTGTGGTGTTCTCCCATAATTCCAGCATCGATGAGGCCAGCCTGGGCTAAATAGCCAGGCTCTGTCTCAAAAAATAAAAGCAAAAACAAATAAATAGTACTGAGTAGGTGATGGGCTCCAAAGCAGGCTGACTGTTATTAAATGACTGTTATTAAATGACTGCATTCCGTGTCTATATTAGACCTCTCAGTTTACTATGGAGGGCACACCTTCTCTTTATGTGTGTATAAAAAGTGTGAACAGTAAGGCAGCCTCAGACAGGAGAGACCTAGATGAGGGCTCTGTCCTCATGGGGCAGATAGTCCCATACTTGTTGCTGTCTCTCAAGATACTTAAGGGGACAAGATGTAAAGACAAAGAGAAGGAAATGATATTGGTACCCCCCTCCCCCAGTGTAAAGGTAAAGGTCATTCAAAAGGTAAAAAATAAAATAGGTAAAGCTTATAGCATTTGGCTGCAAAGATACATTTTTATCAAGCTGTACAATGTGTTTTAGGGTAAATATTAGTCCAAAGAGAGGTAAAAAATCCCTAAAAGGCTTATGGTTGGCGAGATGGATCAGCAACTAAGACTTTTCACTGATATTATATAGGAACGGGGCTCCGTTCCAGTCACAGATGACGGCAGCCCGCTGTAACTCCAGGGTCCTGATGCCCCCCTCTGCTGACCTCCATGGGCACTGCCCATGTGTGGTCCATGTACATACATGCACGTACAGAGCACTCACTCACCTGTCCAATAAACGAATGAATGAATGGATGAATGAATGAATGCAGCCTTGTATGGTGTTTGGAGGCATGTGCTACCACACCTTGATATATTTTCTTTTAACTTATTGTTTGTTTTGTTTTACATTTTAAGTAGGTGATTAAATATCAGCTGCTCTTGCAGAGACCTGAGTTCAAGTCCCAGCACCCACATGGTAGCTAACGACACCCTGTAATTCTGGTTCTAGGGACCTGACACCCTCTTCTCACCTCTGTGTGTTTCAAACCCACACATGGTACACAGATTCTCACGCAGGCAAGCACCCATGCATATAAAATAAAATCAATTCAAAAGAATAAAATAAAAAAAAATTCCAGTTCAATCGAAAGTAACGAGGTACATGTTTATTTTTGAAAAGCAGATACTAAAAATATGTCGTTTACCTGTAAAGTATAAGGAGACAATTTTCCGTTGCTGAAAAAGGAGAGACTCCGGTCAGGGAGGAGCTTTCGAAGGAGGGTCTGTTAAACTGAGACTCAGGAATTAGGGAGGCAGTGCTGAAGTGGGTGACTGTACTAGGCAGGGCAGATAGTTCTCAAGGAGAGCAGGTGTGGCTAAGGAGAAGCCACAGGGACCGTCATTGCCCCTCACATCACAGGACAGAGGTTCCACTTGTGTTGTTATTGCACACCTGCTGTTGGAAATACAGTCTCTGCTGCGAAGGAGTAAGCTTCCATCAAGGCTTATTGAAAGAACAGGAAAAAGTGGACATTTTCTGGGGAATTCCTGGTGTCACCCTGAATACAGGGCGTGATCAGAGAATTCTGCTCCTCCTCTTGGAAGCCAGACTCCTTCCTTTACCTGAGATGACAGCTTCAGGTACGTGGGGCATTTGCAATTAACCTCCTAAGCCTCTGTTGCTTTTTTAAGTGTCTTGAGTGGAGTTTGACCTGGAGACAGGAGGCTTAGAAAAGTCAGGAAACCAAATGCAGAGTGATCTGGGCTGCTCTGGATCTGCCCCGAGATGGCACTGGAGTCAGTATTATTGCATTATCAGGTACAAATCAGAGACAGGATGAGTGCAGCCACTCTGTTAAAGCTGCTAGAGGAGGGGGGCTGTCACTAGACCCCCTCACCCTGGGCTCCTGGCTGCTCCCTGACAGCCAGACAGCAACCAGCAAAGGTGAGCAGGGTTAGAGGTACTTAAAGTGAAAATGCAGCTATCAGGAGTGCGTCTCTTTTCAAAGCAAGTGGGAGCTGAGCTAGGGTGATTTCATCACCATCCCATCTTGAGGTCTGGGCTCACTGAGGATTTTGTCAAGAAGGACAAGAGGGTTGGGTGTGTCCCCAATTTGAGCAATAAGATCCAGGCAGCCAGGAGAGGGACAATTTTAAAAGACAGTTGCCACAAAATAGAGGTTAGATGTGGATTGGCAAAATTAAGGAAAAAGAAATGGGGGTTAATTTAGAAGAAAAGGCAAAGCAATTCAAGACAAAGGGAAAGAAAATATATTCTCAGTGTTTCTTTTATTCAGTTGCTTTAGTTGTTTTGTTTGTTCGTTTTTGAGACAGGGTTGAACTATGTACTTCAAGCTGAACTTGAACTCACTATGAGTCCCAGGCTGGCCTCAAACTAGAGCAATCCTCCTGCCTCAGCCTTCTGAGTGCCTGGATCGCGGGTATGCACCACCATATATGGTATTACTGTTGTTCCTGTATGCGTGATTGGAATGCGATGTCTGTTTTCACGTGTGTGCATGCTTATGGACCGCAGGAGGCAGCCAGTCTCTGAGTTAGGGTCTCACTGAAGTCGGAGCTCACCCATTTGGTCAGGCTGCATGGCCAGTGAACACACCTGCCTCTACTCACGCACCACTGGAGCCACAGGCACACGCAGCCACGCCCAGCTCTCACATGGGTGCTGGGGATCTGAACTTACACCCTAATGCTTCTACAGGAAGTACTTAACTGGCTTGTCTCCCAGTCTCTGTCACCATCTTAGAGGGCGGCTGATAATCAGTTTGTCGCTATAGAAACAGCACAGGGGTGCTTTAGTTTGGTTTTACGTTTTAAAATAATACATAGGGTAGAATGTAGAGGCTCCCACCAAAATGAAAGAATCGGATAAAATTATCTTGAAATTAGTGAACTCTGAGGACTTGAAACAATCTGCCCCCCCAATACTCCTATGAATATTTTCTTAAACTTTAATTATAAATAGATAATTGTCGTTGGACTTAACATTTCCAAAGATGTTCCCCAGATGCCCCACAGGCCCCTCACGATCTGTCATTACGTGTTCCTCCATTCTTCTCCTGTACCAGTCACTGTCACAGCCACACTGGATGACTGTTTGGGGCAGACCTGGGATGCCTGGGGACTGCCCACATCCACGCCAATGGGTCCACTGCTGTGCTGTCCAACACCGGCTTCCTATAGCATATTGCTCTGGCAGCTGCTTCCGGGAAGACAGTTCCATAGCATGTTGTTGGTCACAATGACAGCGTTACTAACCTGTGTTCTGCTTAGCTGTGGGCATGTATGCTTTGCTCGCCCGAACGTTCCTGCAGGCAGTGACTGAGTCGTGTTTGCCCTGTGTGCCTTCATACAGGGCACGTCTTGGAGGCCATATGTTTCCCCTAAACGAGGTGGTTTTGGGCACCACATAGTATGTTTCTCTCTAGAAGACAATCGTTTCATGCATAGCTGCTATTTCTTTCACATTTTCAGCAGGATTTAGCTGCTGGGTGTAGTTGAGAATATTAAACAGGCATTTTTTTTTTCTTTTTCAGTAGCTCACTACTGCATCTGTTGGAAGCATATTTCTTCTGTTTCTGGGGACACTGGCTTCATAGGCATCTGAGCCCCTAGAGTCCTCCTATTCTGGTGGAATTATCTGATAACTCTTACTTACATGTTTATGGCATAATATGGTATTGCTCTCAGGGGCATTTATAGTTTAATAGCGGTTTCTGGGGAACACAAATGTTTAACTTGAAAGAATGAATTCATTTCCATAAGTACATTTGCATCCACTGTGCAGCTTGGGTAATGGCTATGTTTTAAGGAAACACGGTGACACTCTATTGGCCTTAGAATCACGCCAGGCACTCTGGCTGCCAAGTGTACATTTACATATTTAGTACCCCCCACTGGGAAGACTTTTTTCTTAGTCGGCTGCTGTGAAGGCTCCACCGTGGATAAATTTGTGCCTATTACACTATGTGCTCCACATTAATCTGAAGGTCACAGTGCTGTGGTGAATTTTGGTGCTTGTATTATTCTGCCTTACCTCCTCAGAAGTTCACTTCTTTGATACTAGAAACACGTAATCATATAATACTTAAACTAATTCCCGAGAACTTGTTACAGATAGAGCAGGCTTCCCGGCTGCTGACTTGTGGGTAAGAGGATAGTCTTCTTGCTGAAAGTGAAATTCTAGAGGACTCAGATGTCTGAACTCTTTCCAGGGTGGATTACTCAAGAGGAAACAAACAGCACGATCCTGTATAATTGCTTGTTATTTTGAAGACGGAAATGTTACGTGTATTTTCTTCCCCAAGGACCTTGTGGAGGACAGGATCCTGCTAGTGTTTTTAATAGATCAGTGTGATATTGCCAATATATGGAACTCACAAACAAGTGAGGCTCATATCCATTTGGCTGAACAATGCAATACTCCAGAAGGACTTGATTCCTACCGACAGAAAAGTCACACAGGGATTTTTAGAGGGATGCATGAAAGAGACAAGTGAATCTAGATTCTGTGTGTGTGTGTGTGTGTGTGTGTGTGTGTGTGTGTGTGTGTGTGTGTGTGTGTGTTGGTAGGGGAACCTGCTCTTAGCATCTTAGTTATCCTAAAAGGCGAGGCTCATAGACCAGGACAGACTTGGAGACTCTTGGAGGTTTGCATGTATTTGTGTGTGTGGAAGGCTTAACTGTGTCCAACCTCAGTTTCCTGCCTCTTAGAAGATTTGTGATTATCAATCATATTGAAACATGCAAAGATTTTATAGCAATGTTTGGCACACCTGTGGATTTCATACAGGTTAGTTGTTGTTTCTGTATATGGTTCTTAGCATTAGTGCCACAGAGTTGATTCAGAGAAGAGAAAACAGTGGCTTAGAAAATGAAGGCAAATGTTTTGGGGGTCTGAGGAGATAGCTCAGGTGGTAAAGCATTTGCAGAGATCTCAGTCTGATGCCAAGAACCCATGTTCAAACAAGATGGGCATGGCGTATGCTTGTAACCCCAGCACTGGGGTGGTGGGGATAGGTGATCCCTGGAGCTTGTTGGCTGGTCAGCTCAGATGATTTAATGAACTCCAGGCCTGCTGAAAACCTGTTTTCTCTTTACACAGACACAGAGACACAGACTGACAGACATGCATGCACACACACCCCTTCACACACACCCCTATATACACCTACACCTTCCCCCCCAAAAGACTAAATTTTTTGGAGCCAAAAACAGTTTTAATTTTGGTGGTAAAAACTATATGGATTTTTCTTTATCCATGAGAAATTATGTTGTAAAGAGGGAAGCACACGAGGACCCCGTGGTGTGCTTTCTGAAGTATCCCTTGGCCATATGTGTTTGGCTGAAAGTCTTCACCCTGGGAACCAGGTATTGCCTGTTTATGGAGCTCTCTCTGCTTGAACGCTAGCTTTTGGGGAGATCACGTGGTTTGGGCCGTTTTGTGTTAGGTTCTATGTTGTCTGATCAGAACTGGATGGAGATGGTGCTGGTGTGCGCATTCCCTTCCAAGAAAAACACTGGGTGTTTCAGGAAGTGGGCGGGTGAGTGAGTCAGCGGACAGCACTTTTCCTCTGAGTCAGTCTCGGACTTGCTGGAAACAGGCTGACTTTCACCCAGAGTTCTGCTTTTCCGATCAAATGTTCCATCAGGGTTGACCCCGTACCACGCCGACAGCAGGCTTTGCTAGTGTGTGCAATCACACAGAGCGTCTTAGCAAGTGTGGCTCCAAGAATTCTTAAAAGGAAAATCTCAATTCAACTCTACACCCTTAGACCAGTTTCTCCTCCATGACACTTTTGCTTCAAGCAGGGGGGACGAGGATCCGCTACTAGTGTAAAATTTGGAGAAAAATTGGAAGTAGCATTTATTTTGGTCACTTACACACACACACAAATCCCGTGAGTCTTAACAGTGCACCTCTAATATTCTGACAGCACGTGGATTATTTTTCAAAAGACTGTGTGTACCAGTCTGCTATGTTCTAGAGTTGTACAGATGATAAGAGAATCTCAGAGAGTGGTTCTTCACTGCAACATTTAAAAACGCTCACTTCATGCTGTGTGGTTACTGAATGAGAAACCGAGGTACGCTGCAAGGTACGGCTGAGGAGAAGGTTTTATAGTGGATATGAAGAACAGTTAGATGTCCTTACTCTTGACTTCCTTAGGAAATCTTTAAAAGAGATAGAGGCAGGTAGAGAGATGGCCCGGCGGTTGATAACAATTCCTTCACTTCTGGAAGTCCTCAGTTTGATCCCCAGCACCCACACTGCCTGGAACCTCAGCTCCAGAACATACAAGCTCTCTAGTAGAAATGAAAAGAGCCGTGTAGACCAAGCTGATCCTAAGCTCAGAGAGATGTAGCTGCCTCTGTCTCCCCAGTGCTGGGGTTAAAGGTGTGCTCCAGCCTGCCTGGCTCTGGTCTCCCAGCCCTGTCCCAGGAAAGAGCATCAGAACCAAGTTTCTATTCATTTGACCCCTTGGAAGGTCTGTGAAGCCCACCAGGTAGGCATGGGGCTTTGTAGGCAGTGATGTGCCTGCTCTTTTCATCTATACCAGTAGATGGATAATTTTTCTTATTTTAGTTTTTTAATCTCAAACACTTGGGTTTGCTGGAGGCTTGGTTTTTCTTTCTGACACACAGTCGCTGTAGGACCTCCCACCCCCACCCCCACCCCACCCCGCTTCCTTCCAGGCGGGGAGCATGCTGGCCACTGGCATCCCTGGGCTTCTCTGAGGTTTCAACAGTGGCTTCTGAGATTAAGCCATTCTTATAAACCACGTCCCTCGTATCTTATAAACATCCGAACGCTGGTTTGTTTCCTAGAAAAATTTCCACTTTATCATCCTGGAATGGAATGGCTCAGCCCTTGGCAGAGCAGAGAGGTCTCAGCTAAGGACTTAGGAATGGTGCTGTGTGATTCTCAGGTCTGCTTAGGAGTGAAGGTTTTTACAAAACAAAAGACAGAATCTCCAGCAGACACATGCTTTGTGTTCCAGGCAAGCTTTGTGGAGACCCAAGAGAAGAATGTATCATTCTGTTTTCCCCCTCACTCCAGAGATAAGTGGACATACATACACACCTTCTACCATGTTTTGCCCAGATCTCAACTGGCAGGTGGCCTGTGCAGGTAAACTCATGAGCAACAGCAGATGACTAGGCTAGCCTATGGCTCCTGCTAGGTCTGAGAAAGTACACGGCTGCACGGCACCCTCACAGGCCCCAGTGTCCTGTTTGGTCAGTGCACTGTAAGGCTTTGAGTGTATGTGACACTGAAAATCAGCGATAGTGTTGGCTTCCTCATCCCACGTTCTTCCTAACCCCAGTGCGACCGTACCTCACATAGATGTCTGAAAAGTCCCCTGTGAAGGACCGGCACATCCTCACACTCGGGGTTCTGCCGGGATGACACTTGTCACTAGACTCTGAGGAGAGCTGGAGAGGGAGAGGACATAATTGCGGGGATGTGTTAGTTACTCCTGAGCCACGGTGACTGGGATATCCCACTGCAACTACTTATGGGATGAAAGACTTCCTTTGGCTCAGCGTTTCAAAGGTTTTCTGTCTACACTAGGAAGGCCTACAGGAACAATCCAGTGTGGGAGTCTGTGGCGGAGACTGTTCATATAGGAGAGCCAGGAAGCAGAGAGAAAGGCTAGAACTGCTGATGCACGTCCTTAGGACTTACTCCTGCCTGCTAGCCTCTACCTCCTAGCAGTTCCACATGATGAGTGCGTACATGTGCACGTGCACACACACACACACTCATACATATACACATGCACACACATATACACATATATGCACACATATACATATGCACACACATGTATACACACATGTATACATACATACACACACTCATACATATATACATATATACACATGAACACATACACACATATACATATATATATACACATTTAAATACACACGCACACATACACATACATACATATTGACACAGCACCATCGAATTTGAGAGAAGTGTTAAAAAAATGTAATTTAGTCAAGTAATTCATGGAAATAATTTTCAGAACAGCAGTTTTGGTAACTATGGCTCTATGGCTGTTTTACCTCATTTAATTACTATCATAAACATTCTAAATACGTACATTGTTCAGAATCATTCATTTGTTCCCATGCTTTGTCAAGTGCACCACTGGAAAGCTAGGAGTAAAAGCCAAGGTGAGGTCACGATGGCACTGTGCCCTTTCAGAACTCTTGCTCTTGTGAAATCCCAGGGCCCTCGTTCCTCCTCCTGAACCACGCCTGCCTTCATCTGAATGCTCATTCCAGCAGTCCTCGGTACCCCTTGCCCCCGCGACATAAGCTTGCACAATCCAGAGCTCTGCACTACTGATTATCAGTAAAGCGAGACATTCAGACCCTTTCCAGGAAATCTGTGGAATCCCGTGTATAATACATGTATCAACTCTGTTATAGTCCTCTATGTGGCAGACTGATAGAGTTTATCCCACTTCTAGTATTTATTAGTAACTCCAGGCGTGGGCTTGTTATTAAAAGCCCAATTTACCTTCTGAGTCCGGCAGTGATGTTCCTACTTCAGGGGCTTATTGTGATCCTGGCAGATGCATACAAGTGAAGGATACTTCCTCCTCCTCCTCCTCCTCCTCCTCCTCCTCCTCCTCCTCCTCCTCCTCCTCCTCCTCCTCCTCCCCCTCCTCCCCCTCCTCTTCCTCCTCCTCCTCCTCCTCTTCCTCCTCCTCTTCCTCCTCCTCCTCCTCTTCCTCCATGTTACTTTTGTTTGCAACACTGGTAAAGTTTAGTCCCCTTAGTATATTGATTTTATAAACCGATTTAGCTGAAAATCGGATGCTTTTCTTACTAAACAGTATCAGTTCATATATTGGGACTCATTTAGAAGGATTTTTGTTTAGAAAAGTTGACAGCTTATAATTCCTTTAAAAAATGACTTACTGCTTTTTAAATATTTATTTTGTTTTATTTATGTATGTATATGTATGCGTCTTTGTTGGTATTTAATACATGTGTGTGTGGATGCCCACGGTAGTCAGAAGAGGGCATTACATCTCCTGGAGTTACTGATGGTTATGAGCCACCATGTGGGTACTGGGAATTAAGCCCAGGTCCTCTGCAAGAGCAGTCAGTGCTCTCAACTGCTGAGTCGGCTCTCCAGCCCTGACTTCTTAGATTCCTCATTTTATCTAGAATGTTATGCATTTCTTACCAAGTTCTTCATCTTTTGCCTTTTTCTAGTAGCTTAGAGATGGGAATTATGGACATGGCGATACTTCCCGGGTTCCCTCTCCTGCTGGCCTAACATAGCCTGCTTTATCCCAACAAGTCCGCCTGCACCCCATGGACGAAATCCACAGTGTGACCTGGGAGCAGTCCATGTCTTTGGTGCCTCTCCCTCTCGCTGATCCAAACACTTTTATTTTGCATCTTTTAAAGGACTACAGAGTGTTGTGGTTTTGCTCCGTTAATTCCAGGTGCTCAGGTTTAAGAATGTAATTTCTGGCAAATATTTCTTGAGAGCTTATGAATTGACACTGGCTTCAGAGTGGACATGCTGCCATGAAAAACAGTCCCATTTCTGCCCGAGGGGAACAGGCACTTCATTGTCTCCAGTTTCCTGATTCATCAGACCCAGGCGCTTAAAGCTGATGTACTCAACGTTAATATTACACTAGCTTTTTTGTATGATTTTCCGTCTCTGTTTGCCGTCCTCTAGTTTCTTATTTTCAGACAAACACCTGTAATCATAATAGTGTCCTTGATCTTAATTTTCCTGCATTTCTTTGACAGCAGAGTTTAATTTTTTGTATACCAGCTGAGAAACATAAAAAACATAGCATATATATAGATTCTTTATGCTGCCTGTCCTAAATATGAAATGGGGAAATTCTGAAATAATGTAATCAGAATTACGGTCTCGGTCTCCTATATTTTTTTAAAGAGCATAAACAGGTGTGAGTCGCTATGCATTCATATGTCCTTATCAAGGATGGCTTTCATAATATTTTTCTTCTAAGAGAATAAGACTATTTGTATATTCTGTGTTAGTTTTTCTATTTTATGCTGCTCTCCTAGATTTTCAGTTTCGTGAAGCTAGGAACCGTACTAGTGAATTTTTCTTAACTGTGACATAGAACCTAAGCGAATCAATTTATAAGCAAGAAAGGTTGTCCTTGGCTCACAGTTTCAATACATAGTAAGTTGTCTCTGGTTCTTGTGGACCTGTGGTACTTGCGTTAGTTAGGTTTTGCATTGCTGTGACCAAAACGACGTAAGCTTGGAAGGATTTATTTCGGCTCACAGTTCGAAGATGTCCAGCATGTGATGAAGGCGGGGAAGTAGGACCGTGAGGCAGCTGGTCACATCACATCTGCCGTCAGGAAGCAGAGAAGAAACAATGCTGGTTCTCAGCGCTCCCTCTCCTTTTTATTTAGTCAGGGACAGTAGTCCGTGGAATAGTGCCACCTGAGTTCAGGATGGGTCATTCAGCCTTGGGCAATCCTCTCTAGAAATGCCCTCACAAATACAGTGAGAGGCACGTCTCCTAGGTGATTCTAAATCAAGATCACCCCCCAAGGTGATGTAGTTCCCAGTGGTTTCCCAGAAGCCTGTGGCAGGAATTCCAGGTGTTTTGTTAGGGTTTTATTGCTGTGAAGAGACACCATGACCAAAGTCACTCTTATAAAGGACAACATTGAATTGCAGCTGGCTTACAGATTCAGAGGCTCGGTCCATTATCATCATGGCAGGAAACATGGCAGCATACAGGCAGTAGCACGCAGGCAGACATGGTGCTGGAAGAGTCGAGAGTTCTACTCTACACCTTGATCCAAAGGCAGCCAGGAGGAAGCTTTGGATCACACTGGCCAGACTTGAGCAGATTTATGAGACCTCAAAGCCCCGCCTCCACAGTGACACACTTTCTCTAATAAGGCCCCACCTTCTTCTATAAAGCCACACCTACTAATAATGCCATTTCCCATGGGTCAAGCATATTTAAACCACCACACCATGCCAACTGGAAGCAGAGGGAGAGGGCAGGTCCCGCAATGTCAGGTCATGACCCCAGTGGCCCAGTTTCCTTCAGTCACACTCCTCCTAAAGTTCCCTCTACCTCCCAGTATCACCAAAGGCCAGTGGTGGTGTCTGTACACATGGTCTTTAGGGAACACCTAGACCACTGCAGGAATCATGTCTGTTTTGTCTCCTATAGAATAAATGTATAGAACTGCTCTAACCTTCATGGGAGACATAAGTCATATTAGCAATTTATGTTTACATTTAAGCTGGTTTAGTAAAAATCTAAAGTCCAGTTCCTCAGGAACCTTGGCTTTCTCCATGTGAGCACTCAGCTCCTATGCTGAGTGGTTCTGAGGTAACTGATTCTTGACCTCTGAGGCGGTCATTGTACTTCACACCGGCAATCACAGCACTCAGGAGGCTGAGAGAGGAGATGCGTTGAGAGTTCAAGACCAGCCTAGTGAGTTCTGGGATAGCCTGAGCTACAGAGTGAGACTCTGCCTTCTAAACCAACCACCCCCACCACCCCACAACAACACAGGCTGAGGAGAAGGCTCAGTGTTAAGAGCCTGTGTTGCTCTTGCAGAGGACCAGAGTTCAGTTCCCAGCAACAACCTCAGGGAGCCATAGAACTCAGACGGGCACATCTGACGGGTGAATGGGGTAGGGCTTGGCTTGCCTGGTGCTGATCAATGCTGGATGAATATTGAGTACTGATTTGCAAAGGTCATTTTGATTTTAACTTTTTGCTGTTGGCGTTGCTTCAGCCATAGTGCTGGATTGGCCATTAATGAAAAAGAAATACACTTAATAATAGCACTTCAAAGCATAACTTGGGGCAGCCCTCCTATGGGATAAATATTGACATCATGGCCAAGTTATTTTTAAATTTTATAAATAACTTTTATAAGCCCCACAATCATTAAATGGCAATAAGAGGTTTGAATGGCCTCTTTAAGTTGGTGAGAATTAAGTAAAATAACACAATTTAAGTGCTTGGCATAGGGCTGGCATACTTAAATTCTAAATAAATGAGCATTATTGGGTTTAGTTTAATGAAGTGGTGAGCTGGACCAATGATTACTTCAGGTCATGTGTGTGGATGTTTTCTGCTGTCGAGTTAACTTTGAAGTTTGGGGAGAGGTCTTCCTTCCCACAACCAAAGCTGTATTTACTACTGTTTATTAAAGAATAGAGAATGTTCATGACTTAAAAGACTTTATTCTCTTTTTTCCTTAATTTTTATTCATGTGTGTGTGTGTGTGTGTGTGTGTGTGTGATGTGTGATGTTTCATGTATGGAAGTCTTCACCTGAAGTTACAGGTGACTATTATTACTCATCCCATAAGGGGCTAGAAACCAAACTCTGGTCTTCTGCAATGCACTCTTAACCACTGAGCCACCCCTGGGTCCTGACACAGTTTTATATATAAACAACAATGTGTTAATGTACACGTATATAACACACACCCTTCCTTTCTCTCAGAACCCTTTCTTCCCAATTAGTTCTCAGAAGCTACACCATCAGAGAGAATGACACCCCTTCCTTCAGCAACCATTGACAGCCATTTAACTCCTCTGGAAGGGGTGGGGTCTCATGAGTGCCTCCTGTATCCATGATGGGAAGTCTGAGGGCCCACCCTTGCGCAGGTACCATAGCTGTTGTGTGCTCATGGCTACAACAGCTGTGCCATATCAAGATGGCAGCATCTCATCCCCTCATCCCCATCATTCAGCTCTTAGGTTCCTTCTGCCCCATCCTTCCTGTGCCATAGAGCATGTTGGGTGGAGCACGGTGGGTGGAGCACGGTGGGTGGGGTGTGATGCATCCCATTTGAGGCCGAGTGCTCATCAGTCACTCATTTCAGCACTGACGGAATATGAGTCTCAGCATCAACCATCACCCCCTGCACCAAAGAAGCCTCTCAGCCCCAGGCTAAAGTCGCATTAGCCTGTGGCCATGCACATAAATATTTAGTAGGCACGTTCAACAGCGTGATCAATAAATCCTAACTTAATTAACTTTTTTCTTCAATTGTTATGGCTATATGAATAAGTAAATGCTCCTGGAAGATTTCTGTAGTACGTGTTGGCTGGCAATGTGAATCTAAGGTGAATGCAAAGCTGTCTCCGTGCTTGTTTTGGGTTAACTCACAAAGAATGGGTTCCAAGTTTTAGTCACTCGCGTGAGCTTTACAAGCAAGCAAGCAAGCAAACCAACAGCACAGCTAATAACCAAATGTGTAAATTAGCAATTTTGTATCCAAGGGTGAATTTCAGGCTTCATTTAGGTGTCTCCTTATGGGGCATGGTTAAAACTAGGATGTATTTCCTAGAAGAGTAAGGAGCTGAAGCTTCTTCATAAGCCACCAGCCCTGTATCACCGGGGTAGTGCTTCACTTGTGCCCTTTAGGTATTTCCTGGCGTCTGAGAGCAGAGCCTGTTGACATAATAACAGAAGGCAGTTAGTTCAGCATATGCTAACACATCAGCTGACTCTGATGGACAGAAATGCCCTTGGTTTTTGTGTTCCGTCCACTCTGGTTGCTATGGCACCTTTATTTTAGTATAAACTTGGACTCCTGTTTCATAGTCTACCTGAATGGCTCAGGTTCATGGCGGAGGTGACTTTCCTCCTGAACTTTCCATGAACTAATGGTTAATGTTTAAACTACCAAACTGCAGAAAACGGCAGAATTAGAGCCATAAAAATGTAGAAACCCATAGGTTGTTATAATGAATCTGGGCAGCCAGGAATATCTTTTTATGATAAATAAGTGACCCAGAAAGTTGAATAAAGATGCTAAGACATTAAAAACAAGGAGAATGTAAGAAGAGCCAACACTTATTCTAAGAGCCTTTATTATGTACAGTGGAAATGGTTAAAAAAAAAATGAGGAAATAAAGAAATAACAAAGCATTGTATTTCAGGTGGAAAATAAAGGGAAAGTTATTAATGATACACAGAAAGACCACGAGTGGGGAGATAACATTAAAATACAGGGCCAGATATCACCCATGGAAGAGTGTCTTTACAGGAGGAACCAAATTCTCAGAGGAAAGTACACACTGGATTTTCTGGGTCTAACACAAAATCTTTCTAACAAATGTCTGGATACTTCTAATTATGTCTGACACGATTTCTTTAGTTTAGTCTCATGCAGTTTTGATCTGACTGTGATTTGTTCTCAGTGATACTTATTCCTCTGCAGTCTCACCACGGATGACTTCCTGTAGCGGAAGTCCATCTTCAGGGATCACAGTGGAGGGGGGCCTAGCCACCCCTTGGCTCTTCCCAGTCCTCCATGCCTGACTCAGGGTCAGGACCTACGAAAGGAGGCTCTTCAGATCCAGTGCCTGGCCCTTTCCAGTTTCAGGGTGTCGCTCTGCATTCTGTTAGCCTGCCTGTTCTGGGTACTGCCAACTTTCTTTGGATGTCTCTCTCCCTCAGTGTGCATTCTGAAGTCTTTATCTTTCCTGCCTTCAGTTCTGTTGGTTTTGGAAGCTGTTTTGCTTTCTAGACCCAATTCTTGCTTAGTTCTTCTTGAATTTTGTACTCTGCTCTCCTTACATGTGTCTGAGTGTGTGTGTGTTGTGTGTGTCTGTGTATGTCTAAGTGTGTGTGTTTGTGTCATGTGTATGTATGCACACAGAAGCCAGAAAAGGGAGTTGGAGTTACACACATTGTGAGAAGCCTGCTTTGGTTCTAGAATTGATTCATCTGTAACAAATAGCAAGTGCATTTAAAAATTATTTTTATTATTTTTAAATTACATGTGTATGTTTGTATGTGTATGTGTGTGGGGGGGGGAGTAAGTGTGTGTGCTTTCCCATAGAGGCCAGAGGCAGGAGGTGTTGGACAACCACCACCCTCCCCTAAGCTGGAGCCACCTGACATTTGTGCTGAATGCTGGCTACCAAACTCAGGTCCTCTGGAAGAGAAGGAAACTCAGTTACTGAGCCATCTCTCTGGCCGGCAGCAAACACTGATAACTGCTGAGACATTTCTCTAGCCCCTCAATCCTTCTCCTTAAGCCCCTCCCACGCAATTCCTTCATAAGATAAGATTTTAGAGGACCTGTTGGCAGTTCTTGGCCATCAGCAAATCGAGGATACTGCTTTAGATTTGAGTTCTCTTCTTAGAAGGAAGAGAACTTGGGCCTTCCCCTGCACCCCCTAGCCAAAGCACACACCAGTCTCTCTCTCTCTCTCTCTCTCTCTCTCTCTCTCTCTCTCTCTCTCTCTTCATTTTAACCACCAGTGTCCTAATCCACTGAACTTTGGAGCCCTTATCTGACTTTAAAAAAAAAATGTATTGAGCATTATTTTGTGTATTTGTGTATTCATCGAGGGAACATGTGTGTTGTAGAATGTGTGTGGGTGTGTATGTGTGCATGGTGTGTGTGTGTGTGTGTGTGTGTGGTATGTGGGAGAGTAGGGATGTAGGTGTGGGTGTAAGAACTGCTGTGTGTGGGGGGTGTATGTGTGCATGCCATGGTGTGTGTGTGTGTGTGTGTTGTAGATGTGGGTGTAAGAACTGCTGTGTGTGTGGGGGGGTGTATGAGTGTGTGCCATGATGTGTGTGTGTGGAAGGGTTGTGTGTGTATATGCCATGGGGGGGGGATATGGGTGTGGTGTGTAGGGGGTTGAGGTGTAGGTGTGGGTGTAAGTACTGCTGTGGGTGTGTGTGTGTGTGTGTATGGGTGTGATATCCTGACAACTCTTGGTTGCCCATCAGTTTTCCCCATCCACTGTGGGCTCCTGGGAGCAAACGGAGGTTGATAGGCTTGAGGGGCAAGCGTGTGTACCTGCTGAGACATCTCACTGGTCCCACAATGATTTTCTGGTAACACATCAAGATACCTCGATTATTGACAATAAAAGAAAAAGAACATTTGAAAACATATATTTTTGTCTCTGTGAATATAGTATCAAGGCACAGAATGATCTGGAAAAGGAGTCGTCAACATGATTTCAAAGTTTCACGTTTCCTGGTACTTACTGCCGTGGACTTAGAACGTTAGACACGGTGACCTCAGCACACCGTGATATCTGCAGTTCTGCTCTCCGAGTCAGTGCAGCCTACTGGCACAGCCACAGTGCCAACAGCTGCCACTGTGTGCTGCTGAGAAGGGACAGGGATGGACTGTTGTAGCCACCGCCCATTCTCTCATCAGAGTAGCCAGCATCTCAGCCGGAAGGCAGGCAGGAGGAGATGAGACAGAACCATGAAGACTTCTCTCCTTTTGATTTTGCAGCTGGACACCAAGTCTGTGCTATGGTCTAGCATGGGTCTCCACTCCCTACCTGGACACAGCATCTTCTCATATGCTATATAAGTACTTTGGGGTGATGTGCACATCTGCATTAGGCTACTATATAAAACCTTATTAACGGTTTTAAAAGATGGCATTTCATTGCTTTGGCAAAGGGAGTCTGTGGCCTAGTGATAAGAGTTTTAAATTGAGATGAGTTGTGGGGAATGGGGTGACTTTCCCCTCTATTTCTCAGTCCCAAATGCTGGTCCCCAAAACGCATGTGGCTAGAAAATGAATTGGCACAAAATCTCTGCTTTGCCTGCTTCTGGCTGGAGAAGACCACTGCCTCCTTAGGAATCTGAACAGAAGAATCTTTCACTCCTGGGAGAGTTGAACTTCTTGGATGAAGCTTCCTTCTTAAAATTCTGCTCGTCCTGTGGTGGTTCTCGCTGAGGCCTTTTGTTCAGGGTTGGGTCTTGCCCATGCCCTGGTTTTCCTGACTGCTTTTTGTGAAGATTGATATTCCATCCCCAGTGCAGAACTAAAGTATAGCTCCGTTCCTTTCTGAATTTCTTGAAATAGGTCTTTCACAGGAGAGAAATAATTGGGTCTCCAGCCAATGAATCGGAGTCCTTATTTACTTATTTATTTATTTATTTATTTATTATTTCTGCTTAATTAATAAAGATACAGAATAAAGAAACGGGTGCGAATAGAACAATCTCTCATGGAAGAAAATTCTAAATAATTGATGAAGGCTCTTTGAGTTGTGGAGTCTTCCTGCGAAGCAAGACAGTAACTTCCTGTTGTTTTGATCCACAGAGTGGTTCACTTCCTAGAGCCACAAAGTGGGAAAAAGGGAAGCCACTTAACCATGGGAACCCAGGTAAAACCCATGTCAGTGACTGATGTGACCACGACAAACCACAAGTCAGTACTGTTGATGTGATGAGATGAAGCCAACACGTCATATCTCTGTGTCGCCTGTGGTTGAGTGGAGCTCTACAGAGTATCTGAATACAGTATTCCTCACAAAGGAGTCAGGGTCAGTGGTACAGGTCAGCATGTATATGTTGCCATTTGGATGGGTTCTTTGCAAATGTAGTAAAGATGAGCCAGACCGTCAGCATGAACCCCAGAGTAATGACTGCTGTCCCTAAAAGAAGGGGAAAATTTGGACACACCATGTCCTTTGACAGGGAAAACCTTCAGACCCGTTGGAGGAAGCTCACCCTACAGATAGTTCTGTTTCCAGAGAACCAAGTGAAAGAGCCTGTGTAGTCTTAAGGCAGTTTGTAATTTGTAATAAGCTGTTTCTGGCAGACCCAAGAGTCTATTTAATAGAGTCCAAAATCTAAGGGGAAGAGAGAGATATCTGTCTACAGGAGCCAGGACATGTAATGACTAAGCATGACACAATACTTCGGAGCTTATCCTGGGATGGATCGAGACATGGGGTCAATAACACAATGAGGTTTTGGCTTCAATGAGCCCTTGACCCTGGTTCGATTTTCTAAGCTGCATGCTAATATAACATTAACAATAAGGCAATGACTTATAACAGAACTCTGTGGACCAGTATGTTTTATAACTCTGCTGTAAAGCTAACATTATGTTAAATATTTAAGGTTTATTTTATAATCACAATTTATCTACAATTTAAGTAGACTTTAATTAAATTGTTTTTGTTTGTTTGTTTGGTTTGTTTTGTGCTTTGGACCAAACCCAGAGCCTTGGATGGGTTAGGTAACCACTCTAACAATAATGTACACTCCTAACCCTTTAAAATAAATTTTTTATTTGTTTTAAGATAGAGTATTGCTATGTTGTCCAGGCTGTTCTTGAGCTGTCTAGAGCCCAGACAGACCTCAAGCTCTGTTTCCCTGAATTTGTCTCTTGTCACTCTTCCCTTGGCAATCCCAAAAGTTCTAACAACTATGACTTGAGAAATGTGTTTCATGCGTCGACTTAAATCAGACATGTGGCGGCTATGGCGATGGGTCCGCCACACCCTCCAGGGGAAGGAAGTGCGTATCCTTAACTGCATTTGCAAGTCCGTAGAGGGATACAGATTGTGAGAGCGAAAACACCTGTGGTGCTGTCGGATCTGCGCGCTCTCACCATCCATCTGGGTGCTACCTAGGCACTGGATTGAGCATATCTTTAAAAGCCAGTAGGAAGAACAGCAACTCTGTTTCCTCTGGGACGAGAGTTCTGTGCTGGCTATGTTTAGACATCTGAAACCCCATGTGGAATGCCACATGTCCACAGTGACAAGTGAGACTACAGCGGCCCAGCGGGACGACTTTCTATATTTGAAATTCAGTTTAGCAAATTGACATTTCTCTGTCCCCTTCTCTGACGTCCTCCGAATCGGACAGATCGCTCTTTTAAAACAGAGCACAAACCACACATTTATTAGGCTCCTAGGAAGAACCAAACACAGGAGAGGGGATCCCGGGCTACCACTTTTCATTAAAACCAGCTGCTGTGGTTTTGAAATGCAAACCAGATCAAAATCAGCACAAGGCCTGGAGGTTTAATTTATATTCTGAATGAAGGGGCCTGAAGTGAAAGAGCTTTTCTTCTCCCTTTCTCCCTTTCTCTCTTTTCTAAAGAAAACTTTTGAAGAAACTTTTGTCTACCTCACTTGATGTTTACAGCAGCCCCAGGAGCTAAGAAAAGAAAAATCCTCTCTGTTTATGACAGGCTTAATTGACTTGCCGCTTTCAGGACCCACACAGTGGGAGAGTCTTGTGTGGCTAATGCCTCACCCCCAGCCCACTCCCTCTAGCTCTAAATTGCTATTCCCAACCTGGAAGGCACCAACCAAGTGTCCTAGCTGGTACTCTGGAGTCTTCTGAGAGCAAACTGGGAGAGACTGAGTTTTGTAAACTGTCAAATCACTGGTAGTGTGGAAGGGGATAGTCCTACAGTGAAAATCAGTAAACACCTCCTTGATTTGCTCACTCCTGTGCCAAGGTTGTATGGGAGAAGCAATAGAAACAACCACATAGCTACAATTTTAGAAGAGGCCTCCTCACCTAGTACAGGTGTGAATATTCATGTGTTAATGTGTGCAAGTGCATTTATGTGTACCAGAGGCTGTTTGCATTTGTGCAGGTGGAGGGCACAGGTCACCCTCAATTGTCATTCCTCAAGTACTGTGTACCTTGTTTTTCTGAGAGCCATTTAACCTTGTACCTGGTACTAAGCAAGCCACAGGGCTCTGGTTCTTTCACCTTCCCAGTGCTGGGATTGTAGACATGAGCCCTTTGTCCTGCTGTCTCCCATGGCTTCACTCCGGTCTCCATGCCTGCTGTGCAAGAACTGTCTGACTTTAGCTCCCTCTGCCCCACACAGTGCAGAGGTGAGCGTTCATTCTGTAGGGGAATCCTCCTGCTCTTTAGTTCTTGGGTGAACTCTTTGTCTGGGTCTTGGAACCAAATTAATATAAGAGCAGGTGTAAAACGTAAGGTTTTTTTTTTTTTAATAAATTTTTTTAAATTTTATTTATTTATTCATTTATTTATTTATTATATGTAAGTACACTGTAGCTGTCTTCAGAAACCCCGGAAGAGGGCATCAGATCTCATTACGGATGGTTGTGAGCCACCATGTGGTTGCTGGGATTTGAACTCATGATCTTCGGAAGAGCAGTCGGAGCTCTTAACTGCTGTAAGACACGTAAGGTTCCCACACGAGTGGAGTCAGAAGAAGTGACCCAAGTGTGATGCTTTTATATGCTTCAGGCAGAAGAAGACCTGCAACACTGTGCAGGAACAACTGGGCAGGTGTGTGGGGTGGGGCAGTAAATTCCAGTGGTGTTACTGTGTGAGGGGCCAGCAGTGGCCAGTGGCCAGTAACCACTCCTTCCCGGTGCTTATTTAGGTTCGCTGTAGTGCTGTGTGTCAGCCTCTGGTGCTCAAGGCTGTCCCCCTGCTTCTTATGTCAAGGACACCCCTCCCAGAAGGGATGGCACAGGTTTGCTGCATGTAGGAAAATGTAATCACAGGGTCCCTGGTGGAGCTCACTTCCTCAGAGGGATTCAGCTTGTGAACCGGTGTAACTGTTTGGTGTGCCTTGAGATGACACATCTCTCTCACTTTCCCAGTTCCTCTATCTAAACTCTTGTTCCTGATAGCAGTAGGCTATCGGGAAACTGGAATCCACTTTTGTGGGGGGGGGACCTATAAATTCTAACCTTTGTTTAAGAGCAAAGCCAAGCGCCGGTCCTTCCTAAAAGTGTGTTTGTGGCTCTTCCTTCCACAAAACTCTACTGGATTTTGAGTGGAGCCCCTCAAACCGGGACTTAATCACTTACATAAATTTGTAGAAATTAATGCTGGCCCTTTAAGACCACATGCTCTTTGGGAAGAAGGACTTGAGCTTCTCTGACTTCTTTCTTGCCTTGGACAACTGTTTAATGGATTCCTATTGAATGCCAAGTGTCCTCGGAGTGTTTGAACAACAGCAGCCTCAAACACAAGTCCAGGCCCTTTGAGAACCAATGGTCTGGTGAAGTCGGGAACTCACTAACAACAGAAAGCTCCCACTGTTGTAGGGACTTGGAAGGTTTGTTTGTACTGTGGGGAGTATCTGATAATGTGCTTCTATTTATTCAGGAGGGTCAATAAGAGTTCCGCAAGGCCATGTGACTGATGGAACCGAGATGAAAGAATGAGGAAGAATTGGCCTGAAATGACTGAGTCTTGGATATGATTTCCTTAATGTCCTTTTGATCTGAAACGTCCCCCTCTTATAGATTCCCAAGCTAACCTAAACTTTCCTTCACAGTAGCAACTGCATTTTATAATTCTATATTTATTCAGTAAGGGTCTGTTTTTATCCCCGGACTTGTGACTGTGTGGCTGAGGTCACATCATTTGTTCGCCACAGGAATCCATGTACCTGTCATAGTACCTGCCACAACTCAATCACTGTCTGCATCTCTCACCAGGACCTTAGTCTTACAGTAAAGCTAGGGGGTATGTGTATCCTCCTTCAAGGTTGACTGGACCGAAACAAAACCAGAAACACAAAATGGAATTCAGAGTGGGTTAGTGACAGAGAAGCCAGGGAGGACTGTGGATCCAGGACCGAGTAGATACTGGTCAGAACTGCAACATATCATCTTGCTAGAAAAGAGGGAACAGGCAACTCTACTGACACTGAGAGGTTTTCAGTTGGTTTTGTTCATTTGTCTTCTTTGAAGGCAATTTTAAAGAATGTATATATTATTAATTCTTATTCTTCTTACTATTGTGTGCACGTGGCATGTGCATGTGTTCCTGCATGCATACATGTAACAGCATTCCGTGGAGATCAAAGGTCATCTTTCAGGAGTCCGCACTCTCCATCCGCCATGGGTTCTAGGGCTAGAACTCTGGTCCTTGGGGGTGTGTGACAGTGGTTTGGTTTTTTGTTTGTTTGTTTGTTTATTTGGTTGGTTGGTTTTTTCTACCCGTTGAGCCTTCCCTCCCACTCATTTGAGGGGAATCTGTTCCATTTAAAATACTTTCTGAAGTTTAATACTAGGTATTGATTTTGACAATTATATTCTCATGAGAAACAAAAGGAATGTGTAAGTAAATACTGTCTTAAAATATGAATCGAAGTGTGTAGGGACAGAAATAAGACATTCCATGTGCAGTGAAGGAAGGGAGAGAACAAAGGGGAAAGCCAGATCATGGTAAACCGCAGAGCCAGGCGGCAGGCGGCAAGGCCTTGGATCGCTCACGTCGGATCTGATCTGCTGTCATTGCTGTGCCAGGGATTGAAGCCAGGGCCTCACACAGGCTAAGCATGAGCTTATCTCCAGTATCTTTAAAGGGTCTGGTTTTCCTTTGGGTACTTTTCTGCATTTTATACACTTTTTCATTAAATCGAGCCTACATTACTTTTATAATGAGGTAGCAGGCTAACATCTTACAGAGTTGACAGGTACTACAGGCAGAAAATGGAATTACCTACTTCATGTCGATGGTTAGGAATCTGTTGTGGGTTTTTCTTTAACTTGCTAAATTAGCTTATAGTTTAGATACTAGTTTTAAAAACCAGCTGGGTCTTCGTTTATATGCCCATGTATTCCTGTGAGCCTGAGTGTTGGAAGGCAGAGACCTTTATGTTTGCCTTTCTAGGATAACTGTGGCAGTAAAACTCAGATGTCCTGACTCGTTTATTACCTTTGACCTGTGTACCTTTCTATTTTTAGAGCAGAGGTGTGAGAGCCGGCATGAATGGTCATATGTCTAACCACCCCAGTGGCTATGGAATCTACCCTTCTCAACTGAAGTAAGTCACAAAGTCCATGTGTAATTTGGGGCAGTTTATGTGCTTGTGTGTGCTTGTTTTAGTGAGATGTTCTTATTCCGAAACAGACTAGCCTGGAACTTTCTGTGTGGTCTGGTCTAACCTTGATCTTACAACCCTTCCTCCCAAGGGATAATATTTCAATCACATGTCACCAAGCCTAGCTAGTTTAAAACATATTTTTAATGAAAATACTGCTTACATTTCCTTATTCAACCCATTCCTAATCCACTCAGAAGTAGTCTCCTTTTTATTACTAACCCATGTTATTTTCAAAAACTATTATTTTCAAAAGTCCAGAAAACACTAGCCCTAAGGAAACTGTCATGTAGTTGGAAGATATTATAGGTTGGTATTTTATATGTCTTACTATCTTTTGTCATCAAATATGAATCATACTTCAGAGCTTTGGATGTCTCTGGAACATTCTGTTGTTGTTTGTATAGAGCTGAGGAATCACCATTTAGTGTATATGATATAGCTATTTGCCATTGTGTACAACAGCACAGGACAAAACCAAGATGCCTCAAGCCTCCTGGTATCAGTTCACACTACAGGCCTGAGTTGAGTGGCTGTTATCTTCTGTGGCAAGAACAATATGGCTTCCTCATATCCGCCATTGTGGCATAGACTCCACTCAATGTTTGTTAGGACAGATAATATTTACTGTATGTGGGGAAATACGTTTAATTATTAAATAGGATGTAAGAGGTTTCTGTCTTCATTACTTCTCCTCTGTCCTGGGCGTGCCACATCAAGTAACTGCTCCCTTATTCCCTACCCACTCTGGAGTTACTTCCACACCTCCTTGTCCCAAGCCTGGTGCTCTGCCTGCAAACCAGTGTCTTCCAATTCTTTTGCATTCTCCTTGAATGTCAATGTGGTAGGAAAATCTTGCATATCCTGATTTTTAAAAAATCAATCATTCCTTGATATTGGATATTTATTAGTTTTATTCAGATATTGGTCTGTTGTGATTCTTTTGATTGCTTGTCTTATGGTCAGCACCTACCCCCTCCTCTTATCCCCTCTGTTCTTCTAGGTTCTGAAGCTTAATAAATATTTACTGATTAAATTGAAACAAACCAGTATTTATATCACATAACATCAGCAAAAGGAGTCAGTTATATGATAAAGCAAGTCATATTTACCAATGAGGTTTTATTTAGGTTAGCTGTATAGTACTTGTGAAAATAGTATTTATTTTGTACTAGCTGGCATCACTTTGGGACTGTAACCATGTCACACAGAATGTGCACAAGGATTTGTATTCTCATAAGGTGATGGTAGCATTGTTGAGTTCTCTGCTGTAACCCTGACTTGGCATTGAGGATTGGCTGAGGCTGGCACCATGGTCCTCAGGGGCATCACCTGATTTATATTTCTGCTTATTCATGACTCACCTGAGCAGAAACTTGCTCCTATTGGCTACTTCAGTTAGTATAAACTCAGTATGTTTTTAAGAAAACAGTTGTTGCTTATGGTACATGGACATTTCAAACTCTTGGTTCTGAATTCCTCTACCTACTATGGGCTTTAATTCATGACCATGAACGTTTTTTTCTGTTTGTTTATTATTATTGCAGTGGTTACGGATCTTCACCACCCTATTCCCAGATGGACAGAGGACATAGCTCAGGAACAAGTGCAAAGGCCCTTTATGGTATGTACGGCTGTGTGATGGGCACTGTCTCTGTCTAACTCCTTAGAGATTTGCATTTTCAAGGTTACTGTTCAAGTGTATAACTGGCTGTCATGTTTAAAATGACAGAACGAGCTAGGTAATGCATGCTTTAGAATCTTCACAAAACCAGAGCTATGAGCTCTCGATTCTTCATATGTCCTGGAACAGTGGCTGAAATGTACTGAATGCTTTAAAAAGTTGACTGCTTTTGGTGCTGAGGCCTCTAAGTGGGATTTCCCCCTGTGCTATTTGCGCGCTGTGTGCTGCTCTTTGTGGCCAAGCCGGTTGATAACTGTGGGCTCCCCAGGGGATGCACCTTTTCCGTACAGCTATTGATACTTTTTCAGTGTGACTAGTTATCTTGATAGAATTTCTTTCTGGATTATAAACTAATCAGACTCTCTCTAATCCTTCTGAGACTTCCAGTAACCTCTGTAATTTGTCTTATATATGCATTGTTTTTGTTTTTGAGACAGAATCTCATGTATCCCAGGTGGCTTTGACCTCACTATGTAGTGAAGAATAACCTTGAACTACTAATCCACCTGCCTCTGTCTCCTGAGTCCTAACCTTTGCAGACATAAGCCATCATGTCCCATTTATTCTGTGCTGGGGACTGAAGCCAGGACTTTGTGCATGCTAGACAAGCACTCAAGCACTACCAACGAGCCACACATCCTCAGCCCTGCCTACTATTATTTTTTTATAGCTAAAATATACTACAAGCTACTAAAAATGAAATTGAAGACTCTTAAGGCATACACATAGGTTTGGAAGGTTATTGTTTATAGAGGATTGGTATGGCCTTTCATTATTGCGTAGCAATAAATAGTCACGATGGAAGCATGATTACCAGCAAAGAGAGTGGCCGAATTCCCATGGTCACGAACAGCCCTACCCGGTAGTGACTGAATGACCTTGAGAATTCCCATGGTCACGAACAGCCCTACCCGGTAGTGACTGAATGACCTTGAGCAAGCGGCTTCATCTGCTGGTACCTCATTTTGCTCATCTTTACCAGGTTGCTATCTGGAAACACTGTCATGAGAACTAAGAAAATGATGGTAAACTGTTTCAAAAGTAGTGTAGGAGCAGACAACACTGTAAATCTTTCCTATTGTTGTGCTCATTATCATGCTTACTATGCATTATAGGAAAAATAGCATTTTCTAAATTTAGGAATTACTGTACATTACTAGGTTTCTGAGTTTGGTGGTAAGACTCACCAATCCTAAAGTTTCGTGATTTGTTTTGACCTATATTAATTAGTGAGTTGACTTTACAACTCAAATCATACATTCATAAAATGGATTTAATTCCATATATAAATGTGGTTTTCAATGGTTATGATAATGTCATTAATGCTGTTTTTTAATTTTCTTTGTGTTATATTGAGGCCCTTTCATTATTAAGCTGGTTCTTTTGATAGTTGCATACATGTATGTGACATATTCTGGTGACTCCACCCCTTTTATCTCTTCCCCGTCCTCCATACTCCCTGGATATCCTTTTTCCGGGTCTACGTCTTTGGTAGTTTTATTCAGTTTAACCAGAGCCATTCATGTGCCCATTGAATTGGAAATGTCCCCTGGAGCCTGGTGCAGTCACCAGTGGGTGTGCAATAGAAGGCAATGACTCCACATCTCCCCAGATTTATCAGGATCCAGCAGTTCATCAGTGAGGGCTGAGCTCCCCCGAGTCCCTCCCCCGTCCGTGCCGGACTGTTGGCAGGCCCGTTCCTGCGCAGACTCAGTACAGACATTAGCGGTTGCCGTGACTCTGTGCTTGCGATGGCTGCGTCTTTCACAGGAGATGGCATTTCACAGCCATCCACATCTCACATTCCTTTCTTTCTCTTTCCCATGATGTTCCCTGAGCCTTGGACGGTGTGGTGTAAATGTCTTGTTTAAGGCTGAGCAGAAGCCCATCCTTGCTCTCAGCACCTTGAGAGGCTGGGAGCCTATTCATTGGAAAGAGAGGTTTCTCTGATTATTGAGAGTACCATGTGTCTATGGGTAAAAACCACACTGGGACATTCTTACCACAGCTTAGTCACTTGTGGCTTGTATATAGAGGGTGCATTCAGCACCTGCTTATTTTGTGATAAATATGTGTTCAAAATAGAACCAGTAATGTCTGATCCCTGACTTTAAGGGTCTCGTTGTGTGGAGACTGGCTTGAAGGATGAAATGGTTTTTGTAAGGATTAAATAATCCCTTCAACCTGTCATTTCTAGACTGATATTTATTAAGTCCATTGGCATGCTGGATTATCATCATCATCATCATCATCAATATCATCATCATCATCATCATCATCTCTATTTTCATGAATTCCTTGACTCAGTTCAAAGATAAATGATAGGTTATCATTGCCAGTGTGAGTTTTGGTGAGATAGACTAGCAGGACTGTTTCTTAACATATATGACTACATATCCAAGTTGAACCAAGGGGATATGAACAAATGATCCACTTAAACACACACACACACACACACACACACACACACACACACACACACATTTATATGGAGAGAAAGAGAGAAAGCACACACTGAGTTCGAAGCCATTTTCAAGTCTTCAAGCAGAGAAGAGCCCAGGAATACATGGATTCACTTCTGAATTCTATTAGCTCTTAAAAGGTTCCCCATCCTGCCCCCTAAGCAGAAAGAGAAAGAACACACTGTCAAGCTCTTTTTATGATGCCAGTGTTATTCTGATAATAAAATCAGAGAAGGACATAACAAAAGAGGAACTACAAATCAATTTCCCTGATGAACATAGATCCAAAAATTCTCAATAAAATACTTGCAAAATAGAATTCAGCAACACAGTAAAAAATCCTAACCCATGGCCATGTTGGTTTCACTTCTGAAATGCAAGGCTGTTTCGGCATGTGTAATCATAAAACAGCATACACAGAATTGGGGGAAATGCAGAATTATCTTGATAGGTACAGAATAAGCCATTAACAAAGTCCACCAACACCATTCACAGTAAGATAAGATAAGAAGAGAGAATGAAGGACATACATGTAGGAGGGAGAAGGCCAAGGGTCCTTTGATGCTGAAAAGACCTCAGTGCCTCTAACAGTAACCTCTTAGAGCAGTAGAATGCAAGTCAGTGCCTGTTCTATACATCGGTAATGACCATGCTGAGAAACAGACTGGGAAAACAGTCCCACTCGTAATGTCCTCACACATAAAAAACAAATTGCCGAGATCACTAAAGCAGGCAAGTGAAAGACTTTTACAATGAAAACCTTAAAACACTGAAGGAAAACATTGAAGAAGACATGAAGACATTCCATGTTCATGGGTTGGCAGAATTACTATTGGGGACGTAACTGTGCTACCTAAAGCATCTTTGAATTCACTGCCATCCCCATCAAGACCCCAACGTCATTCTTCAAAGACATGGAAGAGATAAGCCTGTGATTCACAGGGATGCACCAAAGGTTCCAAGTAGACAGAGCAGTCCTGAGGAAAAAAATCCAGCTAGAGATAATGGAATTCTTGAATTCAAATTATATGATAACGGAGGCATAGTAACAAAACAAGATGTGTGAATAAAATAAAGGAACCAGAGAAAAATCCCACAGAGCTACAGTGATCTGAGTCTCAACAAAGATACCCAAAGTATACATTGTAGTTAAGATAACCTCTTATGAAATGTTGCTGGGAAAACTATATATCCATATATAGAAGAAAAGCATGGTTATAAAAGGCTAACAAACTATTAATTAAATGTATCACTAAATATATTACAGATACATCAATATGTACAGTAGTATAAATATAATAATAAAATATTAATTAAAGTCAAATAACATATTTCATGGGAATGTTTTTCGAGTCTTCTTGGATGCCAGAAAGTCGATATAGTGGGATAGCACTTTTGCCTGGTGGGGTGTGGTCAGCAGGGGTTTCCTAAAGGACCCAAGCCTTGAACTGTGCTCTGAAAAGTCCACCGTAGTGTTTTTCAGATCTCGTAGGAGTGGACGTGTGGGTATTGTGAGAAGCAACGTGAGTCTAATGCACACAGTCAGCCCATGAAGGTGGTTTCTGTTTGACTTCTTCACCACAGGCTTCCCTGTGCTTATTGGTTAGCTCAGTTGCTCATATATAATCTATGCTCAATAACTACCTGTAGAATGAATATAAAGAATTAATGAACTGCCAGGAGCTTGATGGTAACTGGAGAGCGCAAAGTAATGCCTTCGGAAATAAGGTGAGAAAAAAACGAACACCCACCATGTCAAGAAGAATACTAAATGATTTGGGGGACAGAGTGGTGGCTCGGCAGGTGCACGCTGCCACTGTCACGCCTGAGGATATGAGTTTGATCCTGGGGATCCACATAGTGACTGGAGAAAATGGGCTTCTACAGATGGCCTCCGACTGTTACCATTGCCACCACTCCCCCTTTATGTGCACAAGAATTATTAAAGTTTAATAAGGATGTGGGCATTCAAAATAGCAAGTGGCCTTTGATGTCCTTCATTCAGTATAGACAGGCAACTGTGTCTTGGGTTAGGCTATGACAAAGCAGGGGAATCAGAAGTTTAAGTCATATGAATAAAGTAGATGCCCTAGACTAGAAAGGTGGTCCAGCGATTAAGAGCACTTGTTGTTCTTGCAGAGGACCTGGGTTCAATTCCCAGGACCCACATAGTGGCTCACAACCATTCCAGTTCCAAGAGATCCTCCTCTAAGCTCTGCAGGCATGTGGCACTCATGTGGTACTGTTGTGTGATGAAACTTTTCCTGGGGCGATGGAGCACACAAGTCTATTCACACTAGACAGGGAGCCTATGCCAGGCCAAAGTCCAGATACCACCGAAGTCCAGCTTGGGGAACCAGGAGTCTTTTTGAGTTCTCTTACAGGATTATGGGTGAGGGGGGTCATTTACAGAAGCAGAAATGACTCAAAGAGCTATATCACCAGAGCCCAGCCAGCATGCTTGACAGGTTACCAAGGTGGGAACCTGGAGCACACTGCACAGTCTGCTAGTGACTCAACAAGTTGAGAGTGTCCTTTCCTCAGTTGATCTAAACCTCTTTCTGGTGGTTCAGCTGGTTTCTGCTTCTTCCAGTCAGCTGGTCTGGTCTCAGAGGCATCTTTGCAGCTCAGCTTTGCTCCCCCGAGAGTGACTCTGAGCCTTTATTGCTTCCTTTGACAGACAGGGAGAGGCCTAGCAAAGCTGGTCAGTTTCAGGGACTTCCTGAGCTTTTTAGAGTTGTTATTGATTGAAATTTTGTTGCTGTTGCTAAGAATACGGCAATATGAATTGTAGCATTTTGCTTTATTTAGATAAAGACATTCTCCACAGCTGCCCTTTGTTGAGTTTTCTGTTTAATGGTCCAGTCATTGCCTTACTTTTAGAGAAAGAAAAATTGAAAGTTTTCAGTCTCAGCTGTGTGTCTGAACTTTAACCCTTTAAAATGTTGCCATTGAGAGCAAAATAGTTAAAAACAAGCATGAGGACCAATGCCAGCTTCTCTGAGGAGGCGCAGTTGTACAAACTAAACAGTTAGATGAAACTGTAGTTTTTGACTTCAAAGTTGGCTATTAGTTTGTGTAAGAGTATTAGCTTAGTGCTAAAATGACCTGCAAAGAAATTTTCTTATTGGTTATTGAATCTAATCTGTCTGAATATGTTTGTGTGTTCTGTTCCATGGGATTAAATAAGACTAATAGAACGAAAATAGAGAAACACAACTAGTGTTATTCAAAGAAAATAAAGTTGTTCCCTAGGTATAATTTTATTTTCAGATAGAGAAAGAAAGTGGGTCACGGGGGAGGGAAGGAAGAGGGGGCAGGTGGATGATGGAGAGACACTGGTTTTTATACAAAGAGTTGAGAAGTGCAAAACTCCACACCTAGGTTTATTTATTTGTTAGTTAATGTGACATTTGTCTGTTCCTTGCATCCTAACGTGAATAGCGGCATGGACTCTCAAGGAGCACACCATAGGTGAGGTGCCATTTTCATGGTTCTGGAGTAGAAGCCTATGTCCCAGGGAGCCTTATAAACCCCAGTGGCCTGATGAACCCTAGTCTAGTACAGGGGAATTTTTAGGGTTGGAGCCCACAAAGTGGCCTCTAAAGCCCATGGTTATAGGCAACCAAGGATCAGAACCAGTGTTAGAGAAAGTGCTGATTTTCTGTGGCTTCTTGATCGCATCACTGAAAGCCTCCATTTAGTCTTCTCACACTGTTACAAAGCTTTGTAAGGTTTCCAGCTTAGGGTCCAGAGTGCTATTTACCACTGAACCTAGACGTGCATAGGATTCTCATCAAAAGAGACGCCATGACTGACTTTCAGGTGCGTCCTTTCAAAATAGCCTATTAAAATGTTAATAGTGAATTTTATCTCTTGACTTCATATCACCAGAATTATTTTCTTTCTAAATCATTTTTATGACATTAATATATTTTTAGGGTCCCTGGAAGGTACTTTTCTGAGACATACATCTTATACATTGTGAAGCATGGGGGAAAAAAAGCAAGTTAGGAATATTAGGAGCGATAGCTCACTGGCGGTCGGCGGGAACAGTTGCCATCCTGCTGATCATTTCCTGCTCCTGTCTATTATGTCCTCCTGGGGTTGAGATACTGAGTGTTCTGACATCCGGGGGATGAACTTTTTCCTCTTCTTCGTAACACAAGCCTCATGCAGTATTTTGGCCCTTCATCTGTATTTGCCAATCATTTTATCTGGAAGACCCAGTCAAGCATTCGAATATCCTGGAGCCACCGTATCACCTAGTCATCGGGTACCATGGCAACCGAGGCCATTTCCTGTGCTATTCACAGGTCAAATCAGAGGAAGATAACCACTCTCATGCTCTGGGGCTGTGCCTGAGAGTTGAGTGAGAAGCTGATGAACCAGTGATTTCAAGTAGTGTTCTTGCCAGATGTCTTCATGAGTTATGCATTGTGTCCTGTGTGGGTCAGAGAATTTTCCCAAGAACATGTCCATGGATTAGTAACTCCCATTGACCCTCAGCTAATAGAAAAGCTCTTTCCTTCACGTGTGAGGAGGTATAGTTATGGGGGAAGCTGTGGGCTTAGGGATGCTGGGGAAACTGTAGGTGAAGCCAGCTCTTTCTTTTGACCACATTGTTTTGGTAGGAACAGACGGAGCATACTTCTTCAGATCGTCATCCAAACAAAAAAAGAAAGGTAGCCAAGGTTGAACCGTGTGGTGTGTGTGCTTTCATTGAATCATTTTAATGCTGCAAAAGCAAAACCAGAATAAACCGCATCCATGTGAGCGTGTCAAAAGGAGCACAGAGATTTCCCGGGTAAATACAACCGGGATGATCCTTGCTTTCATGTATTTGCAAATCAGTCGTTTATCGTGTTTTTTAAAAACATTAGATTCTAATGGGTCTGAATATGTACTTTATACTTTTCTGCTTGGTTTTCCTTCAAGTTTTACAGACCCTTTCAGTGTAGGGACCCCTAAGAGTACAAAGAAACATGTTTATAGTTAGAAAATGCTGGTTGATAGGAAAGTTAACACATATCTATTATGTATCTGTAGATATATACATATATTTTATATATGAATATGTATATCATAAATATGTCATATGTGACATATTTATATCTATATATACTTATATGTATGCATCTATCCATATTAGATACATATCCAACATATTTCCCACATACACACTCATACATATACAACCTAAGACAAAAGTTTAAGTTTGCCAAAGCTTTAAGACTTTAGGGTACTTCACATTTAACTTGTTTAAACCATTAATTTACAGTAAGTTCTCCAAGCCATGGACCATTAATAATCTTACCTATATCTAGTTTCTTACTTAGGGATAAACTCAAAGCTAGATTTAGAATCACGGAATCCCCGATCACACACTAGGTCCTTTCCATCCAAGACATCTGCCTTAGAAGAAATAAAGCAATCCTGAATTTCCAAATCAGTTCCTTGATTGGATGTTAACAAATATCAAATATTGATCTTTTTTTATTTTTTATTTTTGCTTTTGCAGTAACTTAAAAAGAAAGGTTCCTTCTGCCTGCTGAGTAGTTGGATGCAGCTGCTGGCTCGTTCTCCTTTCCAGTTTGTCTCTGTAATTCTGAGTCTCTTCATTTGTGTGTTCTCTTGACATGTGACAGTGGTTAATATTTGGGACAATCCTCGTGTTTGAATCGGTTTGGAATCCGCTCTAACATCGCCCCTCATTTGGATCCTGTGAAAGAGGATGGTTCTCCTGGTGTCTGTTTTAGCAGGCCCTCCCTTTATGTAATACGGTACCCATGACAGTGTCTGCCCTTGTGTTTTGACCTAAGCACAGCACCAGATGAAATTTGCAAGCTTTTCTTAAAAAGTTCTTTTTTATGAACAGTAGGTACCTGATTAATAAAACCTATGCATTAGATGACTTTTTTTTTTCTCTTAGACCACTTACAGTGTAGGAGCTAGAGGCATGGCTTTCTGGTTAAGAGTGTGTATTGTTCTTGTGGACAGGTCAAAGTTCAGCTTACAACTGCCTTTACTCCAGCTGAGAGGATCCAGTTCCTTCCCCGCGCCCTCCTCGGGCTCCCGCATTTTTCTCACACACATACCTGCACACGCACAATTTAAAAAAAAATTTTAAAACCTAGGAAATTTATAATGTTGACATTTGGAACCCTGAGGATTTAATTTGGGTCCAAAGGTTCCTGAGTCCCATTTGTTTTTCTCATGACCTTGGGCTTGCCTGTGACTAATGAGTGTTTTCAGACACAATTCACAGTGGGGACTTGACAGCTACTGCATTCATATGTGGGATAGACTTGCTTCATGGGCACCATGTGACTCCAACATATGAACCCAAGCCTATTTAGTAGCTCAGTAATGGCTTCTCAAACTTACCTTTCAGAACAAAGGAAGAACTATGCCCGAGACAGTGTCAGCAGTGTGTCGGACGTGTCCCAGTACCGAGTGGAAGTAAGAAGCTTTGCTCTTGCCAATACTTATTGTGACTTTGAAGGGACATAAAAATAATTTTAAGGGAGTAAAATAAGAGCTGTGTTTCATTTCGTTTAAATAGAATGCGTTTTAAGTTGTATGGGTCTTCCCTTAAGACGTTTTCTTTCTTTGGTAAAACTGAGACGTTACATCTAAAGCTATTGTGATAGTCTGTGTTTCAAAATAAATAGATTGAAAGAATGACTTATTCACTGGCCATTGTTAGCCCAATTAAACCAGGAGAAAAGCTCCGTTTCACATCGACATTAAGCTGTGATGCACCAAGCAGCTCAGTTTTATATTTAGTTTTATCTGGTGTCATCACTGGCTTTCACTAAACCCTAGTTTCCTTTTAGTTTGGAAGGTATTTGCTCTTAATTGGAATCACAACGACCCCTGTTTATAGTGGAGAACATGTAAGCAGGGATGTCATCTTTAAATTGCTGTCTTCAGTCTGCTGCTCCTCTCAAGCATGCTTAATTGAAACTAAACCACTTTGTTTCAGTAAAGTGGCTTCAGGAGAGGGCACACCTGGGGGTTGTTAGAGACCAGAACCCTAGCTGCAGCTCCCAGGTAGCTGCTGCTGAGAATGCTGCTGCTTTTGTGCAGCATTGACATAGCTATCTGAGGTGGGGGTGGGGTGGGGTCATTAATTTAAGGAAATGCTGTTTATGTTTTATTGCTAAGAACTTGTCTTCATACCCTGCTGTTGTAGCCCCACGGGACTCAGCATGAGACAGGTTCAGGGATCTTACAAATCAAGGCATTGTTTTCTGTGTTCCACAAAAAAGCCCGCTCAACTCCACCCTCTCAGTAGATAACTGAGGTTGTAGTGGGCTGTGGCAAGGCTTTGGTTCTCTGCTAACTGACTTCTGTTACGCAAATTCTTCCTCCTTTTAGAAAGTATATATGGAGAGGGTTTTATTTGTGTGCTCAAAGTTTTTCTTTTCTGTCTTTTTTTTTTTTTTTTCCGATCGTAAGCACCTGACCACCTTTGTGCTGGATCGGAAAGACGCCATGATCACGGTCGAGGACGGAATAAGAAAGCTGAAGTTGCTTGATGCCAAGGGCAAAGTGTGGACTCAAGATATGATTCTGCAAGTGGATGACCGAGCTGTGAGCCTGATTGACTTAGAATCAAAGGCAAGTCAGGGACGCTTATGTCTTTTTATTCTTCAAGAACGCACCATAAATATTAACGTGCGCAATCAGGAGAGACTCTCGGGACACGAGAGACGGTTTGACACTGTCTTTTTCGATTTACTTTTTTGACACAGAATGAACTGGAGAATTTTCCTTTAAACACGATCCAGCATTGTCAAGCAGTGGTCCATGCATGCAGCTATGACTCCATTCTTGCCTTGGCATGCAAAGAGCCAACACAGAACAAGCCGGACCTTCACCTTTTCCAGTGTGATGAGGTTAAGGTAAGAGTGTTTCAGCCTTCCATTAATTCGTGTGTGTGTGTGTGTGTGTGTGTGTGTGTGTGTGTGTGTGTGTGTGTCCGTGCCCAGAGAGGTCAGAAGAGGGTGTCAGAACCCCAGGAGTTGGGATTAGAAATGTGAGCTACCCGATGTGGGTGCTTGGTACCGAATCCCCATTTTTTGCAAGAACAGCAAGTGCTCCTAATTGCTGAGGCAAATCTCAGGTTCCTGTTCCTCACTCAGTCCTCTCAGGCAATGTTCTGCAACTTTCAAACGACCCATCTTGGTCATACAGCTATTAGGTGCCAGGGTTTAAGATTTTGAGAATGTGATGAGAAAAACCAGTACCTAGGTGTCTCCCATAAATTTCCAATCAGGTAAACGAAAGAGGAAATTTGATTAATTTTTTTTTTTTAAACTCAACGTATGGTATGATGGCCCCTATTAGTCATTCTGCCTCTCAAGAGGGTGAGGCAGAAGGACTGCTGCAAGTCAGAGGCCTGTTGGAAAGTATCAAACGAACATAGATGCATGTTCTTTATCTTTGTTTACAAAGTACCTGGCATATGAAATTCTCATCAAGGGCCCTGCGTTTATAATTAAAAAATAGATCATTAAAAAGAATGCAATATACTTGCTTCTGTAACACATATACTAAAAACCATGCTGCATAGATAAACAGTAAGTATGCTACAATTCTCTTTTCTTCCTTGTTAGCCTCAGTGTTAGCATTCTGTCTAAACTCCACCCCACAGTTATCTGGCAACAGCCAGGTAAGCTCCGCCCCACGGTTGCCTGGCAACAGCCACGTGGGCTTAGCCCACTATAAAAAGGGCTGCTTGCCCTCTCCTGTCTCTCTTTCTTGCCCCCTTGCTCCCCCTCTCTCCACGTGGTTATGGCCGGCCTCTACTTCTCTACTCTCTCCCTCTCTCTGCCTTTCTCTGCCTCTACTACCCTCTTAGCTCCCCTCCCCATGCCCGAATAAACTCTATTCTATACTATACCGTGGTGTGGCTGGTCCCTGGGGGGGGGTGGGGGGGAGGGATGCCTCGGCATGGGCCCGCTGAGACACCCCATTCCCCCCACACCCCCGTAGAACATACATATATATTTCTTTATCTTTTTATAAACACATCACTCAGAGCTCGTGTTGATTGTTTCAGTGAGATCCTTAGAATGTTCCATGGTATTGATAGGAAACTTGCCATTTCATTTCAGCATTTGTAATCCCTAAGCACAATGAGAAATAGCTGGGCATAGTTAGCAATAATAATACGCTTGGGACCCCAAAATTTATGTTTCACAGACCATGTAATTTCAAAATGGTTATAATTTACTGAACCTTAGAATTTATCTTCAACATTGCATATCTTCATTTTCTGAGTTGGTTTCTCTAAAAGAGAAATTACCTTCTGTTGATTGGCACCTGTCTTAGTTTCTTTCCTGTTGCTGCTATTAAACACTGGCCAAAATCAACTTAGGAGAGGAAAGGGTTTATTTGACTTTATAGATCCAGGGGGACAGGAGTCTGTCCTGGTGGGTAGTCATGGCAACACACAGCCGGTGTGGTCCCAGGAGCAGGAGCAGAGAGAGCCAACTGAAAGTGGTCATAGACTTTTCATCTCCAAGCTCATCCCAGTGAGCACCCCGTGGGGACCCAGTGTTCAAATCTCTGGAATGGAGGGACATTTCTCAGTCTGGCCACCATTGTCTCCTTCCAGAGCACTGGTTTACTTGTGACTTTCATCTTGTAAGGAAATTTTAAACCAGCACAGGAAAACCACTTGATCTCATGATACTTCTTTGACTTTAAACCTTGGTATATGCAGATTATCTTTAACAGTATATTTTGTAACTTTTTTCTAATTTCAATTTATTCTATAGATGATTATAAAAGTCTTACTTGGAAGAACTGTATTATTTATGCAACTTGTAGTTTGAAATTCATCAGCTTTTTGACAGACTGTAATTTTTGAAATTCGTGAATTATTTTAATAATTTTGAGGATTTAGATATATTGAAGCAAAAAGATCAAGTGGATACTTTGCTCTGAAAAAAAGTAAAATTTTATTAATGGATTTTATTTCCTTAATTTTTATATTTATTTATTGAGGAGGGATATCACATATGGAGGCCAGAGGACAACTTGTAGGAATTGATTGTCGCCTTCTCCCACGTGGGTCCCAGGGATTGAACTCAGGTTATCAGGCTTGGCAGCAAGTGTCTTTAAACACTGAGCCAGCTTGTCAGCCCAATTCAGAGATTTACAAACAAACAGAAAACACTGAGTCAAAAGACACTTAAACTTGGTGTTTGTATCCGTGCTTTTAAGTGTGATTTAAGTGTGAATTACTGTCCTGAGTAAAGGTTCCCGATTTCAGCGTCTGGGATACGGAATGAAAGGCTTTCCTTCTCTAGGGGATTGTGACAGTGGTGGCTCCAAATGGATTTCCTGTACAATGTTCTGTACTTACCTTAACTCAGACCACTAAAAATGAGGAAACTCACTCACTGTGCCACGCTTCTTTCCTAAGGCGTGTAGTCCTTGCTAATTTAAAAACACAAGTGCCTTGATACTGCTATGTAACTAGTCTGTGTGTAGAACATCTTGCAATAACGCTTTTTGAGTTTAAATTTTAATTATGGGATGCTGCATGGTACATCTGCCTCCTTGAAGATGTTAACATTTTCCATTCTAGGCACCTCCAGTTTTATCCCGCCATATAATAGAGGGCTTTGGTCCTAGTTGACCATCTGGAAGTAGTTGTACTAGAATGTTCTAAGGAAGTGACACTGGACGGGGTCCATCGCAGCGTTACCTCACTGTGAGCACGACCCAGACTAGGCTATCCCACCTACTTTTCCTCAGAGAATCAACTAGAACTGAGAATAAGCAAGGGCTGGGGAGAGACAGTTCAGTAGATGAAAGGCTCGATGCACAAGTCTAGGAACCAAAGTTGAAATCGTGCAAGCCAGCTGCGATGGTATGCATCTCTAATCCTCACACACCTCCAGGGCGATGAGATGCAGAGACAGGAGAATGTCTCCAAACTCAAGGCCAGCTGGACCAGATTATAGAGGGGTAATCAACAAAGGGTCCTGCCTCAGGCAAGGTGAGAGGTGAGAAACATCACCTGGGGTTGTCCTCTGACTTCTATATGTGCATCACTGTGCATGCGTGGGCGTTTGCACACACACACACACGCACACGCACACACACGCGCGCACGCACACTTTCTCTCAAACTACATGATCTTGAGGACTTCCATCAGTTCTTAATTTTTATGCTTACCAGTGTTGACTATTAAAGAATACGTGACTCATATATCTGAGAAAAATATACATAATTACGCAGAGCATACAAGAAGATAAATACAAGAGCAACATCCTCATATACAGTGATTATTACAAGCTACAGATAAATTTCATAACGAAGAAAAATTAACACCTTATCTATAAAACTCACTTGAATTCCCAAGAAAATCTAATCGTTAGTCTTGTTGAGAAAATGTTGGGAAAGTTTGTGGTGGCAGATGGTTAATTTTTACCTGAAATGGAAAAATAAAGTGGTTATCAAAATGTATACAATATAGAATCAAGATTCGCCCCGTGAAGGGAGAAAAAGGGAGGACCCGCCAGCCCGGCACGCCTTCTCTGACATCCCTCCTCTCAGACAGCAGAGACTCACCTGTGTTCCTTCTGCAGCTGTCTTTCTCTACTGGGCCCTTGGGGAGGAATGTTTAAGTGGAATCCCAACATAGATTAACCTTAAGAACCAGCATTTGAGTTTTGTCATTATAAAATACACCATTGAAAGCCAGGGTCATATTTACACGGTGGATGTTAAGAAGTCTTTCTATTTGTATTACACCAAGTTACTGATGCACACAATGACTATAAATTATATGTTTTTCGGTCTTAATCTTTATATCAAAGCTCAGACAAGCCTATGGCCTTCCAAATAACTCCTCTCTCCTTTCAGGCAAACCTCATTAGTGAAGATATTGAAAGTGCAATCAGCGACAGTAAAGGTGGAAAACAGAAGAGGAGGCCAGAGGCCCTGAGGTACGAGCAATAAATAACGTTAGTGGCTGGGATTGGATGGTATGCGTCCTTTTTATTTCTCCTGAAGGTGTAGAGAAGTTATTTTCAATGGAGGTGAATTATTCCATTTTCTAAATTGCAACCTTTAATCTCAACTTATTCGCTCTCACTGCTTTGCCAGTCCATGTCTGCCCCTTCTTGTTTCTCCACAAATCAACTCTGCCCCCCCCATAGCTTCTCAGACATATATAGATGTCCCAGAGAGTTATAAAAAAATGTGTGGTGCTTTAAAAGGTGACCAAAGGTCTCCCCAAATGCCCACAAGCTTTTCAAATATCATGTGACCTAGAGAAAAAGTCAATGTAGTTTCCTGGGATTTTAATTTTTCTGTATTTCTGTGTCTTGGGAACTTACCAGCAGACACGGTGGAGTTGGCTGGGAATTCTGATTTCCCTGACAGTTACATCTGAGGTAGAAGGGCAAATGGCACCAATGAAGAGAACCGTTGTTAACACAAGTGGAGGTGGTAACAGCCCAGTTGGATAACTTGTTTTTCATTTTTAGGATGATTGCCAAAGCAGAGCCTGGCATCCCTCCTCCTCCCAGAGCTCCTGCCCCTGTGCCACCAGGGACTGTCACACAGGTGGACGTTAGGAGTCGAGTAGCAGCCTGGTCTGCCTGGGCAGCTGACCAGGGTGACTGTAAGTACCCAGACCTAACCCTTCTGAGGATCCACTGTGGGCCATGGTGCCATTCCTCCTTTCAAATCCTCATGTTGATTTGTAGGTTAAAGTTCATTTTAAAGAACTAAATCTTAGATGTGACAAAGTTAAGTCTTGACTGCTGTTAAGGTTATTATTATCCACAAGAATTCATACCAGCCATTTAATAAATACTCTATGAGGATTGCAGTCATTTCTGGCTGGCTACCCATGCGATGTCTGTGCGACTATTGCACCAGATGTCACATTGGTCACTGTAACTCATAGATTCACCACTGGCAAGACTGCTTGCAACTTTTCTCCCCAACAGCCTGAATGGCACCTTCTGGAACTATGCCATCTATAGGTGGTGGGGGGGGGGAGCTTCCAGCTGGGTTTCTCTATGGTACCTTGTGGCTGAAGTGCATGGCGTCTTTAATGATAGGTACATTTACTGTTGCGGGCTAAACTTTGAGACCTGAAATAAGACCTGGCTCTGTCCATCCATATGACCATGGAAGGCAATCTTCTCAGGCGTTGGCCTCAACTGTAAAGTGAGCACAGTGACCCTCATGTCTCTGTGAAGGCAAAGGCCAGCGATGCTGCAGTCATAGCCAGCAAGGAACATAAGCCTCACTGTCAGAGAGTGTTAATGACCTTTGCTTTAGGAATTACGTATGTTTCTACCAATCTTCTTTGTAAATACAAAGGTTAAATCCCATGATTTTTAAAAGATGAGGATTTATAGTGATTTGTGCTTATTATGAACCCAAGGTGAGTTTTGTTGGTATTGTTTTGGTGGAGGGCGTCTGGATAGTTGTCATTATTGTTGCTTGTGTGTATGTATTAGAGAGGTGTCAAAACTGACCTGACATGAAGAGAAGGCATATTAAGTTAGATCTTGAATAGAGTTGTAGGAATACATGTGAAATCTAATATAATTTTACAATAAAAGAATTTATACTCAGCTATTTCTGAGCTCTTACTAGATTTTGTGTAAAATATTCCTGGCATTCCCATCTGTTACAATTACAAGGAGATAGACTTCTAGCTTACTAATTGTTCAAACAGAGCTCAAGACATGCTATACAGAGTTCTTTGTGAGTGCCATAGAGTCTTAGTTGGGAATATCCTAAAGGAGGCTCCCTCTGCTCCCTCTGAGGGTTTCTTCAGTTCTGACTGTAGCCCCTTAGAACTCTGAGGTGTAGTAACCCTGTCTTCCAAAAGTGAGTTCATCAAAACGGTGGCAATAGTAGCCGGGACCCCAAAATGTTTTGGAAATAAGTATCTTCTGCTCACTTTGCCCCAGACAATGTTGTGGGGTCTCTCTGAGACTCCTATTCCTCCTGTGAGACATAGTCTTCTGTGTAGCCCTGGATGTTGTGGGGGATCACTGTGTAGCCCAGGCTAGCCTGGTCACCCCTGCCTCAGCTTCCAGAGTGCTGCGATTGTAAGCAAGAGGCCCTACACTTGACCTCCTTTGGAGGTCCTGATGGTGGTTTCAAGTTTAGTTCTGTGCCTTCCACAGTACACCATACCAAGCAAGCAGCAGCCACGTGTAAATTAGCAGCTACTGTTCATGCAGATGAATGAGCTTGAATAGTTACACTAAAAACGTAGTTTCATGTGGCCCAGCGCTTCCTTTTTCTTTTCGCGTGTGCTCCACAGGCAATGTTAGCCTAAAGGAGAAACTGGGATTTAAAGTTTGCAGTATGTTTTGGCAGTTCTCCGCATTAAACCTCCTGAGTCATGATGACGCCTCGTGAGTCCTCCCTCCACTCCCTGTGACCTATTGCTCCTGCCCCAGCCACATGCCTTTGCATTTAATGTCCTCAGAAATACATCCCACCAGCTGTCCACGTTACCATGGTGCTGACTGACTCACCTCAGGAAGGGATCTGTGATGGAGGTCTCATGATTAACATTCACAGTTGAGCTTTCTTGACATTTTGAATGCCTCAGAGACATGTATTCAGTATTTCTCTCAAGGCATATGATTTAAGATCAGTGGGCCAAAGGCTGTGGGTTTTATGCTGACTTACAACGACCATTGAGAAATCGCTGTGCTCTCAGAACTGCAAAGCTTTTATTGTAGTCACAGGGTTGGAATGTGGGGGGACTAGCAGCCCAGGCTGTGAAGACGGTTCGGTTGGTATAGGGCTTGCCCCACCAGCATGAGGAGCTGAATCGCATTCCCAGTGCCCAGGTAAAAAAGCCAGGAATAATGGTGAGTGTTTGTAATCCAAGCTCAGAGAGGGGGAAGAAGAGATCCCTAAAGCTTGCTGGACAGCCAAGCTAGCTCCAGGAAGGAGGGGCCGTAACTGGGCAGGCCAGTCCACCAGCTGTGCCCAGTGTTCCTGGTAACCGTGGCAAGGATGTACCTCCAGGACCACGAGCATCATTTTGACTTGTTTATTCCAGAGAGCTCTCTGCTCAGCAACCGGAATTCCTTTCTGTTTGTCTCCATTTCCATTTCTATATTAATATTGTCTTAACAAACATAAAAAGTCTTACAATTACCCTTTCTTTTCAGTTGAGAAGCCCCGGCAGTACTACGAGCAAGAAGAGACGCCCGAGATGATGGCAGCCCGGATTGACAGGGATGTGGTGAGTGCCGCCTGAGTCAGGTTTAGCTCATCACCCCATCAGCTTTGTGAGGGGGAGGGGAAGCACAGGCATGGAGATGAAAGGGATTGACAAAAATGGCAGACAAAATGATATTTTCTCTTCTCAGCGTTCAGTGTGACCCTTGAATTTTCCCAAAACCATTTTTTCCTTCCTTCCTAGTATTTAGCTAGATGTTATCTCCTAAAGAGTACTGGCAACTTGGCCAGAGAAAATGACCCTGAATTACAAGAACCGGAAAAAAACCAATGGTCTGGTTTTGCTTTTTTTCATGGTTCGTGATTCATAGTTGAGGTGTCCTTTTAATGTTTGTTCATTTGGCTTATTAAGATATTTTAGAGCTGGGGAGATGGCTCAGAGGCCGTAAGGCTTGCATCAAAAGCTTCAAGACTGGAGTTCCTAGCTCTAGAATTGATGGGTGCTGGCAGCCCATCACTAACTAGAAGAGTACCCATTTCAGGTGCAGGTTCTAGGTTTCATTGGGCAGCTCTACCTGATTGTTGAAGGTGGGAGAGGAACTGAAGATTCAGAACGTCAGTACTGGGTCTGCACAGGTACACACGTGTGCACACACACCTACAGACAAGGGAAACCACATGCATCTGCTCACACGTGTGCTCACTCACATGTAAATGTGGACATACACACTCACACACACATGCGCGCGTGCACACATGCTACACCCTCTGAAAAATAGAGACATATTTTAACATACCTTAAAAGGAAAACTTAAGTGATAATTTAAGGTATAAATATGTTCATATTAATGTTTTATAAAGAGGAATGCTGTTCTTACTGTCTCTTCTTTAGAGCAATTAACTTGCAGGGTTAATTGACAGTTAATGGTTATGTCCACTGTATTTTAAGTATGTGATTTATTTACCTTTTAAACTATACACATTCCCATGTTCTTTTGAAAAAAATCGCTAAAAGGACTCTGACGTTCAGAATTAATTTTTAAAAGGTTTTCATTTTTTTTTAAAAGTAAAGGCATATTGGAATCAGGCATGTGCATAGTTCCTTTTTAAAAATATTTGTTTATTTTATATATATATATATATATATATATATATATATATATATATATATATATATATACACACACACTGTAGCTGTCTTCAGACAATCAGAAGAGAACACCTCATTACAGATGGTTGTGAACCACCATGTGGTTGCTGGGATTTGAACTCGGGACCTCTGGAAGAGCAGTCAGTGTTCTTAACCACTGAGACATCTCTCCAGCCCAAGATTTTCATTCTTAATTGTGTGTGTGTGTGTGTGTGTGTGTGTGTGTGTGTGTGTGTGTGTGTGTGTGTTTTTATATGTGTGTGCAGATGCCTGCCAAGGCCAGAATCCAGCATCAGATTGCTTGTAGCTGGAGTTGTAGGTGGTCGTAAGTTACCCAACATGGCTGCTGAGAACTGAGTTCTAGATGTCTACAAAAGCAGAATGTGCTCTTTGCCACTGAGCCAGCCATCTTTTCAGCCCTAGAATTTAATTTTTATATCACACTATATTATAGTGAAATGTTTATCAAACCCTACTTAATAGTCTTATAATATGAAGAACCCTTCATTTTAGACTAGAGAAAGCTAAAAGTGAAGGATAAAAGATAACCGACGTCTCTAGCGTGCATTTGTCTGTTCATTCTGCTCTTTGGTGTGGTCATAGATGCTGTTCGTGTATCTGGGCTGTGGGTTTTCAGGTTCTTGTGGCATTCTATAATAGGTGTGCAGTAACTTTGTCAGAGCCTTTACAGGACAAATAAATGCAAAACAAAAGCACCCGGTGCTCTTCTAAGGAAATGTTTCTCTGAATCCCAACTCGAGCTTTGTGTGGGGAACACTTAGAAAATTAGAGCAATTTAAAGTAATTAATAATCTGATTTTATATTGCCAATGCTTCCCTGATAGCACTGAAAATGCAGCAAAATTAAGCTTAAGGAGTAGAGATGAGACTTCATATACACATATGATGTTTCCATGAAAGTGGTCATTTTTTCTCTTCCCATCTAAAGCATCTCTCCTTTGCTTTCTAGCTAACAGCTAGAGGAAAATTAATTTTTTCTTTGTTTTTTATCTCTTGTTCTGTTGTTTCTAATTCCAGCAAATCTTAAACCATATTTTGGATGACATTGAGTTTTTTATCACAAAGCTCCAAAAAGCAGCTGAAGCATTTTCTGAGCTTTCTAAAAGGAAGAAGAGCAAGAAAAGTAAAAGAAAAGGACCTGGAGGTGAGTGGGTGGGCAAACAGGTGAGTGGGCTTCCTCAGTCTAAGGCTGTCAGACTCCAAGCAAATGGGCTTTCTTACTTCAGCATTTTCAGACCCACCGTGAGCAGGGGCTGCCTTACTCTTGGCCTATGAGAACTACAGAGCTAGGTGACCTTGGGTCCCAGGAAACAGCTACATTGCCCTGATCTTGGACCAAGGCCCTGTAGCTTTGGGCACCATTGGAGGAGCAAGTGGAGAGGGAAGAGCTCATGTTTGTTTCAAACTGGCTGTTCCTTTAAGTCATGTGACTCTGAGATTAGGTGGTAGCCACCCTCTATATTTTTCACAAGTAGTTAAAAGTTTCTGCTCATAACACTGATCTTTTCCGTAGAGTTCTTTCATTGTAAATATGGAATCTTTTTTAACATTAAAAGTTGACTTCTTTCATCCAAGTATTTTAAAATACCAATGGATTTGAATCATATCGCAAAACCCCCAATTGTCCATCCACATTCAGAGTGGCCTAGAAGCAATTTTGAAGCCTGGTGCTGAACTGCCAGTGTTAAAAATGTCTTAGAAACTGGGCCAGGAATCCCAGCACTCAGCAAGCTGTTGCAGGAGGATTATTCTTAGTTTTAGGACAACCTGGGATATCAGACCTTGTCACAAAAAATAATAGTACTAAATGAAAACAAATGTCTTTGAATGTATAAAAGTATAAATGTGAGGTGTTTATATTTCCTCTGGCAAGAGGCATAAATTGAATATATAAAAGAAGAGTTAGTTCATGTCTCGTTCATTACTGCTGACTTCAAATCTGCCTGTAGCTCCTTTCTGTATAGTAAGAATGTGCGGCCTTCAGTGTTGGCCTGGGGGTAGATGCTCAGATGTTCCTCTCTTCCACTCATTCTGAATGAAGCGTTCTATGGTGTTTCAAGCCCCCTCTTCTGTTTGCTTAATGGAGTATGCTCTCCTCTAGGCTATCAAAGCTCAGGACCAAAACCTCTCTGTCTTCTTCTTTCTCTAGCATGCAGCTTCTTTGACTTATTTTCCCAATTTCATCTGTACGCATTTTTTTCCATTCTCCTAATTGGCATCTAGTTGAAACTGTCATCATTTTTGACCCAGCTTAAAAGCAATTTTCAACCCTCTAGTCTTCTGTACTGTAAGGGGAACCAGTCAATCAGTCATCAATCAGTTAATCAGCTAATCAATCAACCGGCCTTTGAGAGAGGGTCTCACACAGCTGGTCTCAAACTTGCTATAAAGCCAAGGATGAACTCCTGGTTTTTCTGGCTCCACCTCTTAAGTCGTAGGGTTACAGGTATACCACAGCCAAGAGGACACGCTTTGTAGTATTCTCATTCTGAGTCCTCATACTTCTGCTGTGAAGTGCATGTAGATCTGTGGACTATTGATTGAAACGTCTCTTCTTACCTCGACATTCAAGGTCACCCACAATCTAAACCAAGTCCCCTCTCCAGTCTCATACTTCTCTGGGTATATGTTGCTTGTTTTGTGTACACCCAATTTCTCTGTTACTCCAAATGTTGTTTTAATCTTAGCATGTTATTTCCACAAACTAGGGGGAGGTGGGCAGAGCTTTTTAAATTCCTTCTTAAAAATTACTTGGTACATGCCTTTAATTCCAGCATGCAAGGCAGAGGCAGGCTGATCTGTGTGGGTTGAGAGCAACATGGTCTACAGAGCAAATTCCAGGAGAGCAGAAAAACTATGTCTCGAAAAACAAACAAACAAACAAACAAACAAAAAGTTTCCTGAAAAAACTTTCTACTTTTCATGTTCCCCATTTCCCAAGCAGTATATTCTCCTGTTGTAGCACTTAGATGCTACACCTGTTACACATCTGATTCATTTCCTCTCTTACTTTTCAGGGCCATTAAAAGCAGGGCTTGTCACTTACTCAATTTATATAGCCTTTATAGTGATCACAAGAATTCCTGGAACATAGGAAAGCTTTGAGTCATATTTATAGAATTGAATGAGTCACTGAGAGTGTCTAAGAGTAGGAATCCATTCAAATGTAGGGTCTCCTTAATCTATTGGAATAAGAGGTGGTGTAGAGTGAAGGTCTACATCTGGCGTAATCTTCCAGCTGTGAACGCAAATGTAGGTTTTTTTCCCATTTAATAAACTTCCTTGTGAATCTGTTCTCATCTAGCCCCTGCTTTTTTATTTCATTAGAGGGCGTTTTAACACTGAGGGCAAAACCGCCACCTCCTGATGAATTTGTTGACTGTTTCCAGAAGTTTAAACATGGATTCAACCTTCTGGTAGGTGTACTTTATTGATATATAATAGAAACAGATGGAGACGATCGAAGTCTAGCCAAATGTTCCTAAAACTTAATTTAAGAGATACAGCTGTCCCTGTAGATTTGTGGGTGTGTGTTGATTGGGCTTCCATTATAATATCAGATTGATAGGTGTTCATGTCAAAGAGACTTAGCTAAAAAGCCACGCCTGTATTGGCTCTGTCCTTATTCACTCCATGTTGATGGAGTCCTCTAAGGAGAAGTGTTAGAGAAGAAGTCCCCTTCTGTGTCTGCATTGGACTGCTCTTTGGGTGTCCACCCTTGGGGTGATTGTGTTGCAGTAATGTATATGTTTTCTTTCTGTCACAGGCCAAGCTGAAGTCCCATATCCAGAACCCGAGTGCTTCGGATCTGGTTCATTTTTTGTTTACTCCACTAAATATGGTGAGCATTTATGAATGAAACAAAGCAATCTTTCTCAATATCTTCCATTCAAGGGTCTGAATGACTTAGGTGTCTTTTCCTTCATTACTTTATATGGGTCCTGTTTTTCGTAGCATGTGTGTAAAAACTCTGTGAATGTGAAGTTTGAGAGTTTAAAAGGACACATATCTCACTTTTGGCTGGGGATATGGCGTACACATGTGCCCATTAGTATAGCAATTTAACCAAAGCGAGCAGGCAATGTTGGGTATTTTGCTTGCAAGTCTCTCCTCTCCAAGCTCATCGTGCCACATGGCCATGGTGCACTGGTGTGTGTCCATGCCTACTGAATTTCTTCATAGGAAATCATGGCCTGTAATATCCCCTCTGCCAACCCAAAGGGCACAGCATTCTACTCCTTCATTCCTGTAGTCATCTCTGAACGTCTCCTGCCAATGCTTAGAAGGTTGAAACTTAAAGGTTCAGTGCCAAAGCTGGGCATGGTGCTACATATGCCTGCAGTCCAAGTACTCTCAAGGCTGCAGTAGAGTAGTGAGTTCCAGGCTAGCCTGAGCTACCTGGTAAAACCTTGTTTCAGAAATCTAAAACACGGAGCCAAAAAAGAATTGAGCCTGCCATGTTGGCTCACATGGTACTTCCAGCATAGGAGAACCTGAAGCGAGAGGATTGCTGGGATTTGAGGACAGAGCAGGCTCCATAGAAAGCAAGAAATCACTGTAGACTGCAAAGAGAGAACTTGTCTAAAAAAACCCAAAAGCGCAAAACAAAACAGAAACAATAGCGCGTGCTGTTCTGTTTGCAGAAGAGTCAGCACAAAGCTTTCGTGCGCCATCTTTCCTTCTCAGTTTTCTTCTCACAGTCCCCAAATGTGTTTCCTGCAATTTAAAGTCAGTCACATCGAGGAAAATTGAAAACTAAGCTTTATGGTGGCGTGTAGTGTGTCGGGACTGTGCACAGATTATTTGAGGACAGCAGGTACCAGGCAAGCCCTGTTTTAGACTCATGCTGGCATTTAGGATTCCCAAAGGGTGTAGCACCCGAGTTGGAGTCTGGGTGATGGAGGAAGAGTCTCGAGGGGAACTAGAAAATCCTGTGTTTACAGAGACCCAAAACATCATGGCCTCCTCAGAGCCCCTGACCTGAGAGATGTCTCAGTCTAGAGCCATTCAGAAGAACAAAACAAACCTTCTTCCTTCAACACATCTCTGAGGAATTCTAACAAAGTCTCTATCTAGCCTGCTACTAGATAAGAGCCTTCCTCAGCCAGGACATGGCTCTGAGAGGCGAGTGTGGATCGTAGTTCTAACACGTGCTTGCCATTGTTTTGCTTATCAAAGTGTGCACCTGTTTCCCGTTGACTGTTAAATTGTCCATATCAAATCAGGGAAATATACTGGAATTGAATTCTGGGGAGTGGGGTACCACTTATCATTGTTCCTTCTCCTCTGCCCCTCCCCTCCCCTCCCCTCTTCTCTCCTTCCCCTCTCTTCTCTCTCCCCTCTGTTCTCTCTCCCCTCTTCTCTCCCTCACTCCCTCCCTTCAGGTCCTTTTTGGTTTTGAACATCTTAACAGACTCAGCCTGAACTGCTGACTGAGAGTGTCTTTCCCTCACCTCAGTAGTGTTCATTTTAGACCCACAGTTTTCAATGTTGGGATAATAGATTTGCCATTTGTAATTGGTATTTTTAAAATAACAGATGGTTAAGTCAGCAAATAAGGGGTCTCTGCACTGCCATTAGTATTTTTCTGGGAAAGTAACCAATGTCTATAGCCAGTATGTAGGTGCCATGATGTCCTTAAACTATTAACTTTATTTATTAATGAACTCTCATTCTGAAAAAGTCAGTTTGAGAAACTGCTTTCACTCTATAATGTTATGCATCAAATTTTAATTTGACCATATGAAAACAGTGCTTTGTTTTGGAATTGATTTTTGTGTATAAATTTCAAGAGTATACAAATAATCACTGTCTTGCTAAAAATATTTGTTCCCCACCCAGGTGGTCCAGGCAACAGGTGGCCCTGAACTGGCCTGTTCAGTACTCAGCCCACTGTTGACGAAAGACACAGTTGACTTCTTAAATTATACAGTCAATGCAGAGGAACGGCAGCTGTGGATGTCACTGGGAGACACTTGGATGAAAGTGAGGTGAGCACATGAGAGCACTCTGAGCACTCCTGTCTGTTGTGCTAAACAGTAAGACATTTACGTAAGATTCTGTATTAAAGAACTCTGTTATGGAATGAAGAAGCTGATATCGCTAAAAAGCTTGTTGTCAAGTTGGGTCAGCAAGATGGCTCTGCAGGTACAGGTGCTTGCTGTCAAGCCTGACAACCTGAGTCTCATTCCTGAGACCCACGTGGTGGAAGGAAAGAACTGCCTCAACATAGATGTGCTATGGTCTCCAGATGTACACCGTGGCATGTACACCCCCTCAACACACACACATGCGTTGAATAAATAAATATAATTTTAAAAATAAAAATTAAAAGCATGTTGCCAAGTAGAGGAAATATATTGTGTGCAGAAGGAAGGAATGGAACATAAACAGACCCTGGCCCATTGACATGGTGACGTGAAGGAAGAGAACGGAGAGACGGACACACAGATACACGGACAGACAGACAGACAGACAGACACACACACACACACACACACACACACAATACAAGCACACAGTGTATGCTGCTCTCTCCCATGCATCTTATAGAGATAGGTTGATATTTATTTCTGTTTCACAGATGAAGAAATAAGACTCAAAAAGGTCAACTCATTGACCCCAAAGGCACACAATTTCTTAAGTGACAGAGCTCCAGGGTCAGGGTTCATAATCCCCTTGCTTGGTGGCCTTTCAGGGGGATGTGTAGGGTGTCTGTAAACAAGGAGCAGTTGACAGAGAAGCAGAGAAGACTAGGAAGAGTTCAGAGCTGAGGGAGGAGGAAGGGACTTTGAGTAGTCAGTGTGGAGAAGGGCTGGGAGAGGGATGATGTGAAGGGAGGCATCCCGAGGAAGGCAGGGTTGGCTAGGAAGGCTCATGGCGTGCTGGTTAAGCGGGGGATTCTGAAGGTGGTGGAGAATGAGCGATGTAGGTTCTCCTCCCCTACCCCTTTTTCTTTCTCTAACTTTGAGGCAGGTTTTTTGCTAGAGATCCCGCAACTGTTTTTAGAGATCAGTCTGCTAGCTGGGTCCACCATGGCCAAGGGCAAAAGTAGCTATTAATGGTCTAGAGCAAGCCCCTTAGTAATCAGCCCTCTCTGGAGTAGGAACTATCACTCACTGGACAAAAAGATGTGGGGCTAAATTTAGAATCACCGTTTGTCGATAAAGAGATGGAGAAGGACAAACCGTTGTAAGAGCTGACACCTGCCAAGCCAGGCCCAGCCTACAGCCGTTTCCAGCTTGTGTGACGCCCTTTCAGCATACTTTATTTGACTAAACCGTTTTCTTTCCCTGTGCAGAGCAATCATTCAGTGTAGTGACCAGTTACCAATTAGTCTCTGAAAGTTTGTCTTTGTCCCCATGGAGGGCTAGCCTAAAAGATGTAGACCAATTTATCTCTTTTTGCTTTTATTGAAATACACACAAGGCAGTCCCACTTACTCCCAGGGCTTTGGCTACTGTGTATGTTAGAATACAGTTTGTACTCTGAAATTCCTTAAAGTGGTACACACTATTTTTCATGTTGTGAAGACTGTATTTATTTGCATAGTTATTTATAATATCCGTGCATCACTAGATCATATTCTATATTTTATTATGGTATTTATATCTTCTTTAAAAAATTTACTAGGTTTTATTTTATGTCTATATGTGAGTGCCTGCATGTATGTATAGGTACCACATGCTTGCCTCTGGTGCCCATAGAGGCCAGGAAAAGGTATTGGATTCCCTGGACCTGAAGTTACACATGGGTGTTAGGAACTAAGCCTGGGTCTTCTGGAAGAACACCCAGTGCTCTCAGCTTCTGAACCACCTCTCTGGCTTCTGTTTTCTATTTTATGTTATATTAAAGTGGCTTAGATATGTTTGTAAAATGTTAAATTTATGTTGCTTGTGATATTATGTCAAGTCTAGGCTGGGATTTTTTTTTCCATAGGGTTTATTAAATCTGTCACATCTCAGAATACAAAAAAAGTGCTCCGGGTATTCAGTGACTTTGTTTTGAGCCCTATCACAAAATCAGAAAAAAAATTTTTTTCTCTCATAATGATGGTTTAAATAGCTTCATCAAAAGGAAATACATAGTTAGCGTTTAACACGAGGCCACGGTCACTTCAGATCCACAGCAAGGCTATTAGGTAATGAATGTGGGGTTTAAAAACACATGAAAAGGATCAAGAAAGCACCAAATAATTTGAATAAAAGGCCCCATTTCATCAGAGCAGACCGCAGACCCATTCCATCAGAAGACGTCAGCTGTGGCAATTATGGGCCGCCGAGAGCCCAGTGGGAAGCAAAGCTGTAATCTCTGCAGCAGCTGCTTCTGTGACTTGAGATAGACTAAGAACTTGTATGAACTGGCCTCTTAGGGCATTGGCTGATGAGCGGGTGTTGATTGTGACCACAGATTAGTTGGCGTTTCTTACTGAAAATGAAGCTGGTATATTTAATTTATAAAACCGGTCATCTGCTTCATTTTTGGGAAATGTTACAGCTCTGAAAAACCACACACCTTCATAACCAGTCTTGGACGTTTCTCTTTTCAAAGATCCCCCACTGACTTAATGCTTGAAGGGACTGAGAAAGAGATGAACACCGGAAAGTTCTTTAGATGCCGCCAAGTCTCAAACTTTAAATGCTCACTGCGTTTCTATTCTCTTGCACAAATGTTAAACATCCTCTACCCATGCTGAGTATCAGACTTCAGGGAAAGTTAAGACCACGTAGAGAAACATGGAAGCTGTGGTCATACTGCCCGGCGGAGTCGCTCTTTCAGTTCATTTGTTTGGACCACTGGCATAGATGGGTTTTCTTTCCTTTCCTGAGAAATAGAGTTGTTTTGTGTAGAAGAGAACTATGACTGAGAACACGTTACTTAACGTATAAACTTGATGTCACCCTACAGAGCAGAGTGGCCAAAGGAACAGTTCATCCCACCTTACGTTCCGAGGTTCCGCAGTGGCTGGGAGCCCCCCATGCTGAACTTCCTGGGAGCTCCCACAGAGCAAGACATGTTTCAGCTGGCCGAGTCTGTGGCCAATGCAGCAGAGCACCAGCGCAAACAGGACAGCAAGAGGCAGCCCTCAGAGGTCAGGATCCATCACATCTGGTCTCTGTGGATGCAGTTACAGCATCCACAGTGCGGGTCAGCACTCACTGAAGAGCGTGCTAGAACCAGTGACTAGATGTCACCACCTCCCGCTGTCCTGAGTTATCTCTCAGCTCTTTCTTGTGTTTGTGACCGTTGGTGGGGTGCTCCTCTTCCCCTACCCCAGCTGAGTCAGTCTGCCCTGTCTGTCCCTCAGGCCTCCCTATCCCTGGTCTCTGCCAGGAGCAATGCTCACAAGCACTGTTGACTCTGTCTTACCTCCACGTGTGTAGACCCTCGAGGCAGTTCCCTGAACCAAGATTCTCTTGATTCTAAGCAACTTTTTCATGGTGCTGTGATCCCTCCTTCCTCCTTCCTTCTCCTCCTCCTCCTCCTCTCTTCCTTCCGCCATTCTCCCCTCCCCAATCCTACTGCTCTCTCCCTCCCTGTCTGCCACCTTCTTCTCTCTCCCTGATACTGTAGCTACTGCTTCCACTCCCCTTCTGTTCTAATCGTCTGAAGCATGTAGCAAGCATTGTGTGGACTTCAGTCTTCTGACAGATGACCACAACCGCGTTGTGCCTGCTCAAGGTCCTACCGTGGATTTTATCTTTCAGTTATTGATTAAGCATAGGGATATAACCCTCCATGCAGAGCAGATTAGAGGAATGAAGTTGGGCATGTTATCATGTCCATTTAAATGGCTTTTTTGTGTGAATGTTTTTGGCCCCGTTGGAAAGGAAAATTGAACAGTGTTTAAAACTGAACCAATTGCAGATGGGATGCTCAGGACCCATGTAACCACGCGGGTGAAGACTAGCATAAAAAAGCAGCAGTCAGTGGCGGCTTGATACTTCCAAAGTCCGGGTCATTCATTCTCCTTTTAAAATGTCTCTGATGAGTGGCTTTGTAATATGGCAGACACAATAGGAGGAAAGGCATTAGCAAATGACAGCACAGTACGTCTCTGGCCACTTTTAAGGAGAAACATACATATAAGTTAAATTGCTTAAAATTGTTCCCTTGGAAGGATTTGTCCTATGGACAGGGATGCTATGCAGAACATGTGCTGTACTCTGTGGGCTGGCAAGATGGCTCAGCACATACAGAGACCAAGTGTAAGCAGAAGGACCTGTCACCCAGTTCCAATCACCCAGCCCTTACGATAAAATCAGGCATGGTGGTGTGCACCTGGAATCCTAGAGCTGGGGAGGCGGAGGCAGGAGGATCCCTGGAGCTCACTGAGCAGCTAGTCTTGCTCAGTCAGTAAGCTTCCTGTTCAGAGGGTAACTCTGAAGAAAAAAAAAAAAAGGTGGAATCAAAGGGAGCCATGGATGTCAACCTGAACACGCACATGTGTGCAGTCACGACACACATGCTCACACACCCATACACACAACACTCACAAACACAGATTTTTCTCTAAAAGGCAATCTGTTACCATCCAGAATTTCTATAACTAAAACTAACATACTTGTTTGAAGTCCTCTTTCTGTGAATGTGACTGCTTCCCCTCTGGCTGCCTAAAAAGGAAGACTAGACTTCATACCTGACCTTTCCTCTAAATGTCTGATGACGATGACCTCAAACTGGCTGAGTCTCATATGTCCCTGCCTGCATTTGATAGTTCAGACCTCTTGACTGAATTGTCCTCCCATTTAGAAAACAACTGTACTAGGGACCGGACTGATGCCTACACACAGGAAATGGTTGTTCATTTGGCGTTGCCATAGTTACTTACAGCTGTTTTCAAGGCATAAAACTGTCCATCCTGTGGTATTCCTAGCTCATGCTGGAAAACGAGCCGCTTAATAATGCGTGCCTTGGAAGTTCACACCTTTGTGAGTTCTTTCACAAAGAGGGTATGGGATGTGTGCTCTAGGCTGTGAGTCCCTATGTATGTCTACTCTGAACACACAGTTTTAAAAGAATTACTCCCTTGTCATGAGCTGTCATTCTCCTGCTGTAAAATATTTCCCATTTTATGATTTGGGTGCCCATTCAGAAGCTTACAGGAATAGGATGAAGGATGCATGTCAGGTTGAGATCTTGTGTGAACAGCTCAGACAATGGTGACTTCAAGTACATAAGAAGCATGATTATTGCAGGGAGAGAGACTTTATTATCTCTTATTGCTACTAGAATAAATGCTCTTACAGCATGTCTTGAGCAAATTCAGGATCTGGTGCTTTTGTTTGTAATCGCAAGGCGTAGGTGACTTGGACGGATGAGTGTGGAGGACACCATCAACGTCCCTGCCCCCTCTGCCCCCGCAGCAGCCTCAGCCAGGCTGAGTGGTCACTGCTTAGTCACTCTCCTTCCTTATCTTCTCCCCCTCGGCATGTCCAGTCATTCTCAGGACGAGTGACTTCATCCTGGCCAGGAGCTGTTCTGTCCAAGAAATAGGCAAAAGGTGGGGATGACTCTGGCAGTTTCTGGCCCCAGTTGCCACGACTTTGTTATATATATATTTTTTAATTACCTAATTGAGTTCAGCACCCCTGCTGGCTCCCTGGGAAAAGGTTAGTGTAGTTGACTGATCCTAGGTGTTTAAATGGCTGGAAAACACCTATTTATATTTGTCTGTGAGGATCTGCTCTCTCATGTATATTCCAGGTGGGTATCTAATTGTGGGTTTTGATATCCACACTGGTCCACTGGAGGCATTGCCCATGGAGGAAGACAGCCTTATTCTTACCAGAATTCGCTGTTAATACTATTCAGCTGAGATGCTTCCCAAACTTCCCCAGGTTCAGATAGGTTGTCCTAGTGAACCCATAAATTGTGGAAATACCAGGAAGTTCCCCTGCCTCAGCAACCATTTTACTCTCCCACATTTTTTTTTTTTTTAACATACAGAAGCCATGTGGAAGCTGGAAGTGACTTTTTGGTAGTCTCCCATCTGAGCATGTGGTCCCCACGCCTTTAAAGTCACCATGCTCAAAGGTCACGGACTTCAAGTCTCCCTTGGGAGCAACTAGTAGATCATAATAGTGTCAACCACAGGGGAAAAAACTGATTACAGAATTATCTTCTCCTGGTTCTTGACTAACAAGGTCAAAGTTTTTTGTGTGTATCTGTTTCCTGTGATAGTGCTAACAGTACAGCCATGGTAACAATCTTAAAATGGTGTTTGGGGTGCTTTTTAAAATGAAAAAAAGAAAAAAGTAGAGTGATATGATTCCATTATAATACAAACAAAGAGTTTTCGTGTGATGATACTAACTTCATAGGAGGGTTGAATTTGTCCCTGAAACAGGGTGCGAAGGTTGAAGGTTGTCTTCTAATTCCATTGTTCAGTGTTTAAAGTCTGTCTAAGATCAGAAACATCTATTGTTGAAATTCCTCAGGAAAGAACTTCCTGATTTTATATCTAAGATTTTCAGAATTAAGATTGACCCTGTACGCTCATAACAAAACCTAACTGCCCTGTGTCAGCATAATAGCCCAATGAGCAATCCTGTGACAGTTTAGGGCAGGGTTCTGGTTGACTGAGAGGGGACTCCTGCCAGCAGCACTTGGTGACAGTCCAATGTACTTCTGTCTTCTAGCATTCCAGTGTGTCCGACTACCCTCCAGCTGATGGGTATACGTTCAGTAACAGCATGTACCACAGAGGACCACCTGCGGACCAAGGGGAGGCTGCCATGGCCTTCAAGTCAACTCCTAATCGCCACGTAGATAGGTAACACTCAGCAGGTGCCATGTGGGGCACTCTGGGTAGCTGAGCATGACTTGGGCTAATGGGAGTGGGTGCAGGGTGACGAGGGGTAGGGAAGAGGGTGGGAATTGCTTTGTTCTCTCAAGGTTTTGTCTGTTAACAATTGGATGAGATTTCCATCGCTCCGTACAGACCTAGTTTTGAGAGGCAGGAGAGTCAGAACATCTAGTCTGTATTTCTCAGTGCCAATCCTCCTGGGTGGCTTCTTCTATTTTAATTGATACTTCTGGTCTGTACAGTAGGAGGAGGGAGCTGTCTTGGAACTTTGCTGGTCGTTCCATTGTTCCCCAGCAGAGCATCTCTAAAGAGCTCCCCAGGCGGAGACAGGACTCAGTGAGCAAAGTGCTTGCCGCCCAGGCATGAAGGCCCAAGTTCTGATCCCCAGAACTCACATGAACTGGACACATTTGCCCTTGTCTGTAAGCACAGAGTTCCTTCAGTGAGATAGAAGCTGGAGACAGAAGGATCCCTTGAAGCCAGAAGACCAGCTAGCCTGGTATGCAGTGAAGGACAGGAAACCCTACCTCAGACAAGGTGGAAGGTGCAGACGAAGCTGCTCACCTATGCTGTGGCCGTCACTCACCCACACTCACTCCCACAACAGAGTTTCCTCAAAGAGTTTCCCAGCTCAGTGGCCTAGAAAAGGAACAGTTTCTCCCTTTCTGCATCTAACAAAGACTAAAAACAATATAAAACCTGAATAGAAGCCCTCTCGTAGACAGAATATTAGACAGAATAGAGTAAGCCAGGTTTGGCAGCATTTGACTAAAATCCCAGTGCTTGGGTTGGCTGAGGTGTGAGGATGTTGAGTTCAAGGCCACATAGAGTGTAGCTAGCCTGATCTATGGTGTGGGACTCTTTCTATCTCAGACCCCCCCCCCCTGCATGTGTGTGTGAGACCATCTCTCTCTCTCTCTGCATGCGTGTGTGTGTGTGTGTGTGTGTGTATGTGTGTGTGTGTGTGTTTACACTAGCTATAATTAACTATTTAAATAGAGGCAGTACAGAGCATACAGAGGGATGCACATTCACTTAAGATGGAAGGTGTCCCAGCATGTATTTCTTCCTCCGTAAGGAGCTGTTACCTTCAATGTGTTGTTTCCCTTTAGAATCTGAGGTACAGCTGGGATGTAGCTCAGTCTGTTCATTGCTTTACTCACCCAGCATGCATAAGGTCCTGGGCTTAATCCTCAGCTCCACAGAAAACCAGCAGGGGCAAATGCCTGTAACTCAAGCACTTGGAGGTGGGTCAAGAGGGTCAGAAGTTCAAGGCCAGCCTGGGATGTGTGATGCCCTGTCTGAAAAAAGGTGGGGGAGCTTTGTTAAGGACAGCAGAGGGTGGTCCCTGGACATTATAGAGTGTCACTCTGAGTGCACCATAACATATTAAATTGAGTTCAAAGAAAAGTCAGCAGTGAAGGATGTATTTTGAAATTGCCAACTTATAAACATGTCTTAATTATTAAAAAAAAAAAAAAGTAAATATTGAGGTGGTTCAGTGGATAAAGGACTTGCCCTACAAGTATGGGGGAGGGAGCTCGGATGCTTAGAACCCACATAAAAGCCAGGCTGACATGGAGGCAGCTTATACCTCTAGCATCTGGGAGACAGAGACAGGGACTCCCCAGGGCAAGCCAGCCAGCTAGACAAGATGAACACTGATGAACTCTGGGTTCAGAGAGAGGCTCTCCCTCAATGTGGACAGTGGGAAATGATAGAGAAGGCACCAGATATCAATTTCAATAAGCATGTGCACACATATGTGCTTAGCCTCGTGTGTACACATGCACTGTGCTTCATCAGTCCTCAGTAAGTACAGATTTGGTGGATTAAATGACTGAATGACTGTGTCTGCAGTCCCCACAGTCTGAGGTAGAGTATCACCCATGGTTTAGCCTCTGCCATGGACTGTGGGAGTGTGAGTCAATGTCTTTTAAAAGCTTGCCTTGTTCCCTGTGAGCTTTGTGGGCTCTCGGGGGCCTGTGTCTTTGATTTAGTCACTCAACCATACCTTGCAAGATTGACTCAGAAAGTTAAAGTGGTGCTGTTACTGGAACTTAATGAAATGCAATGCAAATTTAGAAATCTACAACAGAGACAAGAATTTCATGAGCTTTAAGGATTAACATTATGATTGAATTCCAAATTTGCCTTTGAGTATGGCCCCTGAGTTCAAGGCTGGTCTAGGATACATGTTGAGTTGCAGACCAGCCAAGGCTACATAAGGAGATCCGGTCTCCAAAGCAAAATCAAAACATAACAGAACCACTGAGCAGATGCAGAGGCAGCAAGAATTTCAGGGTTTTCCTGCCTAACCAGCCACAGCCTTTCAAGGGCAAACAAGCCTGCCTCATAGCATGATGGGTAATTTGGCCAAATAATAGGTACTCAGCACCTACTGCGTTTCTTGCACATAGAAACAATTGTGTTTAATCGTAACTGGAGCAGTAATCCTGGACCCTTGTGTATATAACATCAGATTAGGATTTTCTGATGGCTTTTGCAATAATGACATATTTTGTTTGCAACATAGAACATCAGTGGTCCTAGCCACGGCCATCCATCCCAGTTTATAGTGATCCCAGTTGACCAACGGCATCAGTCGCTGACTGCAAATTCTTTACCTGGTCTATTGCGACCCCTCTGCAGCTGCTGTCTCCCCATCTGCACTGCCATGGTTGGCTAGAGCTTTTTAATACACTGATTCAGGTAGACACAGATAGTTGCGGGAAGTTTTCTGTTCTTTCTCAGATATGGTCTACTCTTCCCGTATCTGTGGTGCTTCTTCTGCAGATTATAGAAGAGAGAAACAGGGAAAAGAAAAGGGAAAGAGTGGAAATTACAATTTTCCTAACTTTTGGGGTGGGTAGATCTCTTTAATCCCCAATTAGAATCTTAATATAATGTAAATGTATAAGCTAGCTGACAGCAGAACTATCACAGTAGAGGAAGAAATACAGAATCTGAGAATGTAACAGGCTTTAAACTATGATTATTTATAACATATTCATAGCATAAGCTAGGTGTTGTAGTTCATACCAGTAATCTCAGCATTCAGGAGTCTGAGACAAGAAGGTCCCAATGAGTTTGATACAATTCTGGGCTATGTAGTGAAGTCTACACCACCCTGTACTAGATTTGAGACCTTATCTTAAAAACCAAACCAAAAATTTATAATGATTAGTGGCCATAATTTTATTTTTATTTTAATGTACTGTAAACGGCTAGTCAGCACAACTTAAAAGCCTTCCTTTGTTCTGGTCCCCGTGTCTGATGGAACAAGATCCGGAGAGATACTGCAGACCTGTGACAGGGTTAGCCCGTGACAGGGTTAGCCTGTTTCTATAGCTGGCCTAGGTATGACTCGCCATGCCAGAGGACCTGGATGGAGTTTCAGTCTATTGATTTTTTTTTTCATAAAGATTTGTGAGAAAATGTAAAAACAGGATTGGAGAGGTCGGGGGACAGGGTCCCTTAGACTCAGCGTTATCATTTTACTATTGAACCATTGTGCCAGAGATAAAGGAAATACGAATACTATTTAATGTTTGACATTTTATTGTATGGTGTAAAAAAGTAACGTCAAATACATTGTTAAAGTTTCTAATGCTGAGTACTACAAGGGGCATTTAGTTTTTAAAGAAAATATCTTTTTAAAAATACAACCCATACATCAGTGATTATAATTTAAAAAGCTTGTGGTGAGTTAGAAATTGTGTTTTTCTTCTTTGCTTGAGAAGGCTGCTGGCTAAACACTTGACGGACTCCTTCCTTTGCACTCTTGGTACTGGGCAAGGCTTTGTTTTTAATGGTCCTTAAACATAATTTTAATGTGTTGAGTCGGTTGTGAAAGGTTGCTTGAGTAAGTGAAGTCAGCATGTAACTGAGGTTGTGTTTTGGGCATTGTCTCAAGTCTCCCTTGACCCCACACCTAGATTCTGCTCCTTTCATGGTAGGTGTGCTGACCGCAGTCACTCTCGCCCATGTATTTTTTTCTCATTCTTTTTGAGATGGGGTCTCACATAGCATAGGCTGGTCTCCAGCTTGATGTGTAGTCCAAGGTGACATTAAACTCCTGATCCTCTTGCTTCAGCCTCTCACAGGCTGGGATTCTAGGCATACAACACCATGCCTGACCTTAGTATGTATATTAGTAGACAGCTTACAGATTTAGAGTCTAGATTTGGCCCAGTACCAACTAACCTTGGGATTTCACATCAGTCTTTTGTCTGAGGAGTAGTTTGTTCTAAAAACAAACCAAACAAAAACCACTTATTTATTCATGGGCGCATGCCCATTCCCCCACCCCCAAATGTGTGCCAGATGGAGGTCAGGAAATATGAGATCCCCTGAGGCTGGAGTTACAGGTGGTTGTTAGCCCCCAGTGGGGGGGGGGGGGGATGGAACTCAAGCCTTCTGCAAGAGCAGTGCCCTCTGTCCATGGCTGAGCCATCCCTCTAGGCCTAGTTTGTTCAGACAGACTAAGCAGCCACCTAAGTGGCCAGAGTCTTTCTGAGAGGGTTGGACTGGCCCTCGAGTTACTTCTGCCCTCGGACTTCAGAAGAGCTAGTAAAATGACAGAGAGTTCTTCCTTTCTTTTTATAGAAATCATGACTCGGTCAAAACACAACCCAAGAAATACGCCAAATCCAAGTACGACTTTGTGGCGAGGAACAGCAGCGAGCTCTCAGTTATGAAGGATGATGTCTTAGAGGTAACTGATTCTCACGGGCTTAGTTCTCTAAGAAAGTCAATCTGCTGAATTCTTCTACTGTGCATCTGAGCCCTCTGAACGAGATCCTGAGGTCAAGACATTGTTTCTTTGTACACAGTACATCTTGGATATCTGTATCTCTTTAGAAGTGTTAGAAGTGCTACTTGGTTATCAGACCCCATAACAGGGTTGCTCATTCAAGTAAGAGATACATAGGGCATTGGGGGACAGGCAAGTGCACTTTTTGACTTGCCTCATTGTCCTTTCTTCTGGGATTTATTCATTATGTAACCAAGGCTGGTTATAAACTCAGTGGAGATGAATCATGATAGTTTAACCAAAGAAAACATTTCCTCTTTGAGAACCTTCGCACAAATGTCACTAGCATGGCATTTGGGAATCACATTGAGGGTAGCGTTTCTTAGGTCATTCAGAGTTCATTTCCTTGAATGTATACAACACATTTTGTCATGATACATTTTGTTAAAAAGTAGTTTCCATATTTTCCCTTTCTGTTCCACAAATGGAAACAAAAGAACTTTCCAGAATGGCCGTCTTATTACCCTTCAGGTGCTTCAAATGAGGCAGGGACATTCTGAGGACCTAGTGCATATTTGGGATAGATTTGTCCTAGGACTTATTTTATGCAAATGTCCATGATAACAATAATCAACAATACCTCCTAATGTAATTGCTCAGAACTTCAGACATTCATATGCTTTTACTCAGTTCATTATCAAAAGTTTAAAAAAAATTTTTTTTGCGTGATTGAAATTGAGAAATAAAGTTGAACATTGTCCGTGCATGGGTGTATGGGTTTTCTTAGAGAACTCGCTTCTCCGTTCTTTGCATCTTGACAGATCCTCGACGATCGAAGGCAGTGGTGGAAAGTCCGGAATGCCAGCGGAGACTCTGGGTTTGTGCCAAATAACATTCTGGATATTGTGAGAACTCCGGAATCTGGAGTGGGGCGCACTGATCCCCCATACACACATACCATACAGGTAACTTGGGTTCTGGGCAAAAGTTAATATTGACAGATTTCCACCAACAGGAGTTCTGTGCTTTCTCTGTGTTAATCACTTTGATATTAAATTGGTTTTATTCTTGAGAGCAATTGAAAAGCAATGTGGAGACAGTAGAGATTATACATGATTTTCTGATTCATTTTCTAAGGAAACTGTTAGAGTGTCCAGCAATAAGTTATTGATCTTATGAATGCTTTTTTTAATACCAATTTGTAGTATTTCTGACAAATATAGATATTTTTTTCTCTTTACCCATAGGCTGGCTCTGAGAGTGTTGGGAGGGTAGAACTCCATCTTTTCTAGCCTTTGCCTTCAGAGTCTATTAAATGTTCAGTCTCTGGCCAGCCTTCAGGTCACACGCCTTAGCACATGCGTGAACATATGTCCAGGTGTTACCGCGTTATTCTTTATCTTAAGGTTGGATGTAGCTATGATATAGATGAGACAGGACAGGTTCTTCCTCTGATCGCTGAAGACTTCCAAAGTCTTCCAGAAGAGCGGCTTCTTTTCCATGTCTTGGGGACGAAGTCCTAATTTTCAATGGTGAGAAAAACACCATTCCTGGCTCCGTTTTTATCATGATCTCATTAGCATCACTGATGTACGCTGGCTACCTGGACTCTACTCTGAAGGAGTTCATTGTTGGTCCGCTCTAGGCTTGAAGATGACAAAGTGTTCAGGCTTTGGATGGAGTCCATTATCCAGCTGCCACACTGAGTTATCCAAGCCCTGGGAGCTCCTTGTGACACTCAAGTGTAGAGTAGGCCCTTGCCCCTTCCCAGTGCGATTTGGCCTTACTAGAAGCCGGGAGCCAACCAAACATTTGACATAAAGAAATCTTATTAGTGGTGTGGAAACGCATACCAGTCTTCCCAGCACTTGGCAGGTCAAGGCAGGAGCATCAGGAATTCGATGTCATCTTGGGCTAACAAAATAAGTTCAAGACCAGCCTGGACTGTGTGAGGCTCTGCCTCACAGGGGTGGGGGGACATTGGTGGGTTTTGTTTGTTTGTTTGTTTTTCTTTTTTTCTTGACATGACACATGTACTTACTGGTGCCAATCATTTGTCATTAGCTTTTGATGCCAAAGAAGGAATTTGAATTATTCAAGGTATGGTCTGCTGTGTTTCCTGTGGATTTTTGCAGTGTTTTTTTTTTTTCTGAACTTAATTTTCCTTACCTCTTCCTTCCCATAAGTCCCTGCTTCTCTAAGTGTGAGGTGTGGTCTCCTGGCATAGTGATGTGACGACATAAGGCTTCTCTCCAGAGGCCGAGGCCAATCCTCTGCTTCTTTTCTTGATTTTTTTTTTTTTTATCTTATCCTTAACAGTGATGTCATATATGCTTGAAGTGTGTGACTAAAATCCTGAGAGGGAATATTTGCCCTCTGAGAAAGTAAGGATTTTTAAACATTCTAACTAATGTCCAAGTGTAGCCTGCACTGTTTATAAAGGATAGCCTCCAGGCACATGGACAAATAGATCCAAGAATTTCTAAGATTAAATATTAAAAACAATTACTCAGATTGAATTTTGCTTGTGTGCATGATTCCTAGGAGCAGATAAACTGAAAATAAGGTAACTTAATTAAGCTCACAAATAGTGTGTGTTCTGAGTCTCTGTCCCCATTGGGACTCCCAAAAAGGAGTCTGACATTTACTCTTTACCTTCTTGCTATTTCTCTTGCCTTTTACTTCAGCCTCAACTTCTGCCCCAAGCTGTGTGTTGGTTTCTCTGTTTCAAGCTTCCCTCTGGCTAAAGCTAACCCAAATGATTAGTACACACCACAGGCAAAAATAGTACTTGGAGAGAACACACAAACACACACACACACACACACACACACACACACACACACACACACACATTCTCCCTGATTCTTCTCTTTCACAGAACCTCATCTTATATTTTTGTCAACTTTGACACAACCAAGATTTTGTTTTTTAAGTATTCAGAAGTTCCAGGAGTCGATGTTGAAACTTTGTGTAAATAGAGACTTGTGGTCTCTGTGAAGGATTGCATGTTCTGACTGTTTCTCTTTTGAACTTTTCCACAGTCCCTGTAGCAATATGTGGACGAGTGCTTGTGGGGGTGAGCTCTTTCCCTCCCCCCTTTCCCTCCCTACCTCTATGTCCTTTTCCTCCTTCCTGACCCCCTCCCTGGTCCCCCTTCCCCTCCCCCTCCTCTCTGAACTTGTAGAGTTAGGGTGAGGACCTACCATTGAAAGGAATTGAAAACTCTCTGCCTGGGAACTCTGGGCTGGATGCAATAGAGGTCTCATAAGTTGTAATGAACAGCCTATCCGCCATGACATCACTGTGTCCTGACCTACCTGTTATGAGATCACTGCATCCTTACCTACTTGCTATGACATCACTGTGTCCTGACCTACCTGCCCTGACATCACGGCTTGTCTCAAGGGATTCCTGTCCTTAATGAACTTGTAGTAGTTCTGAGAAGACAAATGGAGTATGATGAGATAGAAACCCCTCAGAAACATCCCAGTCAGCTGACCTGTCTCTACAACAGCATCACAGAGACCTGATCTCAGACCACCTCTCCCATACACCGTGTGGTGAGAACAGTCACCATGCAGTCATCATTTCTAGAATGACTTTTTTTGCCTAATGTGTTCATTTCTTGTATTTTGTATGTCTTTTTTTTTTTTTTAATACTTTAGGAAAACTGTACACATTATGCAGTGGACTGGCAAAGTGGGTGTTTTGCGGGTGGCAAACCCAGGCTTGGGTGTGAACTGCTCCTCTCCCTCGTGGTGCTTTTAAAATGGCCACAGTTGTCAGTCGCAGTTCCTGGTGTAGGCTCAAGGACAGCACTTGGCCTTTGCTGTGTACCCTTTGTCTGGGTCTGTTCTGACAGCAGGGGTCCTCACGCCTGGATTTAGCAGCACTGAATCGGTGTTGAGTTCTCACCGGAAGTCCCTGGGGGTTGTTTCATAACCCTCACCTTTGGAGTGGTTTTAACAGCTCTCCACAGGCAGCTTCCCACCTGTGTGCTTCCCCCATGGCTTTGCCAGGAGTTTTAAAACAAAAGAGGAAGAGATGAGATGGAGCATTTACAAAAGTGTTTGTGTGTGTGTGCGTTTGCGATGTGTGTGTTTGTGCGTGTGAGTGTATGTAGACAAGTGTGTCTGTTGTGCCTATGTGAGTGTATGTCTGTGTGTGTTTTTGTGATGTGCATGTGTGTGTGTTTCAGTGAAGCCACAGGATAGAGGAGTAAATGCTTTTAATAGGCACAGAAAAGTAGCTTGGCTTTCTGTTGAAATGTTGATCACCCCAAGGGCTTTACCTCTCTTATGTGGGCAACAGACGCTGGAGACTGCTTCCTCTCCATCCAGAGTCCGCTGACACATAAAGTGTTTTTTAAAAAAAAATTGTTTTTGCTTGATTCCCAGGCTAGTACTGGCGATCTCCTGAAAAGACAGTTTCCCACGGATCCCCTGCTGTGTGAGAAGTAGAAATGACTTCCTCCTGATCTTATTTCTAATACACCCACAGCTGGGCTAAACAATTTTTTGTGTGTTGTTAACTACTGAGTTTATGCGTTTATTATTTTTGTAGTTTTTCTTACTCCATGGGGGGGGGGGGATCAAATAATGACCAGTGTCCAAGCAACCATTGTCAGGACTTGTGAAGACCCCCCGCCCCCCATTTCTTGGCTGTTGTAGAATTGTGTGGAAAGCCTACTCTGGTGTTGGTGCAGATCTTGCCTTGGTTTTGTGAGGTGCCAGCTGTGTGCCTTTAGACAGAGAATTTTGTTTTTCTCGGTTCCTGTGTACTTGGCTGTGGATGAGAGGAGCTCATACAGCTCCCTTATCCTCTATGTCCATGTTAAATTGCCTTGAACTGAGATGGAAATCGTTTCTAGAGGTAACCATGAAACCACCAGCAGTATTGATTTCAGTCCATCTCATTCATGTCTTCTTTAAACTCATCCCAAATGCTGAAATACTGCTGGACAGAGAACAGCCATCTTGTTAACATCACCTCATATTCTTCAGCCAGGCCAGACCAGGCCAGCTTCCTTTTAATTCCTCTGTTTAAAAGTTGTTACAAATTATTTACAGAGGATCCTGTCTCATTAGTTAGAGGCAGGGTTCATGGCTATTGTTTATTGTTGAGTAAGCATGTGTGCATGTTGTCTGAGTGTGTGTGTGTGTGTGTGTGTGTGTGTGTATGCATATGTATGTATATATATAAACAAATAATGTTAAAATAATGTTAAAGGTGTGTACACTATAATGTGAAATCATCACAAAAGCAGAAGAATGAGCCTATCAGCTCACACAGCTGCCCATCCACCAACAAGAGAAGCCATAAACTGCTCATCAGCAAACTCTTAACACACTTCCCCAAGGATGCCCCTCATGCTGAGCGTTCAGTTTTTCTGTTTGTTTCTACTCCACCATCTGCTACTTTGTGTCAAAAGACCTGCATCCCCATTTTCTGTGCTCACCACCACAATCCTGGTAACTACAATTTCTCTGTCTGTCAATAAGATGAACCTGTATCACAGCATCTTCACATATGCCTTAACGAGCAGAGTGGGTACTGGGATATTCTGACTGTGCCATTTACTCTGGGTGTTGAGCTGGAAGTTGAGTGGAACCCGGTGGGGATTAATCATGTATTTACCAACTCCTTTGCTGGCTGACTTGTGGGCAGGTAATTTTGCTGTCAAAAAACCAGTTTACTCATGTTTGCTGTTATTTGATGTAAATTATAATTGATATTCTTTCAATTCCATCTCCCGTGTTAATTTTCTCATTTACTATGGTTTGCTCCATCTCCTAATAGCAATTACTTGGCGAGCTGTCAGAGGTAACTCACATCCGTTCCCTCTTGGCAATTCTTCCTCCTATAATTTTTTTATTTTTGTTTTGAATTCAGTTTCTGGACTTAACACTCTCCAAATATTCCAGCTGTGCCATTTTCAGCGCAGAATTTCAGAGAGGCCAAATTTCAAAGGGAAAATAAACATGCTGTGTTCTGTGTAGTGCAAAATCCTAAGACCAGTTCTCTGCCGGTGGCTTTGTAGGTTTACTTGCATAGTCTCCGCTCTGAAGCAGGAATGTGCAGGAATCGGGTGTTGCTCTCATTCACTCTCCCGCTTGGGAATTTTTACTCAGTTTTGGTTCCTAAAGAAGAGTGACTCACCCCAACTTAATTGTTGGTAGGAAAGTGCATTTCTCATGAGGCAGAGACGTTCTCTCAAAGGAAGACGCAGGATGCTTTGTGTACAGGGAGCTTGGCATTTGTGAGAGGATGATGGGACTCAGGAAGTGACAGCATTATACAAAGGTGGGTCCATCCCAGCTACACTGGGAGGTTTGTGGAGATGTAGGAGTTTAGTGGTGATTCCTGGAAATGGCCCTGGGGAGGCCAAGGTTTCTCATCAGATTGGAGCCTTGGCCTCCTTGAGGCGTGAAGAAAAGGCTCCAAGTGAACTGTGCTCAAGGAAGTCTTCCATGACTCGAGGTGTGTTGAGGAGTCACTGGTCTGTGCCTCCAACAGGAAGAGCCCAGTGCTGGAGTGTGAAAGAAGAGAGCAGGCGCTTGGCAGAAGGTAGAGAGAAGAGATGTTGGGGAGGGACTTAGAGCAGAAGGTCAAGGGGTCAGCCCTGATTCACTGGCTTACAGAATGAGTCACACTGATTGGAGCATCTGGTCCTCTCTTCCTTCTCCTGTCAGAGGTTGGAGGCATGAAGCAGGTTGAGGAGACGGAGGGGAGAGGAGAATATGCAAGTAACTTTAATTCATGGCACAGATCATGAGAATGGCTTTACATGGCTTTCGAAGCTTCCATTCGGTTTAAGCGTTCGACCTATTGTTGAGTGTGGTCCATCGGTACCGTTGCCCTGTCCAGCAGCAGAGGGTGGATGAACCGAGACCCGAATACTTGGTGAGCCCGTCTCCAGGCTTGCCTGTGACACTGTCACCATGTTCTGAGCGCCTCATGGTATTATTCCACAGAGAAAAAAACACTAGCTGTTCTTGTTTTTACAGAAGCAGACGGAATGAGTCACATTGTGGCACTCAGAGCCTGTAGCACTTTTTGTTGGCATAGGTTTAAAAAAAAAAAAACCAATCATTGAAATTCTGGCACTTTTGGAAAACTGACATGATTTCATTAAGCTATCAAGAAGTGAAATGCAAAGGACATGCTTGTCTAGGGAACAAAACACATATATTAAGTGTCTTTGGTGTGTGCTAAGTGGTACTTTTGGTGATGTTTGCTATGTTTGGATTGCTTTAGTTTTTTTTTTTTTTTTTTGGCCCAAATATAAGAGAAATATCTTGTGGGGTTTGTAATGACACGCCAATGCTTTCTGACACATTACTGGATATATTAGAAGTGTCTCTCTAAGAGGAGACGCTGGGAGGATCGGAAACCTCTTCCTCTCATGCTTAACTTTGTGGCAGTCACTTGTCCAGCTCCCGTCTCTTCTCCCCTGCCTCTCTTCTTGCTGCTTTCCTCCCCTCTGTATCTAGCAACACTATCTAGCCCGCTTTGAGTCCCCCCTCCCCCTCCCACTCTTAGACCACCTGCTGGTGGGTGCGTCATAACTCTTGAGTGACAGCCACAAAGCCCAAGGGTCCCTTCCCAGGAAGCTCTCCACAGGCATTAAAAGTTCTCTTCCTGGGAAGACACCTTGGTCTTTGGTGTGTTGTTTTGTGAGTGACAATTTAGTTTTAAAGTAAATGTGTGGTGTGTGTTTTGATGGTTTTGATCTCTATAGAAATCCCGGGTGGGAGGGGGACACACTTAAAACTCAGGATTGCTTTATATTTGGGCCAACTTAGAAGTGAGAAGTAAATACTGCCCTAACGCAAGCCCCAGATTTGCAAAAGGCCTCCTTTTGGATTCTACCCACTAACCTTACATGCTAACTGAAACCGTGCTGGTGCAGTATTTAAATGTCGTCACTTCATCTGTAACTTTGCATCTTTGATTCTGCAAAGATGCACCTGTGGAAAACGTGGAGTCTTTGACGCGTAGTTATCTGCTAGCTACATTGTTTTATCTGTATTTAAAGTTTTGGATATCTTATTGAATATGAAATACTCACAAATGTGGTTTTCTCATAGCTCAATTGTATACTTTACCAAATCTTACTTTTAAGATATAAATCCCTGCTCACACGCCTTCCCCTGCTTCCCCCCTCCTACTGCCTTTCCTCTTCTCTTTTCTGTTTTGTGGACCAGAGTGGACTAGAGCTTCTACATGCTGGGCAAATGGTCTACCATGGAGCCACATCCCCAGCTGGAGGGGCCAATTGTGCCTTTATCCTTAAAATCTCCACCCCCTCCCTGTATTTCCATTTTTAACACAGAACATTTCTAAGGTGAATAAATTTGGGATAACATGGTGGTAGAAGGGGCTGTACCTTGAGAAAGTTAATAACAACAGTCTAAACTTAATTCATTTTTTAAAAAGCATAGCCCCTTTGTTTTCCAGATTCACACATTGCTTCTTAGCCTTCCTTGTAGACAGCAGAATTAAAGACCTTTGACTGTGGCCTACATTTAAACCAAGAGCAAGTGACACTCAGTGTTACAGACTTTCAGCACCACTGAAATTACTATTCCGTCTAAACTGTAAAATAAGCAGAGTGTTTCTAACCTGCAGTAGTCATGTGTAAGTTCAAGCCCAAACTTAGCTCTCTTGGCATGTATTATTATGATATTATTTGTTCTTGGTTTGAGCTTGTCTCTCTCTAAACTTACACATTGACTTTGAACATGGTCTTAATAACTATGATATCATATTGGATTAAAAGTATACATATATAAACCTACATTTATTAAGGATTGGCACAGGTAGCTTTACAAATAAATATCCAACACGATGTTCTGTCAATTTGTACTTCATTTTCCAGCCTAAGTACACACACACATATATGTGTGTAAATATTGTTAATTATTGTCTTTTATAGAAACAAAGGACGGAATTTGGTCCAAGATCAGCTGATACTCCTTCTGCCCCATCGCCCCCTCCAACGCCAGCACCCGTTCCTGTGCCCCTTCCACCTTCTGTACCAGCACCCGTTCCTGTGCCCAAGGTCCCAGCAAATGTCACCCGTCAGAACAGCAGCTCCAGCGACAGTGGGGGCAGCATCGTGCGGGACAGCCAGAGATACAAACAGCTTCCAGTGGACCGTAAGTTTCCCCGCGGCCAAACCCAGTTCCACTGCGTCTGCTCATAGCAAATATTGTGAGGTAAATAGTAGCCACTTATACTTCATGGATGTTTGCCCTGTTTCTCTACCTCTGAGTTTCTCTGAGAAGCAGGTTGTTTTCTTAGCCCTCTAAGCCGTGTATCTCTGCACGTACCCCCGTGGTGGTGAGACTGTTGAACACAGACTTGCTTGAGCAGACATACTGGGATAAATTCCTAAACATCCCTTCCTACCCACATACCCCAAGGCTTTAATGAGCCTCTGTGTATTTTAGAGTCTGGAAAGTGGGAGAAACCAAAGCTAATCTGTTGCTTAAGACAAGTGTGAAGATTCAACGAGATAATACAGGCAAAGTAGAGGGCTTAGGGGGCACCCAATCTCCCTCTCCTTGAGAATTTTTTGTTTGTCATAACTGAGTCCTGCTGTTGGCACCTCACCAGATGTGTTTGTCAATAACGTGCTTTGTGAGACATCTAGAAATATGAGCAGTGCTGGGCTTGAAAACTTGGGTTAATTGTGACCAGCGTAAGCAAGTGGTCAGCAAATGTCTGCTGCTATCCTTGGCAACTCCTCTTCCTCTTGGTCCTCTCCCAAGTGTTTGCCATCCTCAGAAGCATACACAATCACATCAATTTTACACAGTCACCCACAGGTATCAGTGTTGCATTTTCTTCTAACTTGGACTTTATATTTTCACAAATGAAAACGGATTTTCCCATGAGAATGGTTTCTATGAGAACCATTGTAAAATAAACAAAATTAAAGATGCCATGATAACATAGGGTTATTCCGTTGCTGGGGCAGAGCTGTGTGGATACTCTAAAAGCATAAGGTAACCCTGAGAGGTTTTGGTGAACCTTGTACATTAGGGCCCATCGTTTCATGTCTAATTATGTTTGTAAAGCATTGCCAGTCAGTCTGCTATAACTCTTTATAGAAAACTTGGAAAACCAAGAAAAATTTTCCTATAGCTGAAGTTTGAGAAACGTATATAAAAGCTAAGGTGTCGTGTCGTGTGGGAAACATATCTACCATCCTGCCCCAGGGCCACACCCAAGGCCCTGTGCCTTTCTCTCTTTATAAATTGCTCTTCCTGTAAATGATTGATCTGTTTCTATTCTCTAAAGCACTATTTATATTGTGGATAAGGAAATGATTCCTGGCTTAGCCTTGCTGTACAATCTCACCTTTGACACCGGGTACCTGTATTGAACTATCAGCTTCATAGCCGACATCATAGGCTCAGATGTTGTAGAAATTTTTAATCTCAACCTGGGGTTTCTACCCCACCTTTGACCCTTGAGTTCCCAGATGAAAGACACACATAGCCTTTGTATTTACAATCACAAGAGCTGGGCAGATACCTAGCCTCTATGCTATTAGAATCTACTTTCCTATTGATAACCCCAAGTTATTACTTACTGTGTTTCTTCTTACCTCCAGTCGGCCAGTCTTCAGGGCCATGCTTCTGTGGCTCACCTAATCCATGGTGGCGTCTCCATCCTCCTCCTGTACATTCTTTTCCTCCTGCTCCTCTTCTGACCCCAAGCCCAGGAAACCTAAATCCCACCTATGTCTCTTCTGCCCAGCTATTGGCTGTTGGCATCATTATTTACCAATCAGAAATAACTTGGGGGCAGGGTGTATTGGCGGACTCTCTCCCTTCTCTCTGGGACAGCCAGGTCTTGCGGGCCCCATACTTAGCAGTACAGTAGATAACCAAAGACCAAACCTTAACACATATCAAACTACATTCCTAAATTTTTCAGTGCCTTTTGCCCCCAGTGGGTTGTGCTCTCCATGATCAGTCTCAATAATGGAAAATACTAGAGAGGAGGAGAAGTAAGTGTATTACTCTTTAACTGTTATGGAAATAGTGGCTAGATGTAATAAACACAAGCCTATTTCATGCATGAGTTGTTCTCCTGAAGTATAAATGATTCAAATCACATTTTTATTCATGTTTGACCTCATTAGAAAATTAAAGAGGGGCCAGTAAGATGACACAGTAGGAAATGGTGCTTACCACTAAGCCCGACCTGAATTCAATCCCTGAGATCTACATGGCAAAAGGAGAGAAGCAACTCTCTTGTGTTGTCCTCTGAAAACACACACACACACACAAATAGATAGATAGATGTAAAATATAATAAAAAATGAAAATTTGGAAAAATCAACTAATTCTGTATCAGAAATTACTGTGTAAGAATGTGAAAATATGTGTAACTCTGAGCTTTTAAAGGAATGCTTCATTTTCAGATATCAGAGAAATAGTTTTCAGATGGGAAAGTTCTATGAATATATTTCATTTCCCTGGGGAACATTCCCTCTGAGAAACGAGTCTCCTTTTCTCCTTTCTTCCCACAAGTTTGCACGTGACTCTGTCTAACACGTCAGCGCAGTGATCTCTGACACTGTGGCGGGCTGTTCCAGGCCTGGGGTCAGAGTTCAGAGGCATCCAGTCCCCTTTTGGTGCAGCGCATGGCCTGGAACAGCCTGTTCTTTGTCCTGCTTGAAGAAACTCAAGAGCCTACTGGGGAAGAGGCATAGTTTGAATTCTTGTACAAGTAAACTCTCCTGATAATTGAAATGCATCATTTTCAAGTCAGCTTTTCATATGTGAACAGGTCTCAGGGTCTGTAAAATAGACCAAATTAACACAAGGCCTTGCGTCCTTAGCATCAGATAGCCTCATAATTGCTTACGTAAAATTTCTGTTTAAAATATCTCAAGAGTGCATTTTGGCATTAAATAAATTTATTTCTTTGTATAAAATGAATATTTCCTGATAGCACATTTTTGGAGCATTTTTTTCTGAACAGAGGTCAGGGCTGTCTCATGGTCATTTAGCAGATGACAAAATTAAGTATGTGCGTCCACATTTCTTTCCAGATAAGCTCCTTGCTACTACAGTCTCTGTTCATTCCCCAAACTTCTGATAAAAATAAAAGGAAAAGGCTAAAAAGTGGGAACTCATGCAAATCTCATAGCCATAAGCAAGGCCAAGATGTCAAATGCCTGTCTGAAAATTCAGCCAAGGGTGAGAGATGGGTGGAGTGTTTGTCATGCAGGCGTGAGGATCTGAGTTCAGATCCACCCATGTAAATAGTCAGGCATGGCTCTGAACTTCATTTAGGCAGAAACAGGCAGATCCTCAGCTCTGTGGCCATCCAGCCATGACAGCAAACTCCAGGTTCAGTGAGAGACTGAAAATATAACTTGGGGAGTGATTGGAGAAGACATCTGACCTTTGACCTACATAGGAGTCTGCATAAGTATACACTCTCAAAATCACAAGCAAGTTCACATGCATAACACACAGACACACAGACACAGACACACACACACACACACACACACACACACACACATACACACGGAATGAACCCACAGTGGAACATGCCCGTTCAGAACTGCTCCTTGGAAGTGGTGAGCCAGGCATCATGTAAGCTACTCAGGTCAGTTCATCACAGATCCAGAAAGCATCACCTTTTGCCACTTCTGAAGATGCCGCCGACCTGTTAGTTTGCTTTGCATTTCTTGTTCAGTCCTTTGAAATCTCAGCCCTTTGACTTGACTGCAATCCTTTGCAATCAGAACTGTTACTGTGTTTATTGTTAAGAGAGAACATTGAAAATGGAAACCAAACCAAGGGGCCTTCTAGAAAGAGTTGTCCTTGTAATGCCCGGAGAAAGCCTAACTGTGGCCTGTGGTCCTCTGCAGTGGAGAAGGCACAGTGTGGTGGTGTTTTCTCTTTGTCATTCTAAGGCCAGCCCATCTCCTGTATGGCAGAGCATCTGGTGATTTAAACCCAGGCACTGTTTGCTTTTATCCATCCACAGTACCCTTTCTCTTCTTTCTTCCTCCATTTCTCTTTCTCTTTGTTAACTATAATTTGGTTTTCATTTCTACAAAACAGTTCCTAGATGAGGAAGTGGCTCTCTCTAAGAGGTTATACAGTCAGTGGCGGCTGGGGGAGACAAAGTCATTGTCTTAGTGCCGTAACCACGGGTGATTTACAGAGACTCCGGAGGTTAGCTTCATGCTTAGCCTCTGTGAGTGGTCCTGAGGAAACCCAGTGAGTAGGTCACAAAGCAAACACAAGAGGACCTGAAAGCAGGATGGTTACACGCACAAGTGGGGAATGGTGGGGACTAGGGTAAGAGACAGGGAGAGATGAATATGAGCCAAATATATTATAATATATATAATATTATATAGATATATGTAATGAGAGAGAGAGAGAGAGAGAGAGAGAGAGAGAGAGAGAGAGAGAGAGAGAATTGTTGAAGAATGAACTAATTAAAGTTAACATCTCTTTCATACTGAGGCCTTAGTACAAATTAGACTGTAATAACACTAATTATTTCACAGTTCACTTACTTTCTGGAGACACCAAACACTCTCCCTGAATGGCATAAAAAGCTCCCTTAGCCAGCTAGTGGGTCATTGCCACTTACCAAGATAATTAGTTAATTGGCTTATGATCCCAGTTCTGAGTTCTTGAAAACAGCAACAGATAGCAATGTACATAAATACACACGTGTATTTTTTATGCACAGAGGTATTCTCTCCCTCCATTTTGATTCCTTTGCCATGTTTTTTTCATAACACCATGCTCATTCATAAGCACGTGGCTAAGAGTGGAGGATGCTGGGAAAGTTCATCAAAGGTCATCAGTGATCTGAGTATAGAACAGACCTGGTCTGAAAGTCAGACCGGCTGGATCAGCTCATTTCCGTGGCTAATTGACAGAGACACTTAGACACTTTATTTCTCTTCGTTGTTCATTTCCTGACCTAGTGATAACATGATTGGAACTATCAAGGTCTCAGAGAAATGATGAAGTGCAAACCTGCCTGCATGGGGCTGGTAAATGGTCAGGGGTTGGACACTGAGGTTGCTATGTGGATTGGAAACGCTCTGGGAGAGGAAATTACCATTTTAGTCGGGGCTGGAGAAGCTGAAGGAACTGCAAATGGAGTCCTGTAGGTATATTGGTGAGGTGAGGGGGACTCCAGGCAAAAGAGACCACAATGACCAATAATTTTAGAAGCACCAAGGAAGCAATACCATGTCAGCTAGGGTAGGGAGCTGGAGGAGCGTCAGATACTTTCCTCTGAGAGGCAGAGAGCAGGCAGACAGCACCATCCCTGCAGTAGAGCCCAGGACCACTGCAGTCGGTCTGTTAGCAGAGGATGATGGGAAATGGAGAGAGGAAGCAGAAACCGTGGTTTTGTTGCTGCCTCTGACCAAGCTGGAGGCAATCGTGAAAAGGTGGTGGCAGGATTGGTGATACATTTCGAAGAGGGGAACTCAAGGGATTTGCTAGTAGAGTTTGTCCGCAATGGATGGAAGAGCTACACCACGGGGTGGTTGGTTCTGAGGTAACTGGAAAGATGAAATTGCCAAAGAAATGCAAAAAGAAAGCCAGTGAACTTGATGACCTCAGAGCATTGAGGAGATGGTGAGAATTTGGGCATGCTACCTTTGAGGTATATTTTGGACCCGTACGAATATGGACACCAAATGAATGTATTTAAAAAAAAAAAAAAAAAAACCAAACCAGTGGATTTAGACTTCAGAGTCAGCCAGGACCGGGGAACAAATTCACTATGACCAGCTTTCACATGGCCTAAGATGAGGCACATTGATGGTCCATAGGGTAAGAGCATTGAATTCATCCAATGAGAAGATTCAGATCTGGATACTGAGGGAGGGGGGAGATAGGAGGCACCTAGAAAGCAGAGAATCGCTTCAAGGTAGAGCCACTTGACATAGGCACTGGGCTAAAGGAGGCGGGGAGGAATTGGCTCCTGGAGTGGAGGGCACTGAAGAAATGGGGACAGAATAGATGAACCTGAAGGAGAAGAGGAGGGCAGGGTTGGGTTAATAGTGCAGGCCCGATCTCCTGGGCCTCTGCTTTCAAGGGAACAGAGACGTGGTGAGCCCTGGGAGCGAAACTGGTGACTTAAAAGTGAGAAACATGACGAAAATAAGAGTCTCTCTGTGTGTGGATGAGCTGAATCTGGAAGGAGGGGATTCAATAAAAAAAACAAACAAACAAAAAAAAAAAAACAGGACAACTGGGGGAGAAATTACATCAAAGGGTTAGACTAGACCGAGAAGTGTCTAGCGCACAGAGAGGGGCTGGTCTGGGGAGTACGGGGGAAGAGGGGGTGGCAGGACATAGCTGGTGTATTATTGGAGCAGGCATTAGCAGGAAGAACCATTGGAGAAACCTATGGAGATTATTACTTACTTACTTTGGAGTCGGGGTTCCACGGTACAGACCACACTGCCATGGAATTCACTGTGCAATTTTGGAGGCTTCTTTTTACCTCCTTAATTTTATTCCTAAGTTAGGAAATGAGACCATCAGAGTTGGGGTGAACAATAGGATGGAGGTCCATAGAGCAAGCCTTGCATATGAAAGAATCGTCTAAGGAGAGACAATCACATACGGTCTTAACCTAGGCCCTCTGGCATTCAAGGCCAGATGGTTACAGGAGGCTGGCATGGGTCCCTGGAATTTTTCTTGTGTTCCAGCTGCCTACTGCATGACAACAGCAGCTTTCTCCCTTGACCACCCCCAGCTGTGACCACCAGAAGGACTTCTAGATAAGTCCCTGGATGACATCTCACTAGTTTAAAGCAGGATAGAAAATACTCAGGTCCACAGGCAGACGAGTGGGGGTCCTGACTGTAAACCAAGCATGAGGATTTATGACTGAGCCAAGAGAGGGGCCAGGAAGCTGCCTTAATAATTTATTATGCAATTTATACCAGGCTGAGGTCCAGGTGGAGGGAGGTAGCAAGAACTCTGTAACCCTGGGTCCCAAACTTCACAGGGACTCTGAGGATGATTAGGAATGATGGGGTTCTGGAGGGGGACCTCACACTAGAGATGTCTGACCATGACCGCTCCCTCTCGGTGTCCAGGAAGGAAGTCGCAGATGGAAGAGGTTCAGGATGAACTCTTCCAGAGGCTGACCATCGGGCGCAGTGCCGCGCAGAGAAAGTTCCACGTGCCCCGGCAGAACATTCCGGTGATCAATATCACGTACGACTCCTCTCCGGAAGAAGTAAAGACGTGGCTGCAGTCAAAAGGATTTAACCCTGTGTGAGTGTCCCGTGCGGACTGCGTGCCTTCTCAGCTGGGTCACTTGTGTGCCACCCATGACTCTGAAAAATCGTCAGAGCCCGGGTGACATGCTTTGTCCCGTATTGAGGAAATGGTGCCTAACTCTTCAAAAGCGAAGCAGAGGAAGATAGAACTGGGAGAAGAGAGTGACTAATGCTAGTCAGTCTTCTAGCTGGTAGTTTGTGTCCCTCTTGAACACTTGTTACCAGCTGTGAGGACTGCTGGCATTTTATTTTTTATCATCAGTTATGTGGGGGAAGTCTTCTCGTCTCGGGATAGCATGTCTCAAGGCTGTAAATCAGAAAGATCTTTACTGCTTTAGTATCTCAGATGTAAAAGTCTGTAGATGTTTTGTATATACTTGGAACCATGAATAATACATGTTTGAGGAATCTTAATATAGACACTCACTCACTTGGCATAACTGACAAGGAAACGTGGTTGTTAGTCAGTTGTCGTGTTACTGGAAAGCTGTCTGTTGCTGTGTGAAGGAGAAGAAACATAAACCTGACAGAGTTGATCATTAGGATCCCAACTGCATCCCCTTAGATGCTCCCTCACCATTCTGTGTGAAAGGAGCCTCTAGGTCATGGCCACGGACACCCCTTGGCATTTCTTTGTCTCAGCACCATAGTGCCATTAAGGATATGGAACTCACAATACTGGCCTGTGCCTGTAATCCCAGCACTTGGGAGTAGGGGGTGAAGGACCTGTAGTTCAAAGTCAACCTGAGTTACATAGAGAGTTCTAAACCAGCCTGGGCTACATGAGACCCTGTCTCAGAAATGAAATAAAGCGAGCATTCAAAAATCAGGTAGATGATAGACAGATAGGTAGATAGAATAGATATATAGATAATAAATAGAGTAGATAGATATAGATAGATATAGATGATGATAGATAGATGATTGGTAGATAGTATATAGATATAGGTAAATGATAAATACATAGATTATAAATAGATGGCAGATAGACAGACAGTCAGAGCTGGAAAGATAGTTTAGTCATTAAGGCTAGGCAGACAAGTAAAAACTTGAAGAAGGAGAGACAGAGAGGCAGCCTTTCTCTTGCTGGTGTTAAGACACTCTGGTCATGACTTTCCTTGTGCTCCGACTGCAGGACTGTCAATAGCCTTGGGGTGTTGAACGGAGCACAACTCTTTTCTCTCAACAAAGATGAGCTGAGGTCTGTCTGCCCAGAAGGTGCCAGAGTCTTTAGCCAAATTACTGTTCAGAAGGCTGCTTTGGAGGTAAGACCTGTGGGATGGAGGGGCTGGTGTGTGTGTTAGAAGAGAGTGAGGACTGGCCACTGGCGGCTCTGGAACCAATGGCCATGTCTATGTTGGCCAATTTCTCTCGCTGAAGAGATGAATTAAAAACTTGGCTCAGTTTTTCCTACTCTGCCAATAAATATCATCAGTAACTATTTTCAAAAAGATTATCTTTCAAGGGCAGCTAGAGCTTCATTTTTGAGCATTTAACAAAAGCACAATGTTCTGATTTTAGTATGCGAGCTGCTGACAGAACTTCAATTTTGCTAATAGGGGGTAAATTCATACGTGAGGGAGTAACAGTTCGAGAGGCCAGGACTATATTTCTTATTTTTATTTATTTTGGTGTGGGGTGCTGGAGAGATAGCCCAACTGTTAGGAACATGCCTGCTTTTATAGAGAACCTACAAAAGATCTCACCTAACCCTCTGTAACTCCAGCTTCAGGATTTGGGCACTCTGTCAGGATATATAATGCCCTCCAAGGGCAACTATGCTCATGTACCCACATACATGTCCAACTACATGAAACCCTAGCTGTGGATGGGCACGGCAGTGGCGAATCTATAATCCAGTACTGAGGAGGTGGAGGCAGAAAGTTTAGTTCAAGGCTAGCCTCAGCTACACAGTGAGTTCAAGGACTGTCTGGGCTCCTGAGATCCTTTCTCTAACGAACCAAAGTCCTGGCTGCATTTCCCAAGCCGAGTAATCCACCCACAGAACCATCAGGAATTTTGGGGAAGGTCATTACGAATGTGTCACTGTGGGCTAGAGAGACAGCTTAGCAGCTAAGAGTAGACACTAGTGACGGCCAGAGCCTCAAGTTCCTGCACCTATTTCACCATCTAAGCATCCCACAAATGCTTCGAATTACAGCTCTAGGGGATCTGACACCTCTTCTGGGCTCTGAATATGCACAGACAGACCTGTGAGTGAACACATATAATACACACACACACACACACACACACACACACACACACACACACACACACACACAAACTCATATACTCCCACACAGATATATTCTCTCACAAGCACATACACACATAAATAAATAAAATAAATCTTAAAGAAAAAAATATACAACTGCAAGAATTATTTAGTCATAGGTATCTACATGGCAGCTGGAGAGTAGACGAGTCTCTGCTCCGCTGGAGGTATCAAGCGATTCTGCTCAAAGTTGGCTCTGTAAGAGTTAATACTTTTGTGAAAATTATAGTTGGCCTCAAATAAAAGAATATAGGATTCAACATGAAGCTAATGGCTAATTATCCCTAGCAGGTATATTATGTAAATTGAACAGTTAAATAACTCAGGATAAAATAGCTTTGTGTGTATAATCCTGTAACCATTCTCCATCAAGAGAAATTCCATTACCCTGAGAACTCTTCCCTACAACGTTGATCTGGAAGGTTTTATGTTCTGGTCTGGTGATTGCTTTTCATATGTAGAGTATGAATAAGAATTTTGTCTTCCCTAAAGTAGTTTTATTACCATTACACTTTCTAATCTTGTTAAGAATATATAAATTGCTTCTCAAGGGTATGTTAGAAAATTCTGTATTCCTAAGTTTCTTCCTTCCTGGACCTCCTGTTCTTCTCTTTGCCCATCCTTCCTGCTTCCTGCTTCTGATTCCTCTGGGAGTTGACTGAGGCAAAAACAAAAAACAAACAAACAAACAAAAAAAAACTGATGTCAGGTTCCCTTGTCCTTGTTGGCCTTGGGTCCAGTTCTTACTTAGTTCTCAGCACCCCAGATTGTTCCCAGAACCTTTAGTGGACAGAGAGACTAGGAGAGGGTGCCTGAAGATTGTTGGAAGAGCTGGGAAGGGGGGTAAGCTGGCATGATCAGAGGGTCAGAGTTGTCAGAAGGGAAACGACATGTTTTGAAGACACCCTTTCAAAATCTCTTAAGTGGAGAGGGGTGCCTGGATTGACAGACAGCTCTTGGAAGGTGTGAAAAGAAGGCTCAGGTGATAGACCACTTGTTTCAAAATCACGAAGACCCAAGTTCAGATCCTGAGCACTCAGGTAAAAAGTAGACACAGCAGCATAAGCCCTGGGGGAACAGAGACAGGAGGATACTTGGGTTGGCCCGGCTAACAGACCAATGAGCCTCAGGTTTAAGTCTGAGCTTCTGTCTCAAAAACTAAGGTGAAGCCAAGTATAGTGGTGCATCCTTTAGTCCTAGTGAAAAGGTAGAGGCGGAGGGATCTCTCCGAGTTTCAGGGCAGCCTGGTCCACATAGAGAGTCCCAGGCAAGCCAGGGTCACATAGTAAAACCCTGTCTCAAGCAAAAAGGAAATAAAATAATAATAATGTGAAAGGTGATTGAGAAGGCAGTAGCAACATTGACCTCTGACCTCTACATGCCTGTGAGCACTTAAACATACATGTGTACCTGAACATACATGTGTACACATATGTAAGCACATATGTGTATGCAAAGTGTTCTTTGGTAACTGACTCCATGTAGATATACCCTCTTTGTCTTGGCAAGTCTAGAACATTCTGCATGCATTGCTGACCTGTCCTTACGTCAAATAGAAAGGCTCAGTAAGTGAGGAACTTGTGTTAAGAGAGTTATTCACCCGGTGTGCTGCTGTAGACTAGAAACTTCACGGACAGGTAGAGAAAGCTCCAACTTTCTTAAAGAAATAGTCAGGGGGAGGGGGGCCCTGTGGTCTGAGCCCTTCAATGACTGTACAGCCAGTACACAGGGGCCAGTAACTATGCCGTCTGCTCCGTGTTTATTCTTCAGGACAGTAACGGAAGCTCTGAGTTACAAGAAATCATGCGGAGACGGCAGGAGAAGATCAGCGCTGCAGCCAGCGACTCGGGAGTGGAGTCTTTCGATGAAGGGAGTAGCCACTGATTCCTCGGACTCGTCATTCTTGGCATGGTTGTTGGACAGTGTTGGACATGCTTTGTTTTAAGAAGCCTTGAAGGGAATGTCAAATCTATCGTCTTGGTATATGTAATTTATCACCATAAAAGGACACACTATATACCCAAGTAAGCAAAGGACTTGCTGCTTCTGTGCCCATTGCTTTGATTAAAACTGAGAAGTGGGCAGATGAGATGGCTCAGCAAGTAAAGGTGCTTGCTGTCAAGCCCAATGACCTGAGTTTGAGTCCCTGGGCCTACATGGTAGAAGGGAAGTTGTCCTCTGACCACCACACATAAATAAATAACAAAAGTAATTTAAGAACTTTTAAAGAAGATTTAATTAAAAGAACAGAAGTTTCAGATTGTTCTGAGCTTGGGAAATGTTTTTCCACTTTCCTAAGTAATTACCTTTGCTACAGTAATTACCACAGCCTCATTCGATGTTCGAAGGCACCACCATCAGTGAAACCGGTCTCCGCTTTCAGTGACTGGAATGCCTGTCATTCAGGGAGGAGGCTCAGTTAGACTCCCCTCTGCTTACTTGAGGTCTGTTCTCTGACATACCCAATGAGAGTGTATTTAGCTTCATTTAAAGTTCCTAATGCCAACGGTTTTAAAAAATCACATTTGAATGAACTGTACCATGTAGCCAGACCTTGAACATGTGACTAGAAGACTATAATCCGTTCCCAAGAAACTTTGTTCCTCTCAGCTCTGTTGATTTCGAAATCTTGCATAGATTATGCTTTGATTTAGTTTCTATTCTGCTTATTATGTAAACTGCAATTAAACATGAGAAAGCACAAGTCAAGAGGAAGGCGTATGCACTCAATCAAGTAGCCCACGTTGTGTTTATTACAGTATTTTGCTTAATGAAGGCCTCAGTTATAAATATTGATATAAATAAGTAGTCAAAGGATATTGGGCCATTTTATGTGTTTTATATGTGTAACAGGGACACTTAATTTACATGTACTTTAACCCCATGAAAGAGTCTAGATAGAGAGAAAACACATAGCTAACCTTCAACAAATGTTATTTTTGGAAACACAGGTTTTGTCATTAAACGTAATGTTATTTCACATATATAAAGAAGATGTTATGTAAGAATGTTGTATATTTTAACATAAATCCATTTAGAGAGTTTATCTAGATTCATTAATTTTTCATAGTGCCTTTTTCACACGAGTGAGCTGGAGAGAGTCTGCAATAAACAGTATTTGCTGTATGTTAATAAATAGCTTCTATCTCATCAACACAAGATGTTTGCTCTGTAGACTGAGCGTTTGGGTTGAACAGAATGAGAGAAGTCTCCCTAGAAAGGAGGCTGCAGGTTGTGTCTGTGCCGAGAGCGGCCTGGGGTACCCCGTGTTCCCCTGCTTCCTGTTTCTCATCCCTTCCTCCTGTCAACTCAGGGTTGGTAACAAGAGTGACGACTCCCACAGGCTGCATTTGTCCTTGATAACTACTCCAGCTGAATATGTGTCTGGACATCTGCAGTAACTGCAAGCAACTTCTGGGGGCTAAGTGTCCAGACGATGAAGGCCAGGCCAGCCTTTGCTCTGCACTTCTGTCTCCTCATCATCCTTAGCAGATGTGAGACAAGATAGCATTAGCTTGGATGTCTTATATTCTGTAAACCCCTCATTGAAAAAAAAGAAGGCTCTGAAAGGCAAAATAAAATTCAAATATTAAGATCGCCTGGTTGAAAAGTAGCATATCCAACAGAAAAAGAACTGGTGTAATTTATATCTATATGTTATGATACAAAGGGGGCATGATTTTATATTGTGTGTTACATGAAGGGAATGTATCAGAGACGCAGTAATCACAGGACTCAATGAACTTGGGAATACAGGATGCTGAGGAGTGGTGGTGTTTAGAAGGCTGGGGCAGAGTCCTGTCAGAGCTGCTGTCCAGATGTCTGAGGAGTTGGGTCACTGGAAAGTTTGAAGAAAGAGCCTACAGAGCTGGCAAATGAACTTCTGAGAAAGCAGCATAGTGCTTGCTGGTGATTATCTGCTTCCAGAAACATGAAGTCAGGAGTCAAAAGAAAGGTTCAAAGTATCCATGGGGTGGGAGAGTTCACCAGCATCCAGGAGGTCAGGAAAGGATATTGGAGACTTATACCTGCTGCTGCTGCTGCTGCTGCTGCTGCTGCTGCTGCTGCTGCTGCTGCTGCTGGCAGTCTTGTGGAACTTGCAGAGTAGAGAACAGGAGGTAAAACAAGGTAAGGTCACTGTCACTTCCCCATCGGTGAACCTTCCGTGTCCTTGGAGAGAACCTGTCCGACCCCCATATGGTAAAGCCCCGGGCCCGGAGGAGAGCAAAGGTATAGATTGAAGAGCTGTCAGTTCAGCTTCTGCCTCCTTAAACTCTTGGCTTTCCCTTCTGTATGCATTTGAAATTCTATACGAACGAAAGCTTATGTGGTTTTCCTTACACAGTATAATCATTCTTCCCCGTTACCTGAAAATAGGTAGGATAATGTGTGTTTCTTATGAATTTTTAATTAAAATGGAAAAAGGAGCCTGAAACTCCACAGACAGGATAATAGGCAGATCCCACACCTGAAGAGAGGGATGGAAGGGTAGAGTATTCATCTGTCCTTGGAGGAGTGGAGTGCGCGTACATGGGGTTTCGATCGGAGCCTGTGAAGAACAGGACTGTCAGATGTAAGTTCACCTGTCTTAGAGAGGGGCTTCTGGCCCATTGATGCTGGAGGCGAGGAGGAGTGAGGACATTGGTTCTGAAAAGGGAGAGGTAGAACTTGAGTCACCCACTGCTACTGGAATCAACTGTCAGGGCTGCACTGAAGATCTGTCCGCTGGTTTTCGGCCAGCTGATTTTGGTATATGTCATGTGGTGGTCTTGTTATTCAGCGATGTGCTTGGAATTGTGTGGCTGTAGTTACTATATTTGGGAAAATGTGAACAATTATTGCCCCCCCTGTCCCTATTGTCTCCCTCCTTGGATGTTTGCAGCTTCGTGTGTGTTGGGCCATTTGAAGTTTTCCCATGCTCCTTGCCGGTCTGTTAAGTTGTAATTCTGTGTTTCCCATGTGTTTTATGTCAGGCAATTTCTGTCGCTCTCTCTCAGTATGCCCCCCTCCCTGATGTGGCTTCTAATCCTGCTTTTATTCATTTCCACTGTGTTTTCTCATGTGTGAGTTATTGTCATTAACGCTAAACATCCAAGTTCAATGTTATCTTCTGTGTCTCTACTACTGAACTTGCTCGATATGTCTTCAACTTTTCCAACCTTAGGAAATACAGTTAAGATACACATCTTTAAAGAAGGTTTGGGGAATGTGGTAAAAGAGAAAGCAACAGTACTTTGCATCTGACCCAGAGAACAATCACACTGGTAGCGTCTGCTCATGAGTCTGTCAGTGCATGGGAGGCTTGCCATGTGATATGCTGGCATGGATGGAAAATATAAAATAAGGAATACCAACAAAATCCAGAGAATGTTCTCTGAAAGAAAGGTCAATAAAACAGACAGACTGCTGAGGATTTTCTAAGACAAATGTATGAAGAAAGAAATGTGGGCAGATTTCTGAAATTAAATAGTAAGGAGTTTAGATCGATAGTTAAAAGTGTTTCCCTAAAAAAATGCCTTCAAAATGATGACTCCATTGGTCTATTTCATTGAATATTTGAAAAGCAGATACAAATCCTAAAACTCTTTAAAAACCTGAAGAGGGCAGATTGCTTGGTTCATGCTATGAGACCACCGCTGTCCTCACCAGAGCTGGCCAGAGACACTACAAGGAAAAAGTCAGTGTTCCTTATGAATGTAGTTGTAAAACTCTCTTTTCAAAAAGAAAAAAATTCATTCATGAGCATGTATCCCTTTGTATTTTCTTTTTTTTTGTTTGTTTGTTTGGTTGGTTTTTTCGAGACAGGGTTTCTCTCTGTAGCCCTGGCTGTCCTGGAACTCACTCTGTAGACCAGGCTGGCCTTGAACTCAGAAATCCGCCTGCCTCTGCCTCCCAAGTGCTGGGATTAAAGGTGTGCGCCACCACCGCCTGGCTTGTATTTTCATCTCGAGACAAGTTCTCAGCCGAGCTCCCCAGGTTAGCCATGAACTCCCTGTGTCGTTCAAATATACCTTCACCCTGTGAGCTGCCAGCCTCAGTCTCCCAGTTTGCTGCCCCACCAGGCCTGGCTCAGGTATCATTTCCCTCTGTAAATGTGTGCAGAGCCTAATGAGCTCCCCCAGAACTTGGTTCTAGTGCGTCTCCCTCTGCCCTCCATTCTTTTCCCTCTGTCTTGATTCCCACACCCACTCTCTTCTTCAATCTTAGAATCTAGTTACACATCACTGCCTCCTGAGAGTTGACGGCAGGAGACAAGCCAGACCTCAAGGCTCTGTGTCATGGGATGTCTTCATCATCAGGGAGAGGGGCATGATTAGCCAAAGGAAGGACATCTTCCGATACTGAGATGTTGACTTTTATCTCAGCATGTTTGTGAATGATTTACAGAAAAAGCTACTAAAATCCTGTCAAAGTAAACAATTACCAAGTACTGCAAAGAGAATTGCTAAGAACTACACATTGCCTAATTGGAAGATGCTGTGGCCACCAGTTACATGGAGATAATTTGGATCTTGAGTCTGGACTTCTGGATATATTGAGATGCTTTAGAAGTCTGATATGCTACCTGTCCAGCGGACAGCAGAGTTGGCAACTTGCATTGAGACTTTTTAAGAGCCAAAATGCACCCTGAAGAGACTAAGACATAGAGCCTTTAGATTGCTGCTGGGAGTAGATGAACCCGTGGTCTAAGGCTCCCACCAGACCCAGAGAACTCTGCTCTAGGCTGATGTTAAGGGTCATTTGCTTCATATGTAGTTCTAGGTACTAGGACCAATTGTGTTGCTTTCTGGGCTGGCTGCATAGCAAATCCCTGAAACCGTATTTTCTCTTATACATGGGTATATAAGTTACTATAGATAGATAGAAAGACAAACAGACAGATTGATGTGTGTGTGCAATGTAGTTACCACTGTGTCTGTCTATTATTATTATCTTAAAAATGAACTAGAGGGTCTATAATCAATTAAACAACCCGAGACTCATCTCATTCTCTGTCTCTCTCTCCCTCCCCTCCTCTCCCCCCTTTCCCTCTCCCCTCCCTCTCTTCATTCATTTTCCCTCCCCTTCTCCCCCTGTGTGTTTGTGTCTCTCTGTCTCTCTGTCCCTGTCTCTCTGTTCTGTCTGTCCCTGTGTCTCTGTCTCTGCGCCTCCCCCCCTTTCTGTCTCTCTCTCTCTCCCTCTCTCCCCCCCCCTCTCTCTCTCTCACACACACACACACACACACACGTTGAAAACTTGAGGGTCATTGAGTTTTTCACCTCTCACTGTTCATAACTCTGAGCTGCTATCACAAACTAAGCACTTCTGTCCTGCCATTTATCCGTACTAAACAAGGTGTGAACTGAATTTTGCTGAGTATTTTAACACATATTCCCAGTTTATAAATGAACAAAGTAAAACTCCAGTAAGCTAACTAGCTTATTTAAAAAGTACCCAGTAAGAAGAACAACAAAATTTAGACTTAGTCCCTTGGTTGCCTATTTAACTGCAGATATTTTGTCTGAAGTCAAAGGTCAGTATATAAAAAGGTGTCAGCAGAAAAATCTCCTTTTTCTTGGGAAAGTATTTTGGTATGTAGCCTTGGGACTCATTATGTGCCCTGGCTGACCTTGAACTCATGACAGTCCTCCTGACCCAGCCTCACAAGTACTGGGGTTGGAAGCATGCACCACCACGCTGGCTGAAAATGTACTATCAAATGAAATGTCATGGCTTAACCTGAAATCGCTCTCTGTTGGATGCGGTAGCGGGAAGGCTTGGAGCCTCATTTAAAAATCTGTGGCAACTCAGTCTCTCTCCTCACCCAGTCCTCACAGTTGAATTTACAAGTAGATTTTGTTCATTGTTTCCTGAAATAGTAACTTGTTTTGTTTTGTTTTGTTTTGTTTTGTTTTGTTTTGTTTTGTTTTGTATGTCACTGATGTAACAAAATACCAGGCAAAAGCAACTTGGTTGGAAGGAGACCTTCAGCCTTAGGTTCACACATTTGAACACTTGCTCCCAACTTGTGGACATGGCCTTGCTGTAGGAAGTGCATGGGAGAGGGGCTTGGAGAGGTTAGAGCCTCACCCTACTTCCTATTCCCTCTCTTCCTTGTTTGTGGTTGAACATAGAATTTCTAGGTTCCTCTTCCAGCCACCTGCTGCCCTGCTTCCTCTGCCTTTATGAACTTCCTAAAATAAACTATCTTCTTTAGTTGCCTTGGTCATGGTATTTTATTAAAGCAACAGAAAAGTTAACTATTTACAACTTAAGGAGGGACAGCCCTTGTTTGGGCTCTCAATTTGAAGAGATACAATCCTTCCTGATGGGGACCCCACGGTGGCAGGAGCAGCAGGCAGCTGGTAACATTGTGTCCCTGAGTGAGAAAACAGATGAATGCAGGTCTTTACCTCTCTTTTCCCTTCCCCACCCCCCTTTCCCCTTTGTATTAGTCCAGGATTCTGGCTCATGAGAGGATGCCATCAGCTTTCACAGTAGCTCTTCTCTCCAACACCCTCAAAGACACACCCAGAGATGTGTCTCCTAGTGACTCTTAAGTCTGGTTAGGCTGACAACGATGGTCAATGCTGACATTAGGCATGAGTGAGACCAGGAAACCCAGTGCTGAGCCTTAGCTATCCTGTTATCTCTTCAGAGAATGTCAGCTGGCTGATAATCCTCCTTCTTTAAAGTATACATGATTTTACATGCCAGCGACCAGGACCAACCTTAGCTAATCCGTTCAGTCTTCCCCATGACGGGACAGAAACGGAACGGAAATGCGTTTGCTGTGAGAGGCTCCGTGAGGCTGTTTACCCAGTAAACTCAGTCTGAGGGTCCTGCTCAGCTCCCAGGCGGCAAGCGGTGAAAGGACTTATTAAGCTTGTATGAATGGAGCTAACAGAGCTATCCGACCTCAGGCTCAGGCAATTGCTGTGGCTGTTTCCTGGCTCATCAAGCTCAGCCTGTGCAAAGTGAGAAGTTGAAGCTTATTAATAATCCAGTACCCTGCAGTCAATACACGAGAGCAGAGTATACATCCAGCAAACAGCGTGAGGACGTTTACTACCTCATCTTCAAAAGCAATCTACCATAGGGCGGGATTCAGATATTTAGATAATTCATTAATCTTGCAGCCTTAAAAAATAAAGCACAGGGAAGTGACTATTGTTGTTTTATGCTTGAATGGTGGAACAATGGATTTATAGAACACAAATGAAGACATCTCTTTCAAATCATTTCCAACTTCTTGGTGCATTTGTTCAACTGAGCTTGAACTTAGGAGCTATTGTGCAGAAAAGACCTTTGTCTTCTGGGGTTGTCTACACCAAGCCCAGCAGAGGTTAGCTGAGGGAAGCAGACCTAACAGGAATGCTCACAGTAAATGTGCCCATGAGGAACTGACTACAGCAAGCAGTCGGGGGCAGGGAGGGGGGAGGGGGCACCTTCACCCTGCAGATGTCATGCCAGAAGTCTCAGTGTGCCCAGGGATAGAGTCACAGATTTGGAGAATCATGAGGAACATACTTAGTCCTGTCAGACTCTTGCCTGATGCTCTCCACAATCAATTCTGTGTTTTACCACAACCCCTGGAAGGAGATATACTACTTTTGTATGTGAGAGAACACTTGGGCTCTGAGAGAGCAGGTGTCTTTGCAGACCGAGCTGTTCAGCTATTCAGCTCTGCATCCCCAAGGCATCGTGCCAAGGGCTTTGCATTTAATCCTCTACACAAGGCTGTGGAGGAAGCCTTTAGTATTCCTGTTACCAAACAAGGAAACTAGTTCATAGAAGGATTAAGTGACATTTACAAATGAGGCCTGCTTACCCCAAGCCTCTACTCTTAACTTGACCCAGGCATGTTTACACAGTAGGGCTGCACAAATTGGCTTCCTCTTCTTAGAAGCATGGAGCTTTGTTGGCTAGTTAGTTTTGATTCGTTTATTTCTTGTTTGGAGATAAGGCTCAGGGAGCTCAGACTGGCCTTGAATTTGTTGTATACGTCTGACCCTCCTGCTTCTGCTTCCTGAGTGCTAGGAACACTGGCAGATGTCAGCACATCCAGATGAGATGGTGCTGGGGATCAAAACCAGGGTTTCATGCATACATAAGTAAGTACTTTAGCAACTTGGCTAAATCCTCAGCCATCGGTGAGCTTTTAAAAAGAACGTTGGTGAAGGCACGGCAAGTCCGCACAAGTTGTTTGCACAACTACAGTGTAAATCAGGCCCCAGCATTGCTTTGTGGAAAATCTCTCCCATGTGGGTTTCTTGGACTGGACACACTGAATGCATGTTGGACAGTATGTACTAGCAGAGAACTGACGTTCAAAGCCAAGCCTGGGTAAACACGTCTATAATTTATATTCCAGAGCCAATGACCATGAGGGATATTGCCCTGAAGAAACAGAGCCCATCTAGTTCAGATATTGGGTGTTGTTTGTTTGTTTTTAAACCAATCTATTAAAGAAGTTCTGGATGGCTCTTGGAGACTGTGAGATGTAAGCTTAAATTTAAATCATGTGACTAATATATCCTAAATTAATCCGGGAATTGTTTTTAGATGCATATGATTCTTTAAAATCTCTGTGTGGTGAGCTGAACATGTCACATCCCAAGTTCATACACTGAACCCCACAATGGTATAATTAGGAGTTGGAGCCTTGGAAAGCACTTATGTCATGAGAGCCCTTAATACTGGGATTATTGCCACTATTAAGTAACCCCAGATAGCTCTCACTTTCTATGTCCTATAAAGATAAAGCAAGAAGCCAGCGGCTGGTGCTCACAAGACCTGGCCAGATGTCCAGCCAGCAGTCTTTGAGAAATGCAACCCTGCAGTTTCTTACCTACTCAGTCCAAGCTGCCTTGTTACAGAACCATGAGCTGACCATGGTGTGATAAACAACGTTCTATTACCCAGCATCTCATACCCTATACAAGAGAGTCACCGTATCTGCAATGTTCTATAATGCTATTCTGTGCTACACTGCTGGCCACTCACATGTTGCTTTCTAGGATTTCTGGTTAAAGGCAATAGATTATGACTGGGGAGATCAAGAAGCCCTCCTAAGGCCACTATTTTTTGTATTTGTTACTTAAGATGGTATGTATTATTTCTATTTTTCATTTAGAATATCTTTTAGGATTTTCATACATTGTATTTTAATCATATTCCACTCCTCCCCCAACTCCTCACACGTACCCACTCTAATTCCATATCCACCAACTTTGAGTCCTCTTCTGTAAATGTATTCTGAATTTTGTGGCTGTATGTGTGGGTGTGTGCACATGAGTGCAGTGGCAGCCGAGGCCAGAGGAGGGCATCAGATGCCCTGGAGCTGAAGTAATAGGTGCTTGTGAGCTACATGATATGGGTGCTAAAAACTGAACTGAAGTCCTCAGGAAGAGCATCCAATACTCTTACCTGACAAGCCATCTCACCACTCCACGGTTTGTGCTTTGACTGGAGCAACAGGTACAACTTCTACTTTTGGCAGCACTTAGGACTCTCTGGGTGTTCTTAGAACTGAAGAAAGGGTTTATGTCCTCTCCCTTTGAGCTCCTCTCCCAGGCTGGACTCCCTTACCATGGAAGGGGCAGCACAACCTCGGGGGTTGCTGCATATTGCCTGACATTTTAAAAGCTCACAGCTTCCTCTGTGCTGGGGCTTCCACTGATGTTGAACCAATGTGACTTATAGTAACCCAGGAATCTGAACCACAGACAGCAATAGCCTTATGTGCATTCTTCTGGATCTCCTGAGAGTTTGGACTTGGTGAGAAGAATTGGAAAGTAATAGCAACAGCACAAAAACTAAGAAAGGTGTAACCTGGAGGAAAGTGACTTCTAAGAGAAATGTCTATTTCTGTAATAAAGTTTATCTGTTAAAGGTAAACTTTTAATCTGTGGTCTTTCCCTCCATCCTTGGTTTGCATTGTGGGTTAACTTTACATGGCTGTTTCACCTTGAATCTTTCTTTTGAGGATTTTACCAGACAGTTAAATATCACTGTCCTGAAAAATATTGCATTAGCTGATGTCACGCAAATGAAGGGCAGGTTGAGTGCTGAGCATGATGCTAGACTCTCAATGACCACACGTATGGTTGGAAACACCTCACTGATGACCGCTAGGCAAGTGGGTGTCCTTCATCCATGTCGTGACTCAGAGATCCACACCTCTTCCCATAGGTCAGAAGCCAGTCATGTGGCCCCAACTGAGCAGCAGCTGCGCCATTTTGTACCTGTAGTTACAGTTATGCGAGAGTGTCCACTTTCCACATGCTGGAGTTGCGAAGTTCCGTAATGCTATTTTGAAGTTAATAAATTATGATACAAACTCCTTAGCACATGAGAAAGAAACTGTCACTGTCCTGAGGGACAGATGTGAATCCATCCTGTCTGAGGGGATCCTCTATTCAGAGCATCTTTGGAAAGCTACACGAACCCTGCATCTTCCCAGTTACCAGGTAAGGACTGAGATTTAGGCAGAAGAAAACATTGGAGGAACATTGGAACATTGACACGTGTTTGCTCAGTCCTCCCAATTCAAATTCAAAGTTTTAAATCTAGTTTTAAGATCTGGTAATTGCTTGTGTGCACTTAAGGTAGTGTTTAATATAAGTAGTCTCGAAATCTTTTATTGATTGATCATGGATATGGGTCACTGGATTAAAGATGAGTGTCATGCTTACCTCTGAGAATTGGCTTATAAGAGAGACATTGACAGGCTATCTTGAGATAAGCCCCTCACTGACTCTAAAAACAAAGTTTCCCCTCTTCTACACAGCCAGCGGTCAGAAATATTGTGGCTGGAATTTCCTTCTTAGACATCCAAATGAAAACCAGGGGTGAGTGTCTGCAATTCTCCATGTTATGTTTTGATGCTCCATAACCCAGTTGGATCAAGTGTGCATCATATTTGGTCCTGGGCATGGTTCCTAACTCTGTGCCCTGTGCCAAGCACCAGGCTGGAGATCTGTGAGCTGGGAGATGGGCCAGCTATTTGAAGCACATTGCATCAGACATTCCCCGGGGTGTAAAGGAAGGCCTCCTTGCTAGAAAGCAGGGGGAATTCTGCCCTCAGAGATCAGAGTCAGTAATTTTAACTCCTTGGCAAAAGGCCAATCCTCTAGCTAGCAGCTATCATGTGGCCTGTAGAAAATCTAGACACAAAGCCTCTAGCTCTGGCTTTTCATGCGGACGCTACAGCCTATTCTAGAAGATATTTTGCCCTCTGAGGGTAACCTTTAAGAATGGAGTGGCATTATAAAATCTGACATTAGTAACATCTTAGTAGATTTCTTCACCCACAGACATGTAAATGCTTAGGAGGATTTTGTTGTTGTTGTTTTTGTTTCCGTTTTCAGTGAGAAAAATGAAGATTCCACATTAAAGACCTATCCAAAAATAAAAATAAAAATAGCTCAACCTCTCATTTTCTCTTCAAGTAAAATATAATCTTATAGTTTCTAGGGATGGATAGATAGGTTAGTGCTAATTATTACGTTTGTAACTCAGCCTCTAGTGGTAGTTTGTGAACTAACTTTGTAGCTTCTCTTTTTCAGTTCCGACGTTCCATCTCACCACCCCTCACAGTCAAATGACTCTACAGTCCTTAGCTCTCTCTGTACGCTGTGCAGGTTGTCGTGAACTGCGTTTGCTAGTCTGCGTGTTGATTTGCTACAACGCCCCTCTCAAAAACTTTTTTAAACTTAACTAAAAGTACTGCAGAGTCCATGGGGACCTCACTTTTGAGTGATAAAGGCGGGATCCAGGGTAGAAGCAGCTCATCGGAGAACTAAGCAAAGCATCTGTGGGTGGTTCATCCCTTTTGATAATCTGTTTAGCATCCTACAGTATGTTAACTGAAATACAGTAAATTCATAGGGGAGGAAAGGCTGAATCTTTTGCTAGCTGATCTTCTGTCCTGTCTTAAAGTCTATAATTCAAGGGTCACCAGGGAAAGGAGGAGCAACAGCGAAGACTGAAAGAATGATCTGGAAGCTGCCTCTGACCTCCCTGTAGGCCCGACTCCAGGTCTGCAATGCAGTCCTGGTCTCCTCGCGTCTTTTTTTGGGGGAAAGCTGTCCAGGGCCAGCAGATCCCTCCTGTGAAGGGGTGTTCAAGGAGAACATGAAGGACGTATGGAGTGCTGGCTTTCGTGAGCTGTCACAGCCCCGGCTATGGAATTTACATAAGCATCGTGTGGCAGTGAGAGACCTACAACATCCCATCAGCTCTTCCGTGGTCACATAAGCCCCCCCCCCGCCTATGTGTGAGGGTCTAAGAATGTCACACATATGCTTGTGACCTTTAAAAAATCCTGTTCATTTCAGAGACTGGCATGGTGTGGTATTAAAATGTCCAGGAGGGGGTCTACCAGAGTGGGAAGAGGAGGAGGCAGCAGGAAGGAGCTGGGCAGGAGACCTAACTAGGTGAGAAAGGCTGACATTCCTCACGGTGCCCCAGCTGTCAGCCTGCAGGGTACGGACACATTCTGCCATGCCCTGCCAGGCAAAGAGGCTTACTGGCCTGATCTTTCAGGACCTCGCCAAGGTCTGCTGTGTCCAGGACTCTACAGTCACAAGAGTCAGCGGGGTGTGAGCTGTTCATTTGGTGTGTTTTACTGTTATGAAGGTCACTGACAAAACACTAAGCTGATCTTGTGTGCAGTTTCATGAAGATAGAGTTAAGCTGTTAAGAGCATGCATGCACTCCTCTTACAGAGGACCTGACACCCTTGTCAGATGACCCGCAACTGCCTATGACTCCAGCGTCAGGGGATCTGATAACCCCTTCTGGACTCCATGGGCATTGTGCTCACACGAGCACATATCCACATAGACTCACAATTACAAATAAAATAAATTCTGAAAAAAAAATAAGATGGGTGGGAATAGAGGGAAACTTGGGGCAGGGGACAAATATCAGACACACAGGCGGGCTCACGGCAGCCACATTCCTACATGGAAGCTGCCAAATGTATCGCTTCCAACTCAAATGTTGACCTTAGGATGTCTAGACCAGTGGTTCTCAGCCTTCCCAACACTGGACCTTTTAATACAGTTCATGTTGTGGAGACCTCCCCAACCATAAAATTATTTTGTCATTACTTCATAACTATAATTTTGCTACCGTTATGAATTGTAATGTAAATATTGTACTGTAAATATAATGTAGGATATATGATATGAAGCCCCTATAAAGAGATCTTTAAAATCCAAGGGAGTCACAACCTACAGGTTGAGAACCACTGATCTCCATCACCTCCTCTGATCTTAGAAAGTAGCACAAAATAACAGATTCCCACGACAGCATGGGTGCTCATGTTGATAACTTTCATGGTCACAACACACAATCATGAACTTTAATCATACAAAATCCAAAGAATATAATGCCACTAGTTACACAGGTTAAAATGAATCTGACAACAGAAATGCAAAGAAGACCCAGAGACTCTCCTGTTGGAATCCATGGAGGTGCTCAACAGTATTCTTAAGGGATGGTGTCCAATAATCGTCCTAGCATGCTGAGTTCGTTGTTGTGACTTCTGAATTCCCAGCTCCTCTGGGTGGGGAAAGAAAGTGCATTTGTACAGCCTATAGTTCTTGGAGAAACTGTTTTTGTGTACACAGGTGGACAGAGAAATAAGCATGAAGGCGAGGCACCAAGATTTCTCAGAGTTCAGAGTCAGATTCAAAACTGTTGAATCAGCTCTGGCTGTTTGAAAAGGTCTGTGACCTTAGTTCAAAAGAGCCACAGGAGAAACTCCCAATTGTCAACAAGGAAGAAACCCACTACGACAAGTCAGACAAGTAATGTTTTTTCCTACTCTACTTTGAAACACAGGTTTTCATATTTGAAATAGGAAACAATAAGCTGGCTGATGTGTGAGTAGAATCGCTCTCTTCCCTCTCTGCCCACCTACTCCTGACCTGTAGCTTCAAGGTTAGAGACGGGCACACTTGCTCATTTTCTCTGAAGGAGATTCATCACCACGACTTCCTGTGTCGCCATGCCTCTTCAGTGATGAGATAACACTCCGCAGTGTTGGTTCTTTCTAAGGCTGTGGCACTGATTGAATATGTGGGCAGATAACAATTCAACATTCTGAATTGTGAATGTAAAAATCACAATTATACAGACATTATTGCACTTAAAAAAAAATCAACCCAGCCCGAGCAACAAAGGACCAACTGAACCATCAGGAAGTATTGCACTTCCTGCCCTTTGAGGAGCATTTTGACCTTTCAGGAATCCTAGTGAATTTGGTCCATCAGATATCTAAAAGTGAAAAGACTCCAAATGATGCTGATACTGTAGGCTCCTTAAGGCTAAGTGTTCTTGGTTCTAGGAGGTAAATCACCTCCTTGTCCACATACCGCACAGCAGGGACTCGATTTAGCAAGTGACTAAAGGCCCCTATAAAAAACTCTGGAAGCAAGGGGGGATGGGTAGATCTCATGTCCTCACCTGTGCATGAGAGAAACATAGTTAGCACCCTGGTGTATTAACCATCTCCTCCTACCTCTGGTTCCTACCATACCCAGTCCCACAACTCTTGGGGGCCCGAATTCATCCATCTTTTTAGGACTTATCCTTTCTATGGCTCTGAATACTTTCTCTCCACCTATACATTTGTCTCTTCTCTTTCCTCATGCTGCATCCTTCTAGCTGGCCCATGATGCTCTGGCCTTTTCTTGGTAGATACCGAGGTACCGTGATGATGCTATCCTGCACAGTTACAGAGCATATACTTCCTATCCTTCTGTATTTCTCCATGACACCTCCCACTTTAATGGCTTCCCCACCCTTCTACAGTCAGAAATCCTGCTCTGTTACACAGATAAATACTGAGGCTACATGTTACTTCAGTCAAGATCTCTCAGATCTCCAAATCAGATCCTGTAGTCAAAATGTGAGTGCAAACCACTGAACAGGTCACTCTGTTTCCGGGACCCTCCCAAATAGCTGCTCACATGGTAAATGAAGTTCAGGAATTTTCAAAGCCCATAATCCTGAGATTTTGTGGTCAATATTGTTTTTCTTTTTGGGAGTTTCCACTCCAATCTAAACTCTTTGGGGGGTCCTGACTCCAGCTTATAACTCTCGTAATCAACACAACATTTGCACAGCTGTCTAGGTATAGGTGGAAGGCAGTGTTTCTAAGTGGCAGATAGAAATTCAGTATCGGAATGATGAAACGTTCTGTGTAGAGGGGAAAATATCCATGAGCTTCCTCTGTTGCTATGACCCACAGAGGACATTGAAGTTTCAAGCCAACATAATATACTATGTGTGCCTCCGATTTGGGCAGAAAAGGGAACATGAAGTGAGAGTCTGCACAAGTCCCCTTATGCTAAGACCTTCTCTACTCACCGCTCCAGATTCTGAACTACGACTTGCTGACGTTCTCGTAGATGACGTCACTGATGCAGAACTGTTGCTTCTTCCTCAGCCACATCAGCTGCACGCACTGATGGATGAAAATGTACTGCTCCTAGGACAGAGCACAGATAGGCCTCAGAGCGGAGCATTCGTGAAGGGAGAGAATCTAGCAGACAGCATCTGATGCGAGAGGAAGCCACCTTCGCGCCTTTACAGAGACAATCGTACAGTATTAAAATCCAAGAGATTGGGCTTTAAAAGTGTTTTTATTAGTAATAAGTCTTAGAACTTTTATAACAATATTCAGTTACATGTGTGCATGTGTGTGTGTGTGTGTGTGTGTGCATATGCCTGCGTCCATGCCCATATGTGTGCATGTATGTGGATATGTGTGTAGAGGCCAGGGGTCAAAATCAAATAGCTTCTTCTATCATTCTCTTCCCCATATTTTTGTGGCACAAGCTCCCTCACTGAAGATGGTACTTGTGGATTTGGCAAGACCAGCTAGCCTTCTGGCTCCTTCTGGCTCCTCCTCCTGGCACTAGGAATATAGACCAGTGCTCTGATACCTGGCTTTTAATGTGAGTGCTAGGGTCCCACACTCAGGTCATTAGGCCTGCGCAGTAAGTCCTTTACCCACTGAGCCATCGCCTCTGACGCCCCATACCGCAGAGCGTCTTTAATGCTCTTTCTCTAGCTCAATTAAGGTATCATGAATAAGATGTGGATGTAAGGTGTAAAATGTGGTGATCTGACACTCAGAGAGAGATTAGTGACATCAGTGGACAGGTGTCCCCTCACGTGGTTGCCATTCTCCTCTCTGGTGACAATAATAACCTACAGCAACTACTCTCTGAGCAAATCTCAGGTATTCAGTCCGCAGCCTTCTAAGGTGAAGTTGCTGTGCAGTGTGAGTCCTCACTGAGGAAGCCAGCGGGTATGCAACTTGGTGAAACTAAAACTTCCCACCTTGTCATACCTCGACACGAACTCCCGAAGTATAAATTAAGTAACAAAAAAATGGGAAGGAAAAGATGGGTGAATTCCCTTCTGATTATAAAAGAAAAGGAGATCCTGAAATTATAAGCAAGAGAAAAAAATACAAGTCAAAATTTCACGTTCCTCTATGTAATAAATGGTAAAAGGGAGAAGCACATTGGGCGGGAGATGCTTTCAGAGTTACTCCACAGCGCCAAGGGGTTGGTTTCATACACACCAGGAACACCTACAAATAGACAAACAACCACTATACAAATCCATCCTGGGAGACAGTGTCTTCTCTTCCTAATTTGTAACAGCTCATAGTTATTAAGTGGTTTTTGAAGCAAATTCAGGGAATTTTAAAACATATGCAAATAGTGGCCAAGTAGTTTGGGGAGGTGGTACATGCCAGTCATCTCAGTAGTCGAGGAGGGAGGCTGAGGCAGAGGAACCAGCGTTGAATGTCAGCCTGGGCTGCACAATGAGGCCACACCCCAGAGAATAAATAAAGACCAAATAGTGAAAAAACTGTAAGTTGAAATGGGGGGAGGGGTTTGTCTATGAACTGAGCACAGATAAATAAAAAGGAAAGAAGATTCAGTGATAAATTCGAATATAGTAAGGTAGCCATTATTTCCTATTGTTCATTGGAGATATAAAATTAATAAATGGTGTGGACACAGATAATAATATAAAGTAGCAGAAATCAAAGCTAATACTCCAATAGATAAAGCACTATAAACAGACACAGATAGCAGGAAACGTAGAAAAATGTTTAATGTTTTACACGTGAGAAAACAGTGTGAAGAAGCAATCTTTGAAATGGAATTTAAAAGTTTTGGGTGGTTTGTGATGTATGTGTATCAGAGAATATTTTGCATATTAATGTGCTGTGATGGTTTGTATATGCTTGACCCAGGGAGTGGCACTATTATGTGTGGCCTTGTTGGAGTGGGTGTGGCCTTGTTGGAGTAGGTGTGGCTTGTTGGAGTAGATGTGACCTTATTGGGGTGGGTGTGGCCTTGTTGGAGTAGGTGTGGTCTTGTTGGAGTGGGTGTGGCTTGTTGGAGTAGATGTGGCCTTGTTGGAGTAGGTGTGGCCTTGTTGGAGTAGGTGTGGCCTTGTTGGAGTAGGTGTGGTCTTGTTGGAGTAGGTGTGTCACTGTAAGTGTGGGCTTTAAAACTCTCATCCTAGCTGCCTGGAAGTCAGTCTCTTCATGGCAGCCTTCAGATGAAGATGTAGAACTCTCAGCTCTGCCAGCATCATGCCTGCCTAGATGCTGCCATGTTCCCACCTTGATGAACCTGTAAGCCAGCCCCAAATATATGTTGTCCTTTATAAGAGTTTATAAGAGTTACCTTGGTCTTGGTGTCTGTTCACAGCAGTAAAACCCTAACTAAGACATGTGCTATGTGAAAATTCTATGTCACAGAAACGCATGCATATGTGTGAGCACATAAGTTCACCTGAGTAGCTGAACATGGCCAAAAGCTAAGATAAAATCCCCTGGATATTAAGGTTAGTTATCTCTGTGCCATAAAATAGGTTAGTGTCATGGTTTTTCTTCTTCTTTACTCCAATGGTTTCATTATCAGTGGTACAATTAAACATTACCCCTAAATAAAGTGCAGCCAGGATGTCGACAGGATTTTAAACAGCCTGGTGCAAACAGCTTCACACAAATGATAAAAGCAAACGCTTCAAACTGCTGCTGGTTGGAACCTCCGCTCTGTGTTCTCAGTAAGCTCTGGAGAAGACACACTCTCTCGTGTTATGATAACATCTCACTACACTGAGCCAGCCATGGTGGTCCTCAGACATCACCTCATTAGTTCTGGGTTCATGTGAATGCTGGAAATAGACAGAGCTCTGGTCTGGACTCGTGCTCCAGGGCTGCCCAGTGGCCAAACTTCATGTCAAAATCAAAACCAAGCATGACGCATCTTCAATGGTGTTGCCACAGGCGAGTTGTCCACACCCAAGTGAATAATCGCTCATCTGTGCTCTTTAAAGCATTGCAATTAGATTCACTGGGTCGTATCCACACAGGGAAGCATGAAACCTGAGGGAAGACTGATGGGGGGGGGGGACTCAACAGAAGTGGGAAAGAGAGCAATGGGGGCAGGTGAATGTGTTCTAAATACATTATATACCTGTCTACAGATGCAGGACAAAGCTCATCATCATATATACTCTTCTAATTATTATATATAATTGCTATATGCTAATTAAAAACAAAAACTCCAAACCAAGCCTCCCTCAAAACCAAACTAAAGCAATGAGAACAATGAGAGAGCCATATAGATAGGAGAAGTAAGTACAAGACTATCTATAGACACATCCGTGAGACCTGGAGAAAGCCAAGCTGCCCACGGTGAGGACAATCTGCTCAAAGCAAAACCTCAACTGACCTCCAGAGAGGCGACTGAAAGAGAAACAAGCAAGATGTTGGCTAAGAATAGAGCAGAGCTCAGGGGTGGAGGGGAGGGGTCCTAGCCCTCTGTAGGTTGCAGGCTATGGATTCCGGGAACCTTTATGGATCCTGCCAGCTTAATCCCTGTCTTCTTTATGGCAACTGTGAGTTACATTTTAGAGATGACAAGTGGGGACTCTGAAGAGGTGACATGACTTGGGAAGTCCCAGAGCCAAGGCTCTCGACTTCTCCCAGCCTCTGGCTCTGTTTTATCTCTCCGCAAGGATGGAGAAGCCCTGAAGTGTGGTTGATCAGGTGAGAAAGGGCAGCATGGATTGCCCATGCAAGGATCCCAAGGTCAACCCTGAGGACACAGCTGCCTGAATTAGTCACTTTTGCTATTTAGGGGTGTGATAGAATCCGGAAGGTGGGTATGTGAATTATCAACCAAAGATGAGGAGAAATATACTATTCAGCTCCGGGCTTGATTATATACATAAAGACCAGATCTCCACTGGAGACTGATTTTGTCCTCTTGATTGTCATGCTTGATTGACAAGTGCAAGAAAAATCATTTTGTTCTTTGGTCCTTACTTATTAACTAAGTAAGTTAGCAGGCAGCAGGATTTGACTGTGAGTGGGCTGAAGGACAAGCAGGAGATAAAAGAACTTGTGTTGGAAAATACAGGTTGGCCCGGGAAGCATGCAGAAATGAGGAAAAATAAGGCAAGTGAACAAGGTGTTCTAGCCAGAACCGATAAAGCAGACATAAATAAACAACCGAGGAGGTGTCCGTTCAGGGCTCCTGAGGGAACTCAAGGGTAAAGCTGAGGGAGATGGGGAAAGGAGGGAGCTGAGAGACCCGTGAAACTGAGAAACCCATGCTTCTCTTGTTAATTTGGATCTCCCAGCAAGTTCCTGGAAGGAATAGCAGCCTTTTAAAAGACTGTTCTCATGGAGAAGTCAACCAGAAATGTTACTGTAAAGAATGAAGCTGCACAACTAAACCTGGGGCCAAAAATAAGGGAGAGACAGAGCAGAGTGCTGGCTGTGCAGGAAGCCCCCCCCCCCCCCCCCCCGAGGCTGGTCAGCGTTCTGAGATTATCACACTGAAGACAAACAGTGCGGCAGGGAGGGAGCCGGAGGAGTTGCATGCACAAAGGTAGCTTCCAGAAATGGACTCCGTGGTTGTGAAAAACCAAAAGTAACCAGCCTATAATCAGCATCTCCAAAGTTGTAAGAGGTATAAATCACATAATTCATCAAACAAGGTGCTTAGAATAAGATGTGCTTTGAAGTATGGGGATTTACATGTACCATAAAGCAGTGGTTCTCAACTTCCCTAACGCTGGGAGCCTCTAATACAGTCCTCATGTTACGATGACTCCCAGCCATAAAATTATTTCTGTTGCTCCATCATAACTCTAATTTTGCTACTGTTATGAATTGTAATACAAATACTGTGTTTTCTGATGGTCTTAGGCGATCCCTGTGAAAGGGTAGCTTAATTGCCGAAGAGGTAATGACCCCACAGGTTAAGAACGGCCATCATTTAAGAATATGTATTGTAAAATGGGTATTACATATAAATGTAACAGAGATAGTTTTATTGCATATCAGGATATGCGTTTATGGAAGCAAGCAACCAAAGCTTCGAACTCAAATCCAGCCCCCATTCCCTCCCTCGCCATCTCTCCCGTACCCCCACACCACTTTCCCCCTTCTGATGTCATATGCTCTGGTTTTGTTTTTCAAATCCACTGAGTCTACTTCGTGTTGTCTGATGGCGCATGTGTGGGACATCTACTGGACTGTGGGTAGTTCCCCCAGCCCTGCATCCCTGTAGAAAACTTCCTGCCTCTCCCCAAAGGTCATCAGTTGTCAATAGCATCCCAATGCCCCCCTCTCCACGCTGGAATTTCGCCTGCCTTGATCTTGCTCAGGTTTTAAGCATGCTGTTATTACTTCTACAAGTGCATATTTGCAACTGCTCTGTTGTGTTCCGAAAACAATGCTTGCTTAGCAGTATCTACTGCTTCTGGCTCTTGCGATCTTTCTGTCCCCACTTTCAGGATACTACTCCTTGACCCTCTAAAGGAAGGGGTGTGGCTCAGACTTCCCCTTTATGGCAGGTTACTCTGCAGTCTCTTGTTTGCTGCAGCCCTACCAGTTGTGTGTCTCCATGTGAGCTGCCATCTTCTGCAAAAAGAAGCTTCTCCGGAAAGGGACAACATTGTGCCTGGGTGTGCTTCCTAACTGTCATTAAGACGTTTACTAATGAGTCACTAGTTCCAGACTACCGTGACCTGGGAGCAGGTTGGCAATGAGTACGTTTGAATGGCTCTGCCAAGTCTTGCTAAAATGGGGCTGTGGTGATGGGGATGGGAAACAAATGAATTAAAAGTCAATGTTGAGAGATTCTGCCATTGCCCTCCCGGCTATTTGAGTTATACTGACATCTAGTGGTCATTGGCAGAAGCTGCAGGAGGAAGAACAAGGCATTAAAGCAATCTCTGGTGAGAGAGAAGTCAGGCCTGACCTTGTGCTAGTCCAGAAGATTCTCCTCCCACACACTTCTCCAGGAAAAGCTGCATTGTGCCCTTGAGACCAGGGAGAAACTAATAACCCAGTGGCTTGGATTATGAAAAAGCCACTGTACTTGGGTTTTGGCAGTCACACAGGTATACTCTGGCTGTTGCTGGTAGGCAGTGCAAGGCTGCCTGGAGCTGTCCTTCCAGGCTGAGCACATTCTAAAGCTTCAAGGGAAAGAAGGACTTGGGAGAAGAGGAGGCAAGGGGAACATTGGTTAAGAAGACTGGGGGAATTCTGGGATATACCACCATTTAAGGCATTGCTTCTCAACCTGCCTCATGCTGTGACCCTTCAGTACTTTCCTCATGTTATGGTGACACCCAAACATAAAATTAGTGCATTGCTACCTCATAACTGTAATTTTGCTACTGTCATGGAATGTAAGATAAAGATCTGATATGCAGGATGTCTGATCTGCATCCCCCAAATAGGTTGCAACCCTCAGATTGAGAACCATTGATTTAAGTAATGGAACAGTAGTAGTGTATTGGTGACTGGCAATCCTTAAAACCAAGAGAGACAGAATTCACAAATCCAATTGATTATCAGAAGTGAATGAAGACAAAGAGTCACATGGAGGAAAAAGCCCAGTGGTAAACTCACTGACCAGTCTGTCATCTCAAATATAAATCAAATCGCATCTGTCCCACAGTCTTCTTATCCAAATTGACTGCTACCTTCAGTGAGCTCCATGCTACTCAAAAAGAGTTTTATTTTATTGCAGACACATCTACACGCTCCATATCACTAAGGGGCAGATGAAGCCAGGTAAGTGTAGTCACGGTATACACCATGGCCTTCTGAGAGCGTGATACCTATTTATTTGGAATGGGAGAGTTTCAAATATACACAGCAAGAAAATGGGAAAGACAGATGTAAAACCATTGAGACAGCTGATTAAAACATAAAGTTGGGTAATGGGGTGCTTTCCGTCAAGAGAAAATTTAAGCATACATATGGATTCTGTTCCTACCTCTGTCTGTACCATTGACATTCGGTAGGAGCGCATTTCTGACACCAGCCCTAAGATGTCCACAAATTCATGATCTCGAATGTGCTGCAAGAGTCTGTCGAGGGCAATGAAGGTTCCTGTCCGTCCCACACCCGCACTGCAAAAGAAGGTTCAGATGGCACGTGAGCCACAGCGGGCGTCTGCACCCCTGGAAACCAACTGGCGACCTCTAAAACAGACAGCAATCAAAGGGGAACCTATTCTCCCATAGTGCCTTGCACTTAGTTGGGCCCTGAGAATGCTGTGGTGGCTGGTGCTGCTTAGATGCCACATTTTTGACCACCATTCTTTAAAGAGTAAGGTTTTGCACCATTTCTGCCCTGGGCTCTCTGTTTTTGGAGGAAAGTGAAACCTTACACTGATTGCCCCAATGAGGAATGGTTCACCCTCCTCTTAAGGCAGGGGTGCAGATTAACAGCCTCCTGTCTCAATCCAGTTCAATGGTTTAGTTGACAACCCCACTGCCTAACTCAAGCTCTGGGGCCATACACATTTGTACATGGTACATGGTCAGCTTACCATCTCAGACAGCCATACAGGACACATGCCTCCCAACTGACCCAGCCGTGAATCTGTACAAATCTCCCTGCCATCTTTCAAATGACTACCTTGAGGTCGAACTCTTCTCATCCAGTGCCTGAGCCCCAGAGCTAAGTGTGTGGATAGATATGGGCTGGTATGCCAACTCCACACACTGTCTCCAATTCTGTGTGTTAAAGTCAGTTCTGCCCTTCTGCCAAAGGGCAGAGCCAAAGGGCTCCAAACTCTAAATTACACTGACATTTTGGGTAAAGAGACAGTTGAGCCAATTTAGATGTGGAATTGGCTAGAAGAAAAAACCCTAAACTTGAGTTCAGAGCCCAATTTGCTTTTTCTATTAGGTAACTCTTCTCTCCTGGGGCTTCTCAGATAAAATGATCTGCCACTTGTAAGTCACACCCCGCATGGCACCTACTGCCAGCTGTGATAGTGATGTGCGAGTTTGACCCCACAGGTGCAAGCAGCTTTATTTTCAGAGAACTGTTTTGAGAATAATCTCATTTTCAACAACACGCTCTGAAACCGCCAAAGTCTGAGCTGGGCAGATGAGAAGGACCAGCTCCTTCAACAGGAACTTGGCAGCTCACAAGGTCCTGAACATGCTCACACTCAGAGCACACACATACCATGCACACACATACATGTGCACACAATACACAGGTACGTTCACGCACATGTGTACACATACGTTCACACATATAATGCACACACGTACATTCACACCTATACATACCTCATCAGAACACACACACACAACCACAGGATCAACATTTTAGCTCACCAAGACAAGGTGCTACCTCCCGTATTTGAAATGTACTTGCTCAGGATGGGATAGCTGTGGGCGTGTCCTCCACCTCTACCCCTGATGTGCATCCCAGAGTTTTGAGCCCATACAACCATTTTATAACATCTTGTCACTGGGGCGGACTTTGTGTTCATTTTTGGGAGTACAAGGTTTACTTCACAGGAAGCACTTCCCATGAGGAGTTGGTATGAATTGTGATTTAAAATGATGTTATAAGCCACTTGACCCATTTTATTTTAGGTTTTGAATTTCCAGAAGCAATTTTGAAGGGTAACCACATTTATCTAATACACCAAATACTTTTATGTTTTCTTACCATCTGCTTTCTCTTACGTCTATGTAGATTGTTTTGAGCCATGAGAAGCTTTGTGGAATTTGACCTTGTATTTAACACGCTATATCTACTCTGGATTTCTGTGGTGATGTCACATGGTACTTGACCTTTGGAGACCTATGTGTCAAGATTAGAATCTTAATTTTTCTATGCTCTAGGTGAATAAACCTTTGTAAATCTTTGTATTTCTCTGTTCTCATGTTCTTTTGCTTTTAAAATTCGGATAATCATATTTTAAGCTCAGTATAATGGCACATGTCTATAATCCCCACAACTCAGAAAGCTGAGGCAGGAGAATCACTGCAAGTTTAAGGCCAGCCTGGGCTAAAGAGTGAGTTCAAGGCCAGACTGGACTACAAAGTAAGATTCTGTCTCAAAAAAAAAAAAAAAGTAAATTAAAAAACTGTATTCTACAGAGTATAGTCATGAAATAACGAAACGATAAGTAAACAGTGTTTACAGCAAAACATCAACTAAGTACATATTTTAAAATAATAATTTATGATTAAATCTAATCAAGGTTCAATGGAGGGGGGGAAATTTGTGATGGCTAATATTGTCAACTTAACAGATCCAGATTTGCCTAGGAGACACACCCCTGGCATGGCTGTGAGTTTGTTTCTAGACAGGTTGACTGGGGTGGGAAGACTTGACCTGAAGGCAGGCAGAACCACTGCATTGGCTGCAGCCTTTGCTTGAATAAAAAGAATGCTGGACATCACCAGTGTTCATCTCTCTCTGCTTCATGACATGGCCACCTTAAGCCCTTACCACCCTGACATCCTACCAAGGCAGACTAAACCCTTGGACTCAGCCAATTTTCCTACAGTAATTATTCTCAGGCATTTTTGTCACAGGTAACTGACAGAAAATGCCAGCTGAGGTTACCTGCAGTGGATGACCATGGGCCCTTTGCTCTTGGTGGCTTGCTGTCGGACCGTGTAGACGAACTGCAGGATGCTCTCGGCAGCGTGTGCTGGAGGCACACCGTGATCGGGCCAGGCCGTGTAGTTAAAATGCATCACATCCTGTGCCTCGTCAGCCTGCAGGGGAGAAAGACCACATAGGAGTCACCTCATCTAACGCTCGGCCACCATTGAAGACCAAGGTGATGCTACAGCCTTCTCCCTCTTATCACCCATCTCTTCTGAGCTCCGAGCACCTACCTGGTACTGATCAGGTCCTGAGGGGAAAGGTTTGTTGTAGTTGAATGAAGCCACAAGAGGTGGACCCATAGGTTAACCCATATCTGTTAGCCAGTAGGTAAGAACGAGAGCTTATGTAGACTCAGGTTGGCATCCTGACTCTGCCAATTAGAAGCTGCCTCAGCTCTGGCCAGTACATTTTTGGAAGCTACCATTGCTGTTCTACTTAGAACTATCTGCCAGCCCAGCATATCACTTTCCCTGCTAGTGGAATCCCTGGTCCCTCATGCAGAGACATCCTCTAGACCATGAGCTTTCCTGGTCCCAGGAGGTCACATTCATGTGCCAAAGCATCCTGCAGGTTGTATGAGCAGTGCACAGTAATCCATCTCTCCATCAGAACTGGCCAGCACTACAGTGGCATTCACACCCCCAGCATTCCCAGGGGGTCTGACTGAAGTCTGACTCTAGCTGCATCCACAACTGAATATGACACATTCCTTTGACCCTTGCATATTTACCAAACATACACTTTTCAAACAACAACAAAAGGCATTTATCTGAGAAGTCCTGCTCTGAGATCTGAGATGAGGAAGCCTGGTCTAAGACAGATTCCCCGGGCTTCAGTTTTCTTGTATCTAAAAACGACCCAGCAGTATCAGGCCTACATACACTAAGCACAGGAAGTGAGTGACGGGTGGTGCATGTAACAGATCACAGTCATCAAAATGACTGTGTAATCACTAGCACAGGCTTCCATCTGCTCAGTCATTTGTATGCCTTGTTCTAAGGTAAGTCAGTTTGTATATTATTGTGGGGCTTTGAGGGTCCTGTTTGGGGTTTGATTAAATAGCTACAGAGACATCTGTAGAGTATAAGGCTGTTGGCCTGTTTGCTGGGTCAGCCTCTCCCTCTGCTCCAGCTCCAGCCACCAGCTCTTTATTCCTCAAAGTCCACACTTCCTTCTCATACAGAAAAACTATTAGCATACATAGTGGGAGAGATTCCTGCCCCAAAGCAGCTAGGTTTCTTTTCTGGGCAGGCGAGGAAGTGATAAACATTTATATATCCTGCCAGCCAGGCGCTGCTGGCACAATTAGCAATTGAGAAAACAACACACCTTCATAGCCAGTTGATACAATCTGTGTGGGAGTGAGTTACCCCAGTAGTATATTAATCCTATTCATATTGGCCCATGCACGAATTTCTCTTTAAGCTAGATATATAGCCACCAGGGTAAAGATTCTTCAAGATCAACATCATTTAGTCTCCAATAAGTTAGAAGAATGATTTGTTCTCTTGTCATTAACTGTGGGGCTGGTTCCCACATCAGTCTCTTCTCAACTACCTGGTTCATTCCTCAAACTTGCAAAGCCACTACAATACCCAGTAGTTAGAATATTCTAGCAAAAACCTTGGAAGGCCTGGAACTCACATTTATATTCTGGAAGCAGAGAGAAATGAATTGCAAAGATCAGAACCGAGCAGTCTTAAGCAGAATTTGCATCTATATAAGTAGATTTGTATATAAATAATATGTGCAAATTCATAGTAAGATTTAAAGAGATAACAATCCAATTTCTTCAGCTATACCCACTGCCCTTTGGCACTGTATGCCACCCACAGGCAGCACAAAGTGTTCAAAGTAACCCATCTATAATAAACTGTGCAGAAGAGCAAGGGTTTGACACCATGGGCATTCAAAGTTAGACATCAGCTAGCCTGTCTTGTCTAGAAAGAATCACAAAACATGACAGCTCTGTCCACAGGCTGATCATCTTAGCACCTCTGCACGGTCACATTCCAGTGTAGCCAATCTGGAAATGCAGTCATCTTAAGAGTACAAGTGAATGCAAAATGAGGAAAACCACCAGGCTGTCCCTGGTCCCCCATGGCTCCAAGGCAGGGCCACAGAACTGGCCACAGGCTTTTCCGTTGTGAGCAAGGCTCAGAGTCCACAGGAATGGATACGTTGTTGATATTCCCTCAAGTCACACCAGTCCCCAAGTACTGGGAAGTAAAAAGCCGGTGTTGCCGTCATTTTCCTTGTTTAAATGAGAAAAGACTTCTGTTTGAGCTGACCCGCTTACCTTAAATTCTCTAACTCTGATTTTCTCATCTACATGTTTTATCTTGTTGAGAAGATACCTGAGAACTTTACACATCTCAGTATGGAACAAAGCAAGAAGAGGAAAAGATTGGTTCTTACAGATCAATGTTTTTTTGACCAATTTAGACTGCCAGCTTACAGCCAAAAGAGGGCACCAGACTCCTGTAACCTCTGAACTGCCCTGTAGGCAAACACTGTTTACTACTTTATTTCTGCTCTTGACACTCTTCAGGTTTGTCACTGAAGGATGGGGACATCATTTAAGACCAAGGTCAAGAAGCATATTATTGATTACAGGATGATCTGTGTACGTCTTCCCTGTACAGGGAGCAGGCATGAGAACAGACGCTAGACTGTGCTCTGCATGTTTTTTTGGATTTTTTTTTTTCCTGTTCCCAGATGCAAACCTGGGAAAGATTTGTTCTCTATTCTTTAGCAGTTTGCACTGGGTTTCTTGCAGAAACAGCCCAGAAAGCAAACTCAGTTTAAATGGTGTTAAGATTGTGAGTTATCACCTCTGGTAGGAAACCTATTGATCTGAATAGTGCTTTATTAGTTTTGAAATAGCTCATTCTCGAATTTGTTCACTCCAGGGAGACAGAGCACTTGCTGGTGACACTGACGGTTTCCAGTGGGAGGAAGAGACGAAGAAAGAAGACTGCCAGGGCAGTGTGCTTAGATGGAGCGGCATGCAGGGGACCTGGAGGTAGGCAGGAAGGAGCTGGAAGCCCCAGACCTGGGAAGCCTACTAAAGGAGAGTGGCCTGCTTGAGGAACAGGATGAGCGGGGCAATTCAGAAGCATGGAGCAGATGGATCAGCCTGTTCCATGCTGACTGGGGTGTGCCTGGATTTGTTCATGCGCCCCAGGGAGAGCTACTGCCATCAACTAGTAGTTAAGAACGGCTTTCTTTCTTTCCTTCCTTCCTCCTTCCTCTGTGCATGTGTGTGTGTGTGTGTGTGTGTGTGTGTGTGTGTGTGTGTGTGTGCATAAAGTTTCCTTTTGGGGGGGTGTTATTTTTTTTTAATATATTTCATGTGAGGCCACATTTATCTATCTATCTATCTATCTATCTATCTATCTATCTATCTATCTCTCTATTATATGTAAGTACACTGTAGCTGTTTTCAGACACACCAGAAGAGGGCATCAGATCTCATTACAGATGGTTGTGAGCCACCATGTGGTTGCTGGGATTTGAACTCAGGACCTTTGGAAGAGCAGTCAGTGCTCTTAACCGCTGAGCCATCTCTCCAGCTCCCAAAATTTCCTACTTTCCTTTTTTTTTTTTTTGGTTTTTCGAGACAGGGTTTCTCTGTGTAGCCCTGGCCGTCCTGGAACTCACTCTGTAGACCAGGCTGGTCTCGAACTCAGAAATCCACCTGCCTCTGCCTCCCAAGTGCTGAGACTAAAGGCGTGCGCCACCACGGCCTTATAAACACCAGTAAGGGGGTAGCTAATTGAGTGTTTATGTTGTTATTATGATGAGTAATCTTTGTTTACATAAAGATTCAACACCTTTTCTGGAAAGGTCCAGGTAGATCTTTCAGTACTTTTAGGTACTGTAGCCATTCGGTTTCCATGAGCCAGAGTACGTCATAAATAAACGTGGATCGTGAGTCAGCAGAACACTCTGAGCACTGAAACCTGAATTTCACATAATTGACAGGTAATATTTCATGTGACATAATCTTTAAATTTTTTTCTTGGAGGTTTGGGTTTCATTGTGTGATCAAGGCTAGCCTTACACTCCCAATGCTTCTGCCTCGGCTTCCTAAGTGATGGGTGGTTGGTAAGTGCCACTATCTATGAATGGCCAATGTCATATGAGATATTATCTAACTTTTCTTCAGTCCTTTCCGTTTTTGTGAAGAAGGAACTCAGGCGTTTGCATGCACCCTTCTGGGCACTAGGCTGCCTGGCTACATCTCCAGATCTGCCAACATTTGAAAGCAGAGAAGCCACTCTTAGCTGATGGGGCTTTACAAAACAGGCAGGGGGTGAATTTGGCTGTTCCACAGGTGACAGTATGCTCTCTCCTGCTTGGCACCACTAGGAAGACCTGTCTCTATGCAGGAAAGAACAGGGCAAGAGGGCTTCCCAGCCAAGTTTTGTTCTCAGCAGATAGCCTGAGAAGGGGCAGAAGCTATATCCTATGGAACGCTTATCTGTAGAGAGCAAATGGGATGACTTTGGTTGAAGTGAGCACTGGAGTGTGGGGCAAGTGAACCATGCCACCAGACAGAAGAACTGGTAAAGATGAGCAGGCCCAAACTCTGGGGACTCTTAGAATTGAGAACAGCAGGCATGGGGCCAACTCTCTGCCAGACTACCTGTTCTATAACATATAACCATGACACCTCACTGAGGAGACCATGACAGTTGTCATGTAGATTAAAAACCTGGAGTTCTCCATGCTAATGAGATATCTAGATAGGCCCTGAGTGTTTAGCCAATGAGCTTCCCTTCCTGGGCATTCCTTCTGGCAAAAGGTATTTAATCCCCAGTACACCCTGAATAAAGATGCATGCGTTCACATCCACCATTAAATAAAGCAGTTTGGACAAGGAAGGAGGACCATCTCCTTCATCAAGGATTGCTGGAGTTGGGGTGGGGCTTTATTATAAACAGCCACACCTAAATCTCCCAGAGAAGGCCTTCTCTTTTCTAATCACTCTGTATGCTCACTCAGAACCAACCCAGATAGCACCCTATCCCCTGGCTCTCTGTCTTTCCCTTCCTTCCTGGTTCATAAACGCCCTGAGGGACAGTGCAGACCCTCAGACCCCCATTTCCAACCCCCATCAGTATCCCAGTATCTGGGTACACAGGGGACTGAGAACCAAAGCTTCTGTCCCAGACCCCCTTGTTTCTCACTGGGGAAACATGGCTGGGACTCCTATAACGGACTGTGTTCTGCCTCTCCTGAGTGGCTTGCTGGGGGGGCAGACATGCAGCCCACGACTGGAGCCTAGCACAGAATTGGTCAGCCTGGGCTTAAACACTTGTCCACAGAGACAGAAGCGAGGCAAGAAGACAGATCTTTCTGGAACTCTACCTAACTTGAAGAGAGACATGGAACCATAGTTAAGGAGGTCTAGACATTGAAACTCACAGAACAAAATTCTAACTATCAAGTCCCAGTTCCAACGTTTAATTTGAAATGCACCTGTGCCTCCCACACCTTGCTGTCCATCTTATCTGATTAATGCCAGTGAGGAGAACACCTCCCTCTGGTTGTGGCTAACAGCCCTGCACAAGTTTAAGACGGACCAATGCAGACATTTCTTTCATCTCCTCTGGCCTTTGAAGACAGCATTGCGTCCAAACCACTCTTGATAGAAATAGTAACTGGACTGAAAGCCAGATCTTTTTTCTCTTGCAGGTAGCAGCGTGGCAGAGCCTGGAGCACTCACGATCTTACACAGTGACGGTTTGATCTCCAGGTTCTTGTGTGGGGGGTGTGGGTGGGCTCTAGAGATGGAGACCACCCTCCCTGAATCTGTCGGAAACTTACATAGTTGATTCGGAAGTGTCTGCTGGCCCAGTCATCCTCCTCTTCCTCAGAGACCATCTCCACGGTGATGTCCCCATAAGCAATGGGTTCTTCTGTGAATGGCCAGTAGTGGTCACATTTTACCTGAGGCAACAACAATAGGATGTTAAGAGACAAAGCAAAACTAAAAAGAAACCAGGGAAGAAATAGTCTGTGCTCACTGAAGGAGAGCAATGATCTTCCTTTCAAAAGAAACATGCAGCCCCACGGAGAAGGTGAAAACGAAGCAACGTCAGTCACCTTCCTGACAGTGGACACACATACTGTGTGAATGGGGCAGGCATGGCCGCTGGGCACTGGGCCACACAGGTACACACCCTTCTTTTCTCATTGCACTGAGTGAGCATGACGATGATATGGGACTTCTGCTGGAGGACCATCTTCCAGAAATCATTTCTGGTTTCCGGCAGTGGACCCTGGGTGGCAATGTACTCCTGAGGTGAGTTGTAGCCCTGTAAGAAGAGTGAGAACGTCAACACTTCACCAGCCAGCATCACTGCCAGATGCTGTTGGCCGTTCTCTACCTGTGAGGACAGCTGGCATTTTGCTGATGACGCAGTTGGCAAAGGATCACACATCTATATAACGTTTCCTTCAGCTTATCATGAAAGGGATAATCAGAGGGATTATATGGTGGTGTGGCTTTAAGCTCTGCATTTTAGAAGCCTATCAAATCATGTCCACACCTTTTACGTCAACCACAGTCTTTATCGCGGCTTTAAGTGCACAGGTGTGCAGCTGTAGCCCTCTGAATCTGGGCTCCGGAGTCTAAACACAGAGGAGAGGCCCTTCAGTGTCATGACTTCCTGCCTCTCTGCTAGTCTCTCACAGGGGTCTGTCAGCTTTTCCCTTTATCAGACAGTGGTTCTCAACCAGCAGGTTATGACCCCATTTCACAGGGGTTCCATATCAAATATACTGCATGTTAGATATTTACATTGTGACTCATAATGGTGCAAAATTACAGTTATGACAGAGCAATGAAGTAATTTTATGGCTGAGGCCACCACAACGTAAGGAATTGTATTAAAGGGTCTCAGCATTAGGAAGGGTGAGAACCATTGCGTCCTGTTTTCTGCATAGGAGCAACAGAAACTTCCTACTGTTCCTGGTGCTCAGTTGTTGGGTGCGGTCAGTGGCTGCTTCTTCACCTCATGCGAAGCCTTAGCCCCCCATGGCCTTCCACTGCCTGGACTGTGTGGTTTTGAGCTTTGGATGACTGGTTTTTTATTTCTACTTACAGGAATATAATTGGCATTGATGTAGTCTGTTCCTTCCTCTTCATTCATGGAGACTAGCCTCACCCGGCTGAAGTCGTCTATGAAGAGCAAAGAGAAAAGACACATTTAAAAAATCAGAACGGAAGGAAGAATCATTCTGGCCGTCTCTAGCAGATACCAAGTTAAATCAAATGCTGAGGAGAGAGGTAATCCACTGTAGTCTTAGCTTCTCCTTTCAATAACACACGACTATCTTCCAGCTACTACTTCCTCAGCTCTTCTGCCATCTCTGGAAAAGTCATCTGCAAAGTGCTTCAGGCAGGAACTTAAATGTCTTTGTGACCATATGGAAAGCTATAGTATGTAGCATAAATTTATGATTTTCTTCTCACACAGCAACATCCAAAGAATCCACTACCTTACCCAGAGAACGGAAGTCACATGGGCCCTTTTGAAATGATTATTATACTTATTAGTTTAATTTTTTTGTTGCTGGACAAGAAATTGAATGTTTAAGGTGAATGCTTGGGTGCGTGTCTGTGTGTGCACGCACACACGTGCGCATGTGTGTGTGTGTGTGTTCACCTGCCTGCATATTAAGAAATGACTACTGGAGTTAAGCGAACAAGCCATCTCATATTGTTATTATTTTTATGTAAAAGTGTATAAAGCCCACTCCATTATAAAACTTCCAGTGTTCCCACAATGTTATTAACTAGGGTCCTCATGGTGTGTTTAGACTCCCTAGACTTGGTCGTCTCTATAAAACCAACACGTGGCGCTCTCCAGCTGTCTCTCCCCAGCCCCAATCCCGGTTCGCTCTCTCTGGTGTATTACAGTATTGTCGTTGACCTCTTTGATTTTGGTTTTTTATCTTGGTTATTTCTCCCCATTCTTTTCCTTTAGTGTATTCTGGTTTATATTGCTAACTTCTTTTTCAAACTTTTATTGATGTATATTTATCCTATGTGGTGTGTTTCATAAAGAAAATCTCTGGTTCTTGACAGTAACCAGGTGTCAGTTGGACTCCGTCTCAGACTCATGGGCTCTTTTTCTCTGATTATTACTGTTACCTTTATAAATATGTAGTACAACCTGCTCAGTTTATTTAGTGTTGTTTATATGTAAATGACTTCAGTGTTGATCTCTTGGAATTGGATAAATAGGGAGCTCGCCCCTGGGGAGACCAATGCTCCCTTTCTTAGCAGTCATTAGCTGCCTGGAGTCCTTTGTCTAGGGGTACGGAGGGTCCAATGATCAGATGTAATTTATGTGAAAGCAGTATAATGAACCCCCCCCCCCCAACACCCCCCCCCCCCCAATGAGACCAGTGCACCAGCCAGGTCCAGGCAGTCTCAGCGATGGCCCTGCAGTTCAGACCACACCTGAGTCTGGCTGGGAAAGAGCGAGACCAGTTAAGCTGCAGAGGCAAAGCTTTGACCTTTAAAAGGCAGGGCTGGGATCAGGGCTATTGTCCAGCTTACAAGGCAGGATGTTTGTGTAGCGGTTTTTGCATCGGTTGAGAGGAAGATCTGCCGCGAAGTGTGGAGTATCCAGTCCAACCAACTTCAACTCCTGCAAACAAGAGAGAGCAGGTTTGAAGTCTCTGAACCCAGTGCAGACTGGATGGCTTATGGTTCACCTGGGACTCCGTTCATGGATTGAACTTCAACATGCCCTTGGCTAGCGGATAACGCCGCGGTTCCTTCTAAGGGCACAATGTGCTTGCTCATCCACTCCGTTCTTGTCAGTCAATGAATCTGGGTAAGACTTGGGTGAAATCGGAAGTTCACTATGGGCTTCTTTAGTTTGGTTTCTTTTCCTGTCTCTACCACCAGCCAAAGAGAGTTTGTGGGCAGAAAAGCTGCCAATGTCAAGATGAGGAGACAACCTGATTCGGACCCACAGCCTGAAGTAGAAAGCACGCCGTGGAAATCAGATACCCGTGAGTGTGAAAGCCAATCATTGCAGGGACTCGGGCCTTTTTTTTTTTTTCTCATTAAAGAAGATACTGTCAATTTAATTAATGCACATTAATTCCTAGTTAACATCAAATTCATCTAAACCTCTACATTCATATAGATTGTTAATAACAAAGCACAAAAATGTGTAAATTGATTCATCTATGGAAGAAGCACAGGCGTGGGAAGTCATGTGACTGCATTCCTAAGTATTCTATAGACGAACTCCTCATTGAAGGTCATTTCCTTAGCTTATTAAACACTTTTAATTTAGAAGGAACCAGAGAAGTAGAATTTCTAATGAGAAAATCAGGAAAAAATGACTAGGATATTAAGTTAGAGTTGCTATTTCCTTATAAATTAACCGTGAGGGACTCAGGTCTTCAAGGTTGTTTGTCAGCATGGCTGCAGTCAAGCACTGTCCTCTATGACATCTAGACAGCTTGAGCTTCTCACAGATCATGCGAAGTAAGATCTACGTGGGACACGGGGTGTGGGAGGCTTGGTAAGGAAAACGCAGTCCAGGACTAGGATAAGGACGGCAGCTCCTGGAGGAGTCGTTCACATAGACCTTCCCTATTCTGTGAGGAAATGTGGGTATCTGTTTTCTCATAGAAATAAGCCTTAAAGACGTAGTGAAAAGGTAGAGTAAGGAACAGGAAGTAATCTTCATGTTGTCAAATAGCCAATTAACAGTCTCTAAACACTGGTGACGGGACCTGAAGAATAAAGACGAATTGGCAGCGTGGATGTGGGCCCTAGTGTGGAAGCTGGCACACTGGATTGATGGCTGGACATCTGCTGACCTACTGAGTGTCTTTACTATAGCCCTTACCACAGCATGCATGAGTGTTTTTCCTATAAGCAGACAACCAGTGTAGTTCAAAAGATTAAGTGACTGTAAGAGGCATTTCAGCTGTTTATACCCCGTGTCTTATAAAACAATAAGGAGGTTGCATACTCCCAGGTCACCTAGCAGTCCACACTATGGTCTACTGCACTGGTAATTTCTGGGCTTGTACCATATACAACTGAAAGAGCAAATCTAGTAATGTCCTGAAACACTCCAAGAGGTATTTTTATTGTTTTTATTTTATGTATGTGTCAGTGCAAGTGAACGCTCTGTGCGTGTGCGTGCTATGGAGACCCTCGGTATTTGGTTTTACTTAACATAACGTGAGTCGCTTTCATAAGCTTCTTGAGACAGCTGAGGAAGGGTACACTTTGCTTACACTTGATGAGTTCAGGTCTTTTTTGGCATGTGTTTGTGCAAGGTGGGTGTGTATGAACGTGTAAGGGTGTGTTGGCATGCATGTGGCTGTGCCTGTGTGGTGAGGCTGAGGACTGTGGTGGCTTCCCCAATGGCTCTTCCACTTCATTTGCCAAGTCAGGGTCTCTGACTAAGCCAATTAGCAAGGCTGGCTCACCAGTTTGCCCTGAAGATCCTGAGTGCTGCGATTCTAGGTCACCCCTCTTGCAAGGCCTCTACACAGGCGCTGCTGATCTGAACTCTGGAGTACTCACACTTTACCCAAGGTCATTCATCCCTAGCCCCAAAGGATGCAGCAAAGCCCACAAGTTTCACACTTCATGTCTCTTCTCAATGGTTACTTTAAGGAATTGAAGCTAGAGGCTACTCTGAAAGAAGAATTTGTGGATCTCTGAAAGATTTTAAGGGAAGAGACGTTGACTGAGAGGAGAAACCCTCACATCTTGGGCATCTGATTCAAGCATTCTTCACAGAGCGCAGGCTTTGGGAATTCAGCTTTTGGTCTTGGGCCTCTTTCAAATTGGAGGTCCTTGCTGCCAACTGATATTGGCCTGCACAGTTGCCATCAACACGAATGTAACAACCTCAACGGACCAGGTGTTTCTTTCTTGTTAATGCTTCATCATTTTTGGCTTCTCAAGATTATAAAATCTTACACTGTTTGGAGTATGAGATAGTCATTCTTGAAGCTAAACTGGCAAGGAGGTGCCTCAGCCCAAATTTAAGTTTTTTCCCCTATTTCAGATAAAACCTTTGCACCAATGCCGAGAGCAGAAAATTGCCATTGTAATTGGGCAAGTTTCTCACCAAGGTTTTCCAGTGGCTTGCTATATCACTCTTGTGAGACACATAAAAAAAATCTCTAGTTTTGGAAAATTTAACCCAAATCAGGATTATTTTTTAAGGTTAATTAGAGCAATTGTGAGCTTATTTAAATGATGCCTTTTCTTCCATTGATTAAGATATTTGACAAGTGGACTTTCTCTAGAAAGAACCATAAAGGATAATTTGTCCAAAAGAGATAATTTTTCGAAATACCTTCCTTAGTCCCATGTGCCACTTGTAAAGTATAGGTCTTTTGAAAGCAGCTCAAAACTCCTCAGCATAAGTTTAATTATCCCCAAACAAATCTTATAATGCTTCCATCCTTTGCTGGCTTATAGACTAGCAAATGGAATTATTACACTCCATAAAGGCAAGCATTGCCCTGTGAACACCAGTTGTGAAGCATTCAATGATGGTATGTTTGTACTTGTTTTTACTTTGCCTGGCTTGGGTCTATAATGACTCCTTTCTTCACCATTGTGTGGACAGAGTTACAACTCTCCTTAGCTTTCTGCCTCCAATTTGGATACAGACTGAAAAGCTACTGGAAAAGACCTGGATACAAAAGAAACCTTGGAAACAGACCGGGGCTGGAGAGCGGGCTGAGCACGTGGAAGCTGACTCTCTAAGAGACCTATAAGCCAGTGCTGCCATCCCAGTTGAAAATGCCCTGAGTTGGTAAGAGCTGCTTAACTGACTGAACGCCACAAATGTAAATTAGCCAAGTTGAATTGCAGTAGAGCAGGAGGTGTGCGTACACACCCACAGCCTTGCAGACTTTGTAATTTAGCTTGTCACCGAGTGGAAAATCAAACAAGTTTTCAGCTCAGTAACTCTGCAGGGATTTTCTCTCTAACTATGTAGACACCACAGAGGCTTAAATCTTCATTATGACAAAGTGTAGGGGTGATGGGCTGAAGCCGCATAAATCATTTTCGAGTTTCTATTTGCCAATTTTGCTTTTAATCTAATCAATCATCGTTTTTGTTTATTGGAGACATCTCCATGGGTTGAATGATGCTCACCAAGGAACTGTGTTCATATCAGAACCTATGAATGTGATCCTTTTGTAAAAGTCTGTGGGGATAAGTCACTCTGTATGGATTACCAGATGAGGAGCTATGTAAAGGACTGCTTAGAGTCCGGCTTGATGTAACTGCCAGTCGAGGAACACTTGGGGCCACCCAAAATTGAACAAGGTAAGCAAGTACTCTCCTTGGAGGCTCCAGAGGGAGAGCGTGGCTCTGATGAATCCTCATTTTAACTCCTGAATTTGACAATTTGGATCAACAAAGGTCTGTTGTTTTAAGCCAAGAACACTGTGATGACTTGCTGGGGGCCTAATAGAGCCACCAAGCCCAATGGCAGTCTATATTGGGCCAGAGACAGTTGAAGCACCCAACTCCAGAGAAAGAAAGTACAAACTTGTACTCTTTGTGAGTTTGTGTGTGTGTGTGTGTGTGTGTGTGTGTGTGTGTGTGTGTGTGTGTGTGTACTGCCATAACTAAACACCACAGAGTTGTGATTTTAACCAAAGGATGCTATTAATGTTTCATAGTCATGGAGGCTGAAAAGCCCCACACCAAGGTGCCAACAATGTAGACTTCCTTGTTAATCTTTGGCTTGTAAGCAGCTCTGTGTATTCCCATGTCTTATCCATGTGAAGCTCAGGGGAAGAAGAAGACAGCAAACCCAGTAGTTTCTCTTATCATAAAGGCATGAGTTTCACCACCAGACCTCCAGCTCCATTAGTTTTTCTATCCTAATTACCTCCAAAGGGCCTCATCTTCAAACACTATCAACGAGGCCAGGCCTTCCACAGATTGGAAGAACATGGTCAGCCAATCATCATGGAAAGCAAACATTGGCTGTGTTCCGCTCTTAGAGCTGGCAGCACCATGAGCAGATAGCAGTACTTAGTGTTGACCTTGGAACAGACTGGAGATTAGAGGCAAGTGATTTGGGCCAATAGAGCAGATGTCCCCAGGGGAGACAAAGCAAGGGGAAAGGGCAGAGGGCCCATCTGCTGCAAGTTAATGGCACAATAGAATTGTGGTGTATTCTTATCTTCAGGTGACCATCAAGGGGGATGAAGAGAGTAAGCTCTCCTCTAGTGTGGTACTGTATGAGCCTTCTGGGGCTGTCAGGGCAAGGGGCCACAAATACGGTGACAACATCAAATAAATTTATTCTTTCCTAGCTCTGGAGTGCACAAATCAAAAACCAAAGTATCAGCGGGGCCACACCCCTCTGTGATGGTTGTGGTGGGGATATCTCATTGGCTCTCTTCACCTACAGCTCAGCTGTATATCCGATGATCTCTTCACCTTTGGCCACTGTAACTGTCTCCATCTATCATGGTCCTATCTGAGAATGAGATACCATCCTGTGTCAGGGAGACAATGGGACCTCGGCAGATGGGCGAAGACACAGTTCGATGCATCACACAAACCTCAAGGAAAGTGACCAGTGCCGATGGGAGTCTGATGGGTGGGTAGTGGAAGGGTAGAAATAAAAGACACCAACCCCAGGGATGTCTACAGTAGCTCACAAGGATGGGGAGACCAAGATGCATCTCATTTGGGGCAGTACACAGACCAATGCCATAGTGCTAGGATAGGCTCTTGGAAAGAGATCAAATTCTGGGAGTGACAGAAGGAGAGGAGGGAAAGTCAAGCCTGGGAGCAAAGATCTTGTACCCCAAAGTGATGGGGAGATTTGACGTGATGTATGCCAGTGACAACTGCAGGCCCTCTCCAGGGAACAGGGCTGAGGCAGGCTGAGGTGGCACCACCATCGGAAAGAAAGAATCACTTGTACAATGTGCGGCATGCTACGTGGTTTTACGTTCATCTTTGTAGCCATCTTTCTGAACAAAGAGTGTGAGGACCTTCACCTTAATTCCAAATGTCAGAAATCAATGGAAAAGCAAGACCTACATGGAATGGCAGGGGCACAGCCCCACCTCAAGCTCTGAAGTCTGGTTCTTTAGAAGCTCTTTCACCAGAAACATCAGAAATGAAGCTGTCCGGTTACCGGTTCCCAACCTCCTTAAAGAAAGATGTATATTTCCGTCAGAGGAATCACCAGTCTTTCTCACAATTCCCAAATCAGATACCGAGTACGAAGGGAATTTATTCAGGGAATAAGAAGTAGAAAGTCATATAGCTTCATGTATGACTTAGAGCTGTATTGGTAATATATGTAAATCCAGACATTATCTTCAATTTGCATAATGATTACAAACGATGCAATTTCTCGATCCATGTTTGATCTTTCAGTGTTCGTGTGGAAATGAAGTGAAGTGGCGTAAACGAACGCTCATATGAGCAGAGCAAACACCTGTTTCAGCTACCGGGCTTAGCTAGACTCAAGTGACTCAGTCACCTTAATACCTTCTTGGGGGGTACTGTGTATAACTAGAAGGATTTTCCTTCTTCTGTTTCAGTAATTATGAATACAAAAATTAGTAGAAAATCTGAAGCCTGTTATGTGAAAGTCCAGTGTATACACAGAGCGCAGTCAGGACTATTTCACTTCCCGGAAAACTGTGAAGAAATCACCCTCAATCTGAGGCACTGTGGGCTGTGAAGATTTGAGAACAGACCGGAGGCTGTCAGGGAGAAAGGAAACCCAACAAACCCAACCAGTGTGGGCCCTTGGCTGAGCACATGCTAGTCCAAGACAGGCTATCAGGGAGAACGGAACAGTGGCTGCAGTTATGTGTCTGCTTGGCTAGGCTTAGTGCCCAGGTGCTTGACCACACAGCAAACTGGAGCTTGTTAGGAACTTGGTAAATGAGGTTGTGATGAACTCAATGGACTCGGTAGATTACTATTTGTACAAAGGGAGGCCTTAGCCAATCAATTAATTGAATTAAGAGGGAAAACAACTTTATCATGGAGGAGGGAATTCTCTTCCCTCCTGTTTGTCTGTTCACCAGCTGGACAGGCTGCCCTGCGGCCTAGACTTCCTAGTCTCCATCTGCTAGTTCATTAAGACAACCCACTCTCTCTATAACCCTGCTGCTTCTATGAACACACCCCACTGGGTTTCTGGAGAACCCCAACAGACAGGCATGGTAAAGCCTGCTGGCCCGTGCTCCACAAGCAACCCAGTGTCTTTCATGGTAGTACTACTAGCCGAAGACAATTCCTGATTGCACACCTTGAAGAAAATGTAATCCCCATTCCCCTCTCCCATTAAATACCGTTACCTCCACCCAAAGCACTAACCAAAGCCACCCCACACATCACCACACTCCCTAGGGACTGGCCAGCTCTCGCTCAGTAGGAACTCACTAGTCTAGCTCAACCTACCCATCTAATAGTTGAAAAAACTGAGGTTTGAAAAGTATTACCCTCCAATATTGACTTATTAGTGGCCAAATAGATAGAAATCCTTACATACAAATACAAATGTTACGAGCTAAATTAAAATGTTCATTCATACATTGAACGCATAGAAGCCAGGCACATGGTAAATTGAAGATTTAGCATGTAAAGTGTACAATTCAGTTTTACATATCTGAATAGTTGTTTAGGTTAGTACATAAATTGCTTATGGCTTGGCTCCTGCAGTCCCACATCTTTGTCCAGGAATGTGGCTGTCCTATAATTTAGGACAATTTAGTTACATTAGCTTGCTTGCCAGACTTTATGTGACCCTTCCTTCTTAAGTAGTAAAAAGAAGTTGCTTTCAGTGGAAGATAGCAAAGGCAGGACCAGGGAGGAGCAGAAGTAAGCAAGCAAGGGTCTTTCTCAGGGCTCCGGCTTGAGCTTCCAGCCATCCCTGAAACCCACCGAAGGTTTAGCTACTCAACCCTTTCTTTGCTCCCACGAGAGACATTAATATCCCTGCAATAAAGCCCCCTCTACTTAGGTAAAAGCTGATTAGAATTATGTTTCCATTACAATAAAAGCATTCTTTTTATTTCCAAACCAGAAAATGGCACTGAACTTCAACATGACTATATAATTCTGAGATACAGTAATACATATGCACATTCTCATTTATGACCTAAGCTGTGAGTCCTCAGCAGAGCTCCTGACCCTCTGCCGCACCATCAGCAGCATCTATGCTGGTTTGATGATGAAGGTTCTGGTTTGAGCACTTGGCCCCCAGATAGTGGTGCTGTCTGAGAGGATAATGGGACCTTCAGCTTTGCTAGAAGATGTACATCCCCAGGGACCAGCTTTGAGAGATTTTACAGCCTGGTCCCCTCTTCCTTTGTCTCTCTGCTTCCTTGATGCCCAGCCCCCCGCATGGTTCTCCTGTCTTCCCCACCAGGATAGTTGTAGGTGGGAAAACTCCTTTCTTTCCTAACTTCTTTCTTAAATCTAACTTATATGTGAAAATTCATTGTTAAGACCTAAACTCAATAACGAAAGTAATTCTAGCACAATATATTACACGATAGCTAAGATCCAAACTGGGATTAGATACCCCACTATGCTTAGCCCTAAACCTAAATAATTTTACAACAAAATTATTTGCCAGAGAACTACTAACCACAGCTTAAAACTCAAAGGACTTGGCGGTACTTTATATCCATCTAGAGGAGCCTGTTCTATAATCGATAAACCCCGCTTTACCTCACCATCTCTTGCTAATTCAGCCTATATACCGCCATCTTCAGCAAACCCTAAGAAGGTCTTAAAGTAAGCACAAGAACAAACATAAAAACATAAAAGGGTATTTTTTAGCACACAGAAAGGTGTGGCCAAACCACAACTCATTATTTTCGTCTCCACTACTATAATCATTGGCTATTCACCTTTACAGAGTTTTGGCTTATTATTAATATTTTAAAATTTTCCTCCTTCCAGTGGTGCACTTTCTGAAATGCTGTTCTTACTGTAGACCCCCGAATGCAATTGAATTTCTATTATTTGAGATGTAACACAAGGAGAGGGGATGACATTGGTAATAGGCACCAGCAGGGAGTAGATAACTGGCCAGGCTTTATGTGAGATTTATCAAGACAGGTGGTAAGTCAGGGGCCTTTGCATTCAGTAATTAATGAGGTCCACAGGCCAATGAGAAGGTCCGATGGGTTCTTGCTACCAAGCCCTGATGACCTGAGTTGGATCATTGGGCCTTAAATGGTAAAGGGGAGAACTGACTTGTGGAAGTTGTCTTCTTATCTACATATGCATTATGGCAAGTGTACAACACACACACACACACACACACACACACACACACTCATAGTAAAGTATTTTTTAACTATATAAAAAAGAAGGTAAACATTTGAAGATTCTTTTTACCCCCCACACTCTCTGAAAGAATGTCCACAGCCAGGCTATTGTTGGCCTCTGTTAACTAAAGCAGTTCTTGGATAGTGAAGAAAAAGGAGAAATGGAAAAAATAAATTAGATGAAACCAGCTACTTTAATGGGAAAGAAAATTCAGGCTTAAAAAGAAAACTACCAAACTTAGAAAGATTGCCGTCTTCCCATTTATCCCGAATCATGGGTCAATGCAGGTGCCGTGGCACCGGAAGCCCGTTAAGACTTCTGAGAGCTGTGAGCCACAGTGAGGCAAAGCAAGGACTCAGTCTGGTCTACCCATTAGCTCATTTCTGCTTGTGCAGGCACAGGGTCTCATACTCAGTGTGTGCTTCAAGGGAAGGGAGTGTGGATGGTGTCCTTCTTTGTCTCCACAAATCATGAGCATCTCCCTCTCTCTCTCTCTCTCTCTCTCTCTCTCTCTCTCTCTCTCTCTCTCTCTAGGTTTCGAAAGAAAAAAAAGCCAAAGGGCAACATTGCTTGGAATCCTAGCTTAATGAGCACCCTGCTCTTGGGTATCGCACACCTAGGAAAAACAGGGATGGATGCCCGCCACCCACCCTGACTGCCATCTGCAGTCTATGGGCCATGTCTTCTGGAAACAACAAAGTCCATGGAAGGTAAGTTCGATGCTAGGCATTGGTTTGCTTTTAATCCTCTCTCCTCCTGACTGTGAGTGATTTTTCAAAGATGGTCCCTCCTGGTCCCATCTCCTCACCTTTGAGCCCGCTCCTGTTCTTTTCCTCCCCTATGGAGCTCTCTGTGCTCTCCCCTCCTTGCCAATAGCAGAGGCTCCTTAATCTAGCCCTGAAGTTATGGCGGCTCTGACATCACCAGCCTTCCTTGATTAGCAGAGTATATATCACGCGCTCTACCTGGTGAGCAGGAAAATGGTCCCAGTGCAAACCTGACCATCCCCACAGCCTGCCAGTCACAGTAGGGAGAAAACGCCTTACCACTCACCTCAAACTGAAGAGAGAACTTATAGTCAGAGTCCTTGGCCATATCCTTGATGTAAGAATCAAAGTCATCCAGCTGAACAGGGCTTTGTCAAAGACAAAGAAAGGAACATGTCACAATCAACATAACGGGTGGGATATTGGTCAACACCACACCTGTGTAATTGGCTAACACCACACTTCTGAACTTTTCTTGGTAAAAATAGAAGTTTCACTTTTCTGGAGTAAACACTCACTGTTACTACATTCTTTAATTAAGGCTGCCAGTTGGTAATATAGTTTTAGAAAAAGTATATACTCACTAGACTTCCTAGACACTAAGAATTAAATTAAAAGTGAAGTGTAAGTCTAGGAGTCTCTAGGTGTTTTCTTTATTTTCTGAAGCTGTATTTTCTCCTCTAGACCCAGCCTTTCCATCTGGGCAGGGTCTACACAGCTAGACTATGCCTTAGTTTTGTGACATGTGCAGCATCTCCCATTTGTCTGCAGGTCCATAACCCATACGTTGTTGGTTACAGCTGTTGACTAGCTAACCTACCTAGTAGGTTAATTTATAACATCCATTTATGCTAACATTTTAGTAGCTCATAAGGGAATGAAGATTCTTGGATGCTCCGCCTAAACTCTAGTGTTTTACGTCAGAACTTATAGAAACAATGATTCTTAATGACTGTTCATAAGACATACTGACTTGCTTGGTTGGTCCACATGAGCCAAGGATGGCTGCGATATAGCTTAGTGGCCTGCCTACCATGTGCAAAGCTTTACCATCACCTTCTTCCTCGGCAGAACCACAAAAACCTAAGAGAGTCGTGGTTAAGGGAAGAAACTGAGGAATCTGCCACAGGGCCACTGGGGAGAAGTCTGGCAAGAGCTAAAGTAGAACAAGTCCTATTTCAGAGGAGTCCCCATGTCAATACCAGGTAAAGATGGACTTGCATGTCTAACACACTTCGTTAGAGCCACTTTCTCTGCTGTGGGTTGCTGGAGTGAGACATTTATCTTAAAACTGGATTGGACACTTCTGAACTGTCCCTTGTTATTGGGAATCCAGGAGCTGGCTGGATTGGGTTAGTCTAATGCTGCTTGTATTGTAATGCTAACTATTGGCCCTTAAGACCTGGTTGTCCTCAGAGAGTCTGTGGGTAGACCCAAGTGACCCTATGTAATCTTGCCCCCCCCCCCAGTTATTCCTGATTGGTGAATAAAGATGCCTACAGCCTATAGTTGGGCAGAAGAGAGATAGGCAGGGTTTGTGTTTTCTGGGTTTGGGTCTGGGGGGAGACTATGGAAAGTGAGAGGAAGGTAGAGAGAAAAGATGCCATGGGGTAAGAATCTTAAAATCCTGGCCATGAAGGCTGGCTAATTGGAGTTAAGAGCAGCCCAGGTGAAGCATGGCAAATCATATCGTGAGGTTATGGGAAGGGAAACAGACCAAACAGCATAGAGGATACATGCCTGGCAACTCCAGTGCTTATTATAAGTTACAGGTCTCGTGTGTCTTTTATCTGGGAATTGAACAATCAAAGGCTGGGTAGAAGCGCCTGATTGAGATTAAATATTTCATCGGCATATAGGAGAATGTTTAGTGGAGGCAGAGCAGATATATGACTGAGAAGAAGGAAAACCAGGCGGGAGAAGAGAGGATGGGAGGTAACACCGAGAAGAGAAGGGTGCACGAGGGAGTAGGGGAGCATTTAAGGATGGGGCACGCAGAGGAGGACAGGCCGGCATGACGAAAGGGGGGACAGGTATCTGGGATCAGCATCCAGAGCTCTCATCTTCTCCTTTCTGCCTGAGACTTGGAAGGGGACATCTCAGAGTGTCCCCCATGCCCTTTGTCCTGTGACTCTGTTCCTGGGTACAATAGCCAGTCCCTCCATAGCTCTCTTCGAAATCTACCAATAGTTTTTTGAAATAAAGACTTTCCATTGCTGTCACGTTTCTCCCAAACCATTGTTTCTTCTTGACAAACGCCCCCTCCCACACCCCTTGGTGCGTGCCACTAGAATACTTACTGGTGTTAGACATATTTTGGAAAAATTATCTTTGCCATAAAATTATAGTCCATTCAAGGCTAAACAATAGTGTTTTATCTTAATGTTTCTTTCAAAATATCAGACAGACTAACATGTCTTGTTCTGTTCCTCTCTATCAGCAATACTGTCACCCGAGCTCCCTTGCCCTTTTGTACTAATACATCAGTGTTCTATATGTGGTTAAAAAAATCAAGATTGAATTCTATTTAGGAAAAAAAAGTTTCACTCTTTACAGCTATTGCAGATTTTAATCAAGAAAAGGCCTGAAGCTGATAAACTCATAAGCTTCTCAAATGAATGCGTGGTTAATTTCCACTCGCTGGAATCTTTCTCTTGTGACTTAACAGTTCAGGGGCTAAGTAAGAGCACAGGCTAGCTAATTATCTTTCCTGTTTATTATGAAGGATTTCAGAAATAGTATTAGCAAAGTATTAATTTTAGCATCAGCTAGAGTAATAACCTTTCTCTGGAATAAATGTAGAACCTCAAAACATAACATGAGCAGAGCCTTTGTTTACCTTTATGTACACATTAGATGGTCATATGTTTGACATGTCACATGGCCTCTTGCAAGCTTTCTGTAAGTCCTAACAATCCATCCTTTCTAAGGTTCCATATAGTAAGGACTGATTTTTTCCTGACATGGGTTCTGTGGTAAGCATCTCTAGCTGTCTCTCCATCCCTGTGCATGAACAACATAGACTGTGCTTTTCAACATATACCATCCTATTCCTCGACAAACCCTTCTGTTTAGAAGCACGTTATCTTTTTCAACTAGGTAGCTGAATTTGACACAGCCTTGAGTTAACTGAAACTGGCATCTCAGCTAGGGAGTTGCCCAGATTAGACTGGCCTGAGGGTATGCCTGTGGGGAGCTGTCTTGATGTTAATTGCAGCAGAAGGACCTAGACCACTGTGGGTAGCACAGTGCTTCTCTGGCTTCTGTGGGTTCTCTGCACAGGCGATTCTGCATGAGCCACAGCGAACCTGCAAGCAGAGCTCCTCCATGGTTTTTGCCTCAAGTTCTTTTTTGTTTTGTTTTTGAGACTGGGAATGGGGAAGGGGGTAGCTATCTATGTAGCCCTGGCTGTCCTAGAACTTGCTATGTAGACCAGGCTGGCCTGAAACTCACAGAGAGCTGCCTGCTTCTGCCTCCCGAGTGCTGGCACTAAAGGCGTGTACCACTACACCTGGCTCCTGCTTGAGTTCTTGCCCTGGCTTCTCTCAGAACTGTACTGTAACCTGTAAGATGAGATAAACCCTTTCCTCTCCTGAGTTATTTGGGTCAGAGTGTTTTCTCACAGCAATAGGAAGATTTCACTTTGGAAAGATAAGATCAGCACAATGGATGAACTCTGAGAACAACAGGGTTGTGGACTTACTTTGTCAGTTTCCTCTTCTTTAAGCCATTTTTACTCCTGAAAATTGAAAAAGAAAGCATTTATCAGGATAAAAAGTTGGTTCATATGATTAAACTTTAAATTTAATGTAATTTAAAATTTTATTTAATTTTTATTAAATACTTCAGGTTTGTTAGATTAATCTTCTGTCCATGAAAAGATAACAATTTCTGATTCATGTTAAGAACGATTAGGTCTCCAGAACACACCTGCATTTTGTATTTCCCCCTTGCTGAAAACTGAGTTCTACACATACAGTCTCTGACTCCTGGTGATTACCTTAGTAGGAAGTTTTATTAGCAACACAAATATCCACTTCCTGATTTCCAGAGTCTATAGACAAGAGAGAAGAGTCGGGGGATAAAGAACAAATACCAAGGAGGCAGAGGGCAGGATTCTTAGTTACAGACTGAAATAGCCGTGCCTGTCATTCAGGCAGGTGCTGTGAACTGTGTCACTGCTGGAGGGAGAGTAGTGACTTACGCAGTTCTATGTCCTCATGCTTTCAATAAATAGGAATACATGGACCTGCCACACGGTTCTTCTTAGTTCATTAATAATCCATAAGCTCAAACCCAGGAAGTGTTAGTGTATGGTTCAGTTAATTACATCTACTTAGGGCTATTTAGAGTGATGGTGTTCACACAGGTAAAGGACTCGGCCTGAGCCGCCTCACACCACGATAGCAGCTACTGGAAGTACTTGGTCGTATTTTATCACCTGTACAAGCGGCATGTGTTACCTAACTGAACACATGATGAAATGACAGTAAATATTGCCATAATCCATATCACAGCTCTTTCAATAGTTTAACAAAGGCACGCACATTTCCGAAAAATGTCAATAGAAAATAATCAGTTCTAGGTGCAAGTACTTCCTGTATCAAATACTGATTTGTACATAAAAACTGTGACTGTGTAGATGTCTCAGCTCCAGAAAGCCTTTGAAAGAATGAAGCAGTATTGTCCCCAGGCTTTTATAGCACCTGACACATGGCCTTGTCTCACGGGCTGTGGCAGATCCTTGTTGTCTCACCTGCTAGACGCTTGTGCCCTTCAGGGCTGAGCACGGACAGTGGGTGACATAGCAGGTGGCCAAAGAACGATTATTATGTTAAGTTGAAGGAAACTCTCTTAAATTCATATTACCTCACAACTTCACTTAGCGAATCAGTTATGCAAATTACACATCTTGTATGGGGTGTGTGTGTGTGTGTGTGTGTGTTTGATATGGTACGCATGTATGCGTGGTGTATGTGTGTGTGTACATGTGTTCTGTATGTGGGAGAATTCAGTGTATCTGTGTTGGAATAGTGTGTATGTTCATTTGGGGTGTGTGCGTGTGTGTGTGTGTGTGTGTGTGTGTGGTGTCAAATTGAAGGAAAAGGTCTTAAATTCATATTATCTTCATAACCCCACTTAGTGGGTCAGCTATGCAAACCACACATCCCGTGTTCTCTTTATTATGGTAGGAGTAGCACTCAGGATGGAGGAGAGAGGAGGCTGGGTTGAATACAGGAGACAAATATGCTCAAAGCCTGGGATACAGTGAGAAAACTGGTTTCCACAGGGCTGGAGCTGGCTCAGCCAACACAAGGCCTTGCTGACAGGTCTGAGAGCCTGGTCCTGTCCTGGAACTCAAGGCAGAGAGAGAGCCGACTCCTGAAAGTTGTCCTCTGACCTCCACATGTTCACCGTGATGAGGCTGTCATCACACCACATGCCCACCACACAACCACACACAGAGATGTACACCATACCAAACACACACACACACACACACACACACACACACACACACACACACGCCACCCACATGCTCCTTTCTGTCCAGGCATGTACACACAGACCACATGCATTCACATACGCAAACTCATACACACATACACATCATACCAAACACACATATAACACACACACACACACACACACACACACACACACACACACAGAGCACATCTTCCCACACACAGACCACAAGCACACACACATACACACAAACACACACATAAACAGGCTCACACCACGGTGTATAATGAATGTACACCAGTAAAAGGAAGGATTATTTACTATTCTCAAACTGTCTAAAGCATAATAATAACTTGGTCTGACCCTTGGGCTTGTGAGGTCCTGCGAAATGAGGCCTCCAGACCGCGATGAGGCAGTCAGGTCAGGAGTTAGAGGGAGAGAAACATCCATAGTTGTATGTGGAGTTTCTGGGTTTGGATAGTTTTTATTTCTTCCTACTTCCAAGTGAAGATGCCCCACACCCCTCTGCTTCTCCCCTGCCTGCCCAGCCTCACTCTGTCCTTTATTCTTAGACTTTAGAAGAAATATAAGTCTGCCCCATCAGTTAAAAAGCACTGATGTCAGGCATAGATGTACCACATAGGATGCTGGAAGCTAGCGAAAGCCCCGTGGCTCCTCCTTGGTTCTGCTCTCATGGTAGTAAGTTAATGTCAGGAATGCTACACAGCCCCTTACACCAGCACTTTAAGACATCGGAAGGCCAGGGCAGGTGGCTGACAGCCCCGCTAGGATCAGGAGACTGAGAGTGAACAAGAACTCTCTCCTGCCCAAACAGACTGTAAAAGGAATCCAACACAAAGTGGAGTATGCGGAAGTGCTGTGCTGCACACAGCCACGCAGAAAGAGTGAGCGGCTACTTCTCCGCAGCTCGGGAGAACCAAGACGCGCAGAGAACAGATGCACGTGGTTTTTTTCTTCCAATTCCATTTGTTACTGAGGGAACTTTCAACGTGATGTAAAATTCCACTGCATAATTTGTGTGGCGCGCTGTGACCATGAGGGTCTGTGTATGATTTGTGGCCGCCTTTAGTGCTCTGTTTAGATTCTGCTGAATCCGAAGTGTCCCTGTATCAGAAGGCTGTGGAATATGCCAAGATTGACTGATGACAGAGCACAGCAACATGGAGAGCATCTTTCTGCATTTTTGAGTGCTGTGCCAGAGGTGCTATTACAGTGGGTGTGCAGTGGAGAATTCATTTACAAATGTGTAGGTTAAGGCTTGACTATCAGCTGACACTATACACGATGGGGCAAGCTGGTGTGCACACGTAACAGTCAAAGAATTGAGCAAAGTTTATGGCCTCATTTTTTTTCCAGTGATAAAGATTACCCAAACAACTAAATGAATATCACCCATCAGACAGGCAGGCAGGTCAGGTAGGCAGGCAGGCATGCAGACACGCACGCCCGTGCACGCGCGTGCGCGCGCGCGCACACACACACACACACACACACACACACACACACACACACACACACGATAGACAGACAGACAGACAGAGAGACACACAGAGGGAATCATACACACTTCATTTCCCCCCTTTATATTTATGGGTGACAAGGTTCAAATCTCCAGTGGCTTAGAGAAATCAAGGTGGATTCTAAGTTCTTTAGGGACACAACAGTCTAAGAAAACCAACCACATTACAGTCCATTCCTCAAGAGTCCACGGCAATGACAGAGGTGTGGGCATGTACGGTGAATGAGACAAAGTGTAGAACCCTTGAGGCCCCAGGTTCATAAGTGTAGTTGTTCCACGTGCTAAACCAGTGCCACCATAAATCCTGAAAAAGGCCGTTCGGTTTGTACCCTACTCCAGACATAGCACACAGCGGCCATGTACACAGTTGAACACTGTAACTAAAGGCCATTCATGCCTAAAATGCCATTTAGGAGTCAGAGCCCAAGTATGGATGTCTGATCATGGCCTGCAGGCGGCTGTGGCAGAGAGAAGAAGCAACAGTGAATTTAATTCAGTGTAGGAGATACCCTTAAAGAGTCCAGCTCCAAGACCACTCAAGTGAGCAATCCTTGTAGAAGCCAATCTGATAGGGCGCTAGTGCAAGACACACATTCTGCCACTGGGGACCGACTACGTGACACTGTCTGATGGGGTCTCTTATCTTCCCCTCAGCCTTCTTCAGGCCTCTGAGGCTGGTAACATATCAGTAGGAATCCATCTCTTCAAATCCCTGCTTCTGGGGGAAGCCGAATAATGCTTCTAAAGCATGTGTGTGGCTGTTGTTAACAAGGTGGATGAAATATGAAGACAAATATATCTGTGGGAGGCTTAGCGAACGCAAGCCAAGGGAGGGGTTCACAGGTCGAGCAGTGGGGAATTGAAGCTGCATTCTCTGGTTATGTGTGGAAGTTTTAGAATGTGACAACAGAGACTCATCATGAACTGTCTATTCTCACCTCAAGGCAACTATTTACAATCTCAGGATGCTCCTCTAAAAACAGTAGGGCGTTTCGTCCCTCTGGACTAGGGTTTCACACTACTTAATCAATACTGTCCCGTAGTGGACCTTGAAGAGGTTCGCCATCTGTTCAACAAAGGGTCCTTAAGAAAGACACACACATTGTGAACTGTTGAAAATGGGAAGAGCTGAGGGAGCGAGCTGGGCAGGGGATACGGCACTGTTCACAGCTTTCTTTGAACTGAAACCTGTGGCAGCTATTCCAGTCACGACTTGCCTCCTAAGGACAGCTGGGAATTCTTTAGGACGATGAACGGGTGTTTAGCTGAAAGGTAGTGCAGGCTTCAAGGTCAAGGTGGAATTTACTTGTACTGCTCATACCCAGAGGGGGACGGCCTTGATAACAGTAGTGAGACCACTACAGTGGGGCTCGATTGGCCTTGTTCAAAGTTCCCTCTGGTATCTTTAAAAGAAGAACGTACAAATTTTGTGGTAGTGATGGATACAGAGGAGATCTGTTCAATGCGTTCTTCCTTTGCATCTTGATATCATAAATTGCATTGCTTGTATCCCTTCTGCCCTCAGAGAACTGGAAGGAGATTTGGCCAATACTTCTGTGCACAAATTGCTGAGAGATTCTTCATCCCTCCCTCCCTTCCCCACCCCTCTTTGTCCTCTCTGTCTCTTTGTGTCTCTGTATCTGTCTGTCTGTCTGCCCCTTCTCACACACACACAACCACACACACACAACCACACACATACAACCACACACACAACCACACACACACAACCACACACACACAACCACACACACACAAAACACACACACACAACTACACACACACACAAAAACCACACACACACAACCACACACACAACCACACACACACACAAAAACCACACACACACAACCACACACACAATCACACACACATACAACCACTGTTCCATTCCATGAGATATTTTTATTCCTTCCAAGTCTGCTTCCCATTGCCCATATTTCTGGTAGCTGTTTATTATTTTCTATCTAAACCACCATGTATTAATACTTAAGAACAATAAACCGTGTGTGTGTGTGTGTGTGTGTGTGTGTGTATGTGTGTGTGTGTGTGTGTGTGTGTGTGTGTGTGTGTGTGTGTGTGTGATTTTTGTCAGTTTCCTGGAAGACTAGTTTGGGAGTAAAATAATTTTGGATTCTTTGGCCTAAGAATTCAAGTTTATTTCCATAATTGTTATCATTGTAGCATCGCAAAAGCCAAGAAAAATATGCTTCAATATGTGATTATCCATGTGATTTAGACATTAAGAACATAAAAGATTAAAAGAAGGTGCTTCTATTCTGTCCAGCAGAGAGATGAGATTTTTCCAGGCTCAGAACCTGTATTTCTTATACAATAGCTCATGATATCAAGACACCCACTCCCCTGAGGGATATATTCTCTTTCCTTTTGGTTAAAGACTTTATCTTTAAATGACGTGTATATGTGTGTGCGAGAAAGAGTATGTGGACACAAGTACAGGTGCCTGAGAGCACTGGATCTCCTGAAGCTGGAGTTACAGGTGGTTGTGAGCCGCGCCCCCACCCTGTGGGTTCTGGACTTGAACTTGGGTCCTCTGCAAGAGCAGCCTCAGCTGCTTAGCTGAGAGCTCGAAGTTCTATCTTCCCATCTCTAAAAGGACTACCACACGCTGCAGACTGTGGGGGTACCAGAGAAGATCATTGCACACAGAAGCTTATGCACAATTAGATATTCAATAATTACAGAAGTGTAATTATTAAATACTTCTGTATTCAATAATTATTATTATTCTGTACTCAATAATAATTATTGAGTACAAAAGAGGTTGTAATGAAGGCAGAGGTCTCTAGATTCACAGGACGCTGCCTCTACCTCCCCACATTTACCTTCTTGGAAATAAGGAGTTCTCTCAGGTGTAGGGATGGGAAGAAAAATGAGATTCAAAGATGGAAGGCCAACAGACCAACCCCAAGAAGACACAACTGATGGGGAACTTGGGACAGGAAAGCTTGCAAGAGAAGTACAGGATATTTAACTGGGAAGACACTGTAGGCATCAGGTACCACTGACTGTCTCAATGCCTCTCCATTTGCTCTCTCATGGTATGTACTGAGAATCACCTGATAGCCAGCAAGGAGAAACAAATCCCTCAACTCCTTGTGTTTACTTTCTACAAGCTGACTTTTAAAGACTGTGTGTTGGGTAAGTAGTAAAAATGAAGTCACTTACCAAGGGTTAATATAAAATGCCAAAAGATAGTCAGTCCAAAGACATGAAGGCAGCAGGGTTAAGAAAGCAAACACACTCCTACGCCTGTGAGCATTAATAAACAGATGCAAAGATAAAAATGTGGTAAGGGTTAGTAATTCAGCTGTGCACAGATGTCAATAAGTTACCTGTCAGGGCCGACCCGCACCACAGTTAAATAGTGTTCCCCTCTGCAGGCTTCCAATGGAAGGCTTAAAGGCTACGATATTGATGCAATTGGCTTCTATTCACAGCAGTCCTCATTGTAATCAGAGTCAACTTTCAACTCATTTGGCATCAATTCCTCTGCTATTAGGAGATCTCATTTTCCACTTGGTTCACAGGGCTCAGTTGCTGCCTGGTGTGTTATTTTCAGCCACCAGCCCTTCCATCCTAACCTAATTTAAGGAGTCAGGTTGGAGAACGGCAGTTTGTACGACGTGGTCAGGTCGCTTAGGCGGGTTCTAGGGAAGAGCGGGCTTTTGTACCACTTGACCCAATAGTATTTTCAATTTAAACCCTAACCAGTTTCTAAAGCTATTTCTTAAAGCACTCACTCAGTTTGCTACTTGGGTATCATTCATTTAAAATCAACAGATTATCCATGGCCTGGGGTGTTTCATTGAGAGTGGAAGTAAAACATTAAGCAATCTTATTTTAATTCTTACTGACATTAAATGCTCTACTGGAATCCGTTTTCACGTATTCCATGAGCACTCAAGTCATGTCATCCATCCATGTGGATTTAAAAATACCCTTCGATGCACCTATAGTTAGTGTTAAAACTGGAAGGAAACTGTCATCTTGTCACTTCAGTTAGAACAAATCCCCACGGAGATATCGCATCTCACGTCCTCAGAATATGCTGTTGCTGGTGAAACTAAGCTTGCTACAAGCTGCAGGAGGATTTTCTTGATTTTATAGAAATGGCTTGAAAGGAAATCTTTTAGTTTCCCCAAGTTGGTCCATACATTTTACAGATGGCGACTGGCCGTGAAATTCATTAACACACAGCTTTCTGGGGTCACAGATACCAATTGGGGTTTTTCTAGATGAACCTCATGCCACTGGTTTGGGGACCCAGTCTTTTAGGGAAGAAGCAGGAGTAGGTGAGTCTCTTAATCTTGAGAAGAATCCTAACATATTGAACAAACCTTCTCTTGTTTCTGAAAGTGTCAGCACCAAGGGCTTATACATTCTTTTTCTTCATAACGGGATTGATCATATTTTAATAGGTAAACTCTATTCGTGTTAAAATTTTAAAATGACCCAAAGTGCAGTCATATCAAAGAGAATCTCATTTCAACTTTTCTCGAATAGAGTGGTCATCACTGACATGCCGAGAGGGAGATTACATATTTTAAATAAAGTCCTTTACCTTGTTGATTCTGTAGGATAAAATTTCTGGACTCTCACATCTGTTTCTTTGACACTGAACACTTTGGGGAAAGTGGTTTCATTTAAACTCTTTGATGGTTGCTTGCAAACTACAGGGTACGAGGCACCCTGGTTCCTTGAGTAGAATAACTTTACCTAATTGGTGATTCTCTCGGATATTCTGAACTGAATGCTAAACTACACGGGGTTACCGTTTATTATGCACCATAGTTCAACACAACATCTACGAAATTCATCTCTGGACATTTTTCTAACTTCTTAAACATCTCTTCCTTCTAGGACCTTCCTTTCCAATTGTAAATGGCAAAGGCATCATAAAAATTTCAAATTTGTCTCTGTCTTTGATACAAGAGGTGAGACCCTTGGGCTGCACACTTTTATTTAATATTTGAATGGAAGCGTTGGCTCCTATCACCAGACACTTGGCTATGTTATGTTATTTATTCAAGTCAGTGCTTGGGCCTGTGACTGCCACTTGGTAGTTGCGGTCGTTGCACCGGAGCAGGAGGCACAGCTTTGGCCCCTTGCATGACTCTGTTGTCCCTTTTTCCTCTACTTAGGAATCTCATTCAGTTTGTAGAAATCATTTTGGCCCATATTGATTACCCACTGAAATAAAGAAAGGACTGGCTAGCTAATCCGGCCGGAGACATGACTTGATATAAAACTCACCAACTGTAGGGGAGTTTCCCTTCCCTCTCCAAGGATGCAAAATTGACAAACGTGCCAGCTCCACATTCCCTGTTTGCAAGAGACAAAATCAAAGTGATTACTTGACAGAGCTTTTTGCCTGACATGAAGGGCAGGAGAGCCTTTGATCTAGCTTATCAGAATAGCATTAAAAAGGGGTCAGTGGGGTGGGTCATGTAAGTTTTGTATGATTCTCTTTTGCAGGCAATGCCAAAAACAAAGATAAAACACAAAGAAACAGCCCCTTGAAAGGTAGCAAATCAAATTCTTTGAGACAAAACAGCCTACAACTTGTGCCAAAAGGTGTTCATGACCCTAACACACCTCTGCACTTCTATAGTTGACCCTAGCATACATCTGCACCTCCATAGCTGACCCTACCGTACATCTGCACCTCCATAGCTGACCCTACCGTACATCTGCACCTCCATAGCTGACCTTCTGCCATTGCTCGTGTGCATGGATATTCACTGCATGCTTTCCCGGAGTTGGACATTACACCATACCATTCCCATATTGCCAACTAAATGTAGGTTACAGTTGCTGCTTCCCAGAAGATAAACTTTCCCTGGCTTCTGGGTCCCAAAACTAGTTTTCATTTTCCCCCACTGGCTAGCTCTCTCTAGTGTCTTTCTGTTGCCTTTGGTGGTAGTCTGAATAGCAGTGCTCCCCGAGACTCACACGTTCCAATGCTTGGCCTATAGGGAACGGCACTATTTAGGAGATGCTTCCTTGCTGGAGGAAGTGTGTCACTGTGGGGTGGGCTTTGAAGTCTTCTATGCTCAAGCTATACCCACTGGGACACACAGTCTCTTTCTGCTGCCTGCGGATCAAGTTGTAGAACTCTCAGCTCCCTCTCTAGCACCATGTCTGTCTGCATGCCACCATGTTTCCCGCCATGATGATAATGGACTAAATCTCTGGAACTGTAAGCCTGCCCCAATTAAACATTTTCCTTTATAAGAGTTGCTGTGATCATGGTATCTTTTCACAGTAATAAAAACCCAAGTAAGACACCTTTCTTTTCTGGAAATAGCTAACTGTACAACTCTATATGTGAAGGAAATTTCTCAGATGCAGTGGTTACCAAATGAGCAGCAATGTCTTCAGAAAACTGATAGATTATTCTGCCATGTGAAGAAAGTAATAAGGAAAGTGGCCAAGGAAAAGGACTTGAGGTTTGTCCTTGTGGTAGAGTTCTTGCCTAAAATACACAAGGCCCTGGTTTCCACTATCACCACCACCACACCCACCACCATCCACACAGGCACACAGTCACACACACATACACCCATACTCACACACATGAACAAACAACAGCACTCTTCTTACCTAGCCATCTGCAGGTGCTTCTTTCTGAGAATGACAAGGGTCACTAATAGCAGTCCAATTAACAGTGTGCTGAGGATGGCCAGTACCGAGATCACCACCACGTTAGGGTTCACCTCTGTAACTAGAGAGAGAAGCCACATGTTGCTATAGACTACAGGATGTGGAAAGTGACAGAGCCATTCACAGCCTTTCCTCGCCCCTACCTGTAGGAATGTAGAGCTTATTATGAAGATGATTACGATAACAACCATATTTGTCTAATAGAACCATCACCGTGTCTTCTTGGGGAGCTCTGGGGGGCTGACAGGTGGTCCTTAGGCATATGGGGAAACTGAGTCTGTTTCCTAGACGTCCAGCATGCAGGACACTCTTATAAGGAAAAGCTGCAACTGTAAGAAGTATTGATTTGAGGCTTACAACTATTTGAAAATTCAGATTCTAGAAGTCATTACCACGCAATACCATTGTTTTACACGTTCAAAAGCTTCGAAGGAGGCGGGTTCTTATTTCATGCCCGAGACTTTAAAGTCAGGAAGCACAGCTGGATTGTTTGCTCCCGGCAGATAAAGCTTAGGAGCAAGGCGTCAGCGAGCGAGCTGTCATCTGTGGCAGCATTTTACACATTACTAGAAGTAGGCATTCTGACAGGCTGTAGTCATATGCTCAGAGGCTTCCCGTCTGCATAGACGCAAAATCTATTAATAAGTTGGAGAGCCCTTAAAAGTGGGGTTGCTCTCGGATACTTTCTCTGATGAATGGTCTACCTATCACATACGAACAGGAAGCCGGAAGCAGGAAACAAGAAAATAGGTTCTATATCTTTATAAAAGTCTTCAAGGTGAGACAGAGGAGATGCGTGCCCTCTTTTACAGATCATAAAGCAAGAGATCTGATGGGCTTGTGGACACAAGCCTGTACCCCAACACTTGGGAGGCTGAGGTAGGAGGATTAGGGTCTTGGGGGCCATTTGGACTATATGGTGAGTTTGAAGTCAGCCTGAGCTACATGCTAACCCATCTCAAAAACCCACAGAGCCAATCCTTAATGTCTTGAGTACTTGCTATGTGCCACCTCTGCGCGGGTTTGTGGCTGAGTGCCGGGAAGAAAGAAGAACTTGTTATCAACTCCACGGGGGAGAGCAGGCTGTTGACTCCATTGGGAGCCATATTTACCTCCCAAGCTCCTTTGTTTACACTTGTAAGTAAACTGGACAAAAAAAAAGTCACCTGTTGTTCTCATTTCCCAGGGAACAGACAAGAAGTAATAGACATTAAAGTGCATTTTAAAAAGTGTCACAGAAGCCATGCATGGTGGCCTACAACTGTAACTCTAGCTTTTGAAGGAAGGAATGAGGCAGGGGGATCCCTATGAGTTCAGGAAGGAATGATACAGGAAGATTCCTGTGGGTTCTAGGACATCCAGGATTATGTAGTTAGATCATGTCTCAACTTTCCTTTTCCTCAAAAACCAAACCAAACCATCCAAACAAGCAAATAAGAACACTCAAACAAAACCCCTTGAGGAAACTGTCCTGAGTTGTAAGATGATGGAGTGTTAAAACATTGCTCATGTCTCTTCTTCTAACAAAGAAAAAGTAAATAGAAAGGCTAACCACAAAGCAAAGCAAAGCTGCCACGACTCATCAGTGTTTTAGCTGATACACACATCGCTAGCTTGCGGACACAAAAGCAAATCCATTAAAGGGACAGAGTGCTCCTGAGAGTGGCTGTCCTCACAGGGTCTTCACAGATGGTCTGGAACTGCTGCTGAGAGCAATGCACATACTCTACTCTACTGCAGGAGAACAAGGAGGCCAGCCCTGCTCCAGACCCTCATTAGTCACTGATTTGCCCGTTAGCATGGCTGAAGTAGCAGCTCTCTTGCTTTGATTTTAAGTAGGAATGGTAACTCCTATTTGACCAGGGCCAACCAAGATCTAGACAGATGAGAGTGGGGTGGTCAGGACTGTGTCTGCCCCGTTGAGGATTCTAAGGATGGTGACCTTGGTGATTTCTCTTGGCGTGTGCCCTTCGGGGCTGGGGTATGCCTCTAGAGCTTTCTGTATTTTTACTTCTAATTTTCTAAAGAACGTGAGATGAAGCTGGAGATATGATTCAGTGATTAAAAGCATAGCTGCCTCTGTAGAGAACATGGATTTGGTTCTCAGCACCCACGTGTTTGCTCACTACCATCTCTCTCTCCAGTCTAGGAGGACCTCTGGTGGCAGCATGCATGTACATGGTGCACAGACATCCATGCAGGCAAGACTATCATAGTCATTAACATGAACATATGAAGAACTCAAACAACCCAAGTCTAAAATTCATATACTGTTATTCTATATTTATATAAGTTTTTTTTAAAAAAAAAAAAAAAAAAAACTTAAAGACAATACGAATCTTTTTCTAAGTTCTAGCCAAGCGCACTTTGGGACAGGCGTCAAGGGCTCCCTGACTCTGTAGCTTGGGAGGTTTTCAAAGGCAGACTGTTCCATCAAAAAGGCAGGTGATGTCTACTTAGAAGGAAATACTAAAAAATACTGTAGGAACTTCCAAAGACCAGGTTGCCTTAATTGGTATCATTACCCATTGTGGAGACAGTTATGAACGTAGGGACACTGGGACTGTCGTGGCTGAAGCTGGTGACACTGCAGTTGTAGGCGGTGGCCGGGAGGAGGCTGGAGATGGTCACCACATGGGAGGAAACAACCACTGGCTCCTGGAGATGGAGAAGATAAAACACATTTCACATCATCCTCTTGTTTGTGAAATATTCTTCACATTAAGGAGGTTATATGCCAAGTAAAAAAAATAATTAAAAGATAGAAAGGGTTAATAGTGAAAAATGTCCCCCTTTCTCTATTCCCTCCCACACCACTCTGTCCCATGGAAGCAGCCATCATTACTGGGTGGTTTTCTCCTTGTATCTATTTGATGGGAGCATAAATATGATGTCATGGCTGACGTCACAGTTGACAGTCATGAATGATGATGCAGTTCACACACTACTCTGCTTATTTTTACTTGAGTCGTGTCTTTTGTCGTCCTTACTATACGTTCATATTAAGCCGTTTTATGCTTTTTTTAAACAAAAAAGTTAAAACTGTGTATGAATGTTTGCCTATCTGTCTGTATAAGTACCGCATGCATTCAGTGCCTGCAGAGACCAGAAGAGGGCACCATATCCCCTGGCACTGGAGTTGCTGTCAGTTGTCAACGACCATGGAGGTTCTGGGAAGCAAACCTCAGTTCTGTACAAGAGCAGCAGGCATGGTTAACCCCGAAGCTATCTTTCCAGCTCCCGTTTTACCCTTCGGAAGGAGTGCACACAAGTCCACTAAAAGTTCACACTTTATTTCACCAGCCTCCTACTGATGCATGTTTGAATGGTCTGTCGATTTCTTTGTGTGCTGCTGTAAACAATGCTAAGTAAACATCGTCTTGCAAACATAGAAACATAGAAAACATGTACCGTCACTTAGCGCATTTATGTATGTGTGATGGTTAATATGATCACCAGCATGGCGGGACCTGGAGTCACCTATGAGATGGGGGTTGTTCGGATTAGGTTAGCCTCTAGGCATGCCTCTGAGGGAATATTGTGATTGGTTAATGGACATAAGAAGACCCAACCCAAAGGAGGCTCCCTGAGCTTGGGTCCTGGATAGCATAAACAGAAGGAAGCTATCTGCACAAAGACGTCATAATTCTCTGCTTCTGGGTTATTGACACATGCAGTGTGAGCGGCTTCCTTCAGCTCCTCTGCCGGGGCTTCCCTACCGTGAAGGACAATACACTGAAACTATGAGTGGGAAGACATTCCTCCTGAAAGCTGCTTTTGTTTGGGGATTTTATCCCAGCAACAGGAAAAACCAAAACACTATGTATGGGCATGTAGATACAGACATACAGACAGACAGACATACAGATAGACAGACAGACAGACAGAGAGTCTCTCTCTCTCTCTCTCTCTCTCTCTCTCTCTCTCCATGTGAAGGTATATAAACATGTATACTCATACATTCCCAGCAGGTGAACTACTCAGTCACCAAGTACGCCTTTTTAATACTAAAAACTATTGAAAGCTAAGCCTCCACAGGCCAGCTTACCCGTTCACTGCTGTTGTGTGTTAATGACGGTTTTCCTGCTTTCTTTCTGACATGGCATACTTGTCTCTAGTCTTTTCCAATGAAAATTATGCCTAGTATGTTTATTTTGCATTTCTTATCATGAGGGAAGTTATAAATTTTTCATATATTGAAGGATCTTTTGTTCTTATTTTCCTATGTGTTTGTTTAAAGGTGTTGGTCTTCATCTTTTTTACTTGAAGTGGTTCTTTATATATTGAGAACCCTATCTGTTTGTCTGCATTCTCTATTTTTATCACCTTCACGCAAAGCATGGTGATAGTAGGTGCTCAGAAGCAAAATTATCTCATTTTTAAGAAGAGTAAATTGCTAATTTAGTGGATCCATGGTCAGACAGTGACACACACACACACACACACACACACACACACACACACACGCTGCATACTATAAACAATGAACCAGCATGCTACTCTTTTTCAACAGAAGATCATGAAATACTGCAGCTCAACCAGATGGCAGCCAACAGCACGGATTTGCCATCCCACCATCAATCACCTAGGCCAGAAAAGAATTACAGCAAGGAAAGAAAGCCTTGTGCTAACAGGGCTGAATTGCAGCAGGTAGCTGACTAACCATTGTGTTTCTAATGGAAGACATCACTACAGGTACAGAGGAGAAAATCCATTCCTGGCAGAACAGTTATTTTCCAAAAAGGTTCTTAGAACAGAGACAGGACTGAGCTAGTCAGCACAGATCAAAAGAGAGAAATTCGTAGATGAGACTATCAAAGGGGCAGAGGAATCAAAGCCGATTGATTATCTCAGCAATCAGTCTGAAAAGAGCTGTCCTCCCAGCAATTCTGTCTCTTCTCAGGCACAGGGCCTTCATTTATGGAAAGAGCATCAATTATTTATGCTGGAGGGATTACTCTACCCCCTGCAGTGTGTGAAACGCTCTCATAAGCTGCCCCTTTCCCTCCCTCCTCTAGCTTTAAAGTTCCCTCTCTCTCTCTCTCTCTCTCTCTCTCTCTCTCTCTCTCTCTCTCTCTCTCTCGTGACTTAGCTACTCCCAGAGCCGAGTGTCCACTTCTGCCCTCCACCATGACCTGGAGTACAATAGTTTATCATTTCTGATGTTTATGACCCCAAAAGTTTAGCAGTAACAATTTCTGGGTTTTCTGTCTTTTATTTCCACAATATATAAGTTTCTACTCTTTGCTGGAGAACATAGAACATATATTTTACTTATTTCTACATTGGCATGATTATTTGTAATGCCTTTTAAAGTTTAAAATTAAGTTTAAATTAAAACATGATAAACAGTTCTTAACTGTTAAAGTAGACTTTAGGTGATAAGGTCCTCATGGGTTTGTCTTACAAATACTGCTAATTTCTATCTCTGCCCCTGTCCCCCCAAACCCAAGCAGACAGTTTTCACACCTTGTAGTTCCACAAAACAGAAGTTTTTAGTTACTCCATTAGCTTTCATCAAAAGTAATTCAGAAAGATAGTCGAAGCAGTCCATACCTGGAGTTTGCCATCACGGCCAGAGCCGAGCTGCTGACAGAGGACTTCGAAGAAATCAGCTACACCCTCCTCAACCCACAGCAGGGTCACCGATGTCTGTGTTTTGTTCACTGCGAAGAGTGATTTCGGAGGGGCAGGTTCTGAGGGAAGAACAAATTTTTAAAAACCACACACACACACAGACACACACACAGACACACACACAGACACACACACTACACTTTTAGTAGTAAGAGGGTGGATGCCCTGAGAACTCACAGGCCGGTGGGTAAGGACCTATGTTTTATTCTGCTTTTGAATATGTCCAGCCACAAAGTCTGCCATCTACATCCAAAGGCAGAATGTTTCTTGTGTTTCCCCACTTGTCTTTTCAACTTCTCCTTTAGGACACTTCTGTTTTCTGCTTTAGCTTTATAACCAGACTCTATTAATAGTTTCTGTGTCATCCATCCTGGAGTTAGTGTTGTCCTGACAACACATAACTTTTTGAGTGAGACACGGACTTAGAAGAAGAAGAGGAGAAGGAGGAAGAGGAGGAGGAGGAGGAGGAGGAGGAGGAGGAGGAGGAGGAGGAGGAGGAGGAGGAGGAGGAGGAGGAGAAGAAGACGAAGAAGACGAAGAAGACAAAGAAGACGAAGAGGAAGAAGGAGGAGGAGGAGGAGGAGGAGGAGGAGGAGGAGGAGGAGGAGGAGGAGAAGGAGAAGGAGAAAAGAAAGAGAAAGAAAGAAGAAGGAAGAAATGAAAAATGGGAAAGGAGTTCTTTTTCCTTAAGATGATGAAGATTGGGCCCTAGCATCAACCTGTCTTTTTTTTTTTTTTTTTTATGGTCCTCCTTGGTCAGAAGTTTGAATTCTTGAAACTTTAGTGAAAATTTTATCATAGACTCTTTATGTTGATCAATAAATTAATCCATTAGTCGAGGACCCCACACCATGCTATCTGGACCATTTTCTGTTTGTTTCCAGTAACTGAGTCACCAGCTTAGTTGGCTTGGTCCTCTGTTCTAGTAAGTTCTCTACAATCCTATCTCTCGTTTCTGAATTTCTTCTTCTCTGTTTGTGCCCCTGTATTGTGGATGTTGTGTGGTGGTGGCTCTGTGTGGTGGGCTCCGTGTGGTAGGCTCCGTGTGGTGGGCTCCGTGTGGTGGGCTCCGTGTGGTGGGCTCCGTGTGGTGGGCTCCGTGTGGTGGGCTCCGTGTGGTGGGCTCCGTGTGGTGGTGGCTCCGTGTGGTGGGCTCCGTGTGGTGGGCTCCGTGTGGTGGGCTCCGTGTGGTGGTAGCTCTGTGTGGTGGGCTCCGTGTGGTGGGCTCCATGTGGTGGGCTCCGTGTGGTGGGCTCCGTGTGGTGGGCTCCGTGTGGTGGGCTCCGTGTGGTGGGCTCCGTGTGGTGGGCTCTGTGTGGTGGGCTCTGTGTGGTAGATGCTGTGATCTTCTTTTTAGATCATTCCTTATGGAAACTGCTGAGCTAGCGCTCCGGGTCTGATGCTAGGTCGTGTTATCTGCTGGCAGATACACCCGATGTGCGCTGCCTGGACTTGCTGTATCTCCCCTGTCTAGGCGGACCTGTCAGTGTGCTCCTCCCCCTGCACCATCCTTTCAGAGAGCCAGATCTCTGCTGTGGAACTTCCATTGTTGCTACTTGTGTGTCTTTATGTTTTCTACCACACTCTCCTAAACCTGGTCATTAGTCCTATATTTTCACAGTGCTTGAACGTCCTGTGAAAAAAGTTGACCCCTTTCAGGTCATGCATTTTGGACTTCCTTTTTAGAATATCCTAATTATGTCCTGGTAAAGAAACTAGCACTTTAAAACAAGAATCATTGCAGGGGGCCTGAACTTGAGTGCCACCAGAAGGAGTTAATTTCCCACAAGGAAGTGGCACATTTCAGTGAGAGTTAAAGGGGGGAAGAGATGAGTCAGCTTTAAGCAGAGACAATCCCAGCAGATGCAGAATCTCCTTTTCACTGGCAAGCATCTGTCACCCACTCCCCCAGGCAGAGCTCTCTGTCTCCCTTCTTAAGACAAGAGACCGATGAAACCTCAAGTGTCAGAGGTCACCGGCTCCACTCACATCTCTCACGCTGACAGGACTGTGAGCCAGATCTAAGTCCTGCAGCGATTGTGCCAGCTCAAAATCGAGTCTGTGAGAGCAAGTGTGCACGGTTGAGGCAGTATTGAATAATGTTAGGCTCTGCCTTTTCTCTTCAGAATGCATACTCCAAGGCCATACATAGCTGTGTGCACACATGATTGCTTGTGATGTAGAAGCAGAAAAATCCAGTTCAGGGGCAGCCTCAGTTACACAGTGAGTTTGAGACTAGTCTAGGTTATATGAGAATATGTCTTAAAAACCATCCTAACAACAACAACAACAAAACAGATAAAAAGAAGGAGTTAAATTTGGTAAATTACTCGCCACTCAAACATGAGGCTCTGAGTTCAGACCCCCAACACCTACATACAAAGTCAGGCAAGATGACCTGTGGTTCCAGCAGGGAGGAGCCACATAGAGGCAGATCTCTGGAGTTCTCGGAATCACCAAGTTCTTGGTTGAATGAGATTCCTTGTCTCCAAAAGGAAGGTAGAGAGTGATTGGGAAAGACACCCGAAGGTGACCCCTGACATCTATACACACCCGACACGCTCATCCCCATGTGTGTGTGCATCCACATGAACACAGCAGCACACACACAACCCTGTGAAGTCCCACAGGCAGACTCGGGCAGGATGGAAGGCAGCAATGCTAATTGCCATTTAATTTCTATGAAGCGTGTGAGGATCAAGCTGTTGCCTCTCTGTGGAGTGGAGATGACCTCTGATTCAGAGCGGGCAGCTAACCCTCTGTGCTTCACCAGAAAACCCCCTCTTTCTCTTGGCGGTCACAAAGAGAACAATCAAGTATAACACTCAGTCTTGGAGCGGACCCCAGTGTCTTTATTATTCCAAATTCGTCTTTCTCTGCTAATTTCCTTCCTTCCTTCCTTCCTTCCTTCCTTCCTTCCTTCCTTCCTTCCTTCTTTCCTTCCTTCCTTATTTCTTCCTTCCTTCCTTCCTTCCTTCCTTCCTTCCTTCCTTCCTTATTTCTTCCTTCCTTCTTTCCTTCCTTCCTTATTTCTTCCTTCCTTCCTTCCTTCCTTCCTTCCTTCCTTCCTTCCTTCCTTCCTTCCTTATTTCTTTCTTCCTTCCTTCCTTATTTCTTTCTTCCTTTCTTCCTTTTTCTTTCCTTGGGGAGGCAGGGGGAATAAGAGAGAGATTATTCCATCTTACAAATCACTAATGTACCTAGACTGCCCTTACATTCACAGCAATCTTCCTGCTTCAGCCTCTCAAATGTGGGGATCCCAGGCATGAGACAGTGTGTCCCATTTACTGTGTATTTTGACACTGCTCACTGATGAAACTGTCCATTGAGTGGTATTTATGACTTCTGGGTATGGCTATACCCAGAAGAGTGGGTGCACTCCCCATCGCTGCATTTTATTCTTTTAAACTTGATGAATTTTACACATGAGACATTGGTAGTAATGCTATAAAAATTATCTCTATGTCTAATGTGGAAAACCCCTATTTTCAACCTTCAGCCTCAGTGTGAGGAATTTCTAGAATTTTCTTAATATGTAAAAATGCAAGTAGAGAGTCTTTTCCATGTATTATAGTAACGTTTTTTACAACAGAACAAAGCATTTCATATAAATTATTTTCAACTTTGGCAACAAAGAATTTCCTATATGAAGTGGAAACCTTAGGGTTCTTTGGAAAGTCAGTTGAATGGTGTTTTGCTGGGGCAAACACGCGAAGGAACATTTAGCTGAAGTGGTCACAGGTGAAATACTAAGGTAGACTTGTGAAGGAACTTTTAGCTAAAGCAGAGGCAGATAAAAGAAAGGCTGTTCTGCTAAAGAAAACACGTGAAAGGACACGTGATGAAAGATTCTTTGCTAACGACACGCATATATTGGTCTGCCTTACATTGCATACATTTGTCAGGACTCCATAGAGAGAAATGCACCAAGAAACTTCTGGTGGTGTGCTGCAGTTTCTCGCCTCTTACTCAGACTTGGACCGATTGGCAGAGTGACGTCAGCTGAGACAGACACACATGCTGAGGCAGGACCCGTGGAGGACACTTGTGATATGTGGAGAGTATAAAGGGCCAGTGAAGGAGGTTGGGCTTGGCTTGCTTACAGAGCTGGCTGTGCAACGCTTGTGGGTCTCATGTCTTCGCTGAACTTCACTTCCCTGAGAGAGGCACAGCTGAGAACTCCTGGTGTTCATCCTGATCTCTCCTGCTGACTCAAGCTGAGGCTGAGGCCTGGCTGTCTCTGCTAGGTCCTGTCACCGCTGTTGCTAACTTGACTGCTGAACTGGACTGCTAGTGTATCCATGAAGTGTTTGCCAGTGGATCGAGCAGCCACTGCTGACCTGTGAACTGAACTGCCAATTTCCAGACAACACAGATGGGAGTTGCTCCAAAGAACCTTTCTAAACAGGTCCACTTCCCCCGTATCCTTTCTTTCCCACTACCTCTGGTGAGTGGTGGGCTAAGTAGGTTAAAGCAGTTAAGAACCATTATTAAAAATAAGGATTGAAAAAAATTAAAGTTACACCCACATAAGCATTGGAGGCCTCAAGAAGAAGCAGTGTGATGCTCACATTGGTGGTAGCAAGCTCTGCAGGAGAAAGCACTGTCTGAAGCAGGAAGGAGGAGATGTAAGAGGGAAAAAATTATTTGGGATGAGTTATGATAAGTGTGTCAAGATAATTGTGCCAGGATGAGTGTGTCAGGACCAGTGTGTCAGGACTAGTGTGTCATAAATGGATCATAAAGTTTGGAAGAGAAAAGTTTAACAGGAGGAATCTGTTGGATTTGGGTTTATTTTAGACTTCATCTCATTGACCTAGGAAGACTCTTTTCCTGAATTTAACTGGGAATTTGAATATTTAAAAAAGAATACTGAAGAGTATAAGAAGCAAACATTTAGCATCTGAAAATGTATTAAATTATAAATTAGAGGTTGGAGAGGTGGATCAGTGGTTAAGAGCATTAGTTGCTCTTCAGAGGACCCAGGTTCAATTCCAGCACCCTCATGAAGGCTCACAACTGCCTGCAACTTCAGTATCAAGGGATCTGACACTTCTTTTGTCCTCTGCAGACACCAGGCATGCATGTGGGGCAGACAGACATGCAGGCAAAACACAAATGAGAAAAAAAAAATCTTATTTTCAATGGGTGTGTGTGTGGGGGGAGAATATTCATTAAATTCCTAACATACTAAATATGTCTTAAAATTACTGTCCAAGAACAAACTATGTCTTTCAGAATTTTTCATTCACTTCAAAGTTTTCATGACTGAGACTAAGATCTAGTTTCCAAAAGGGGAAGAGAAAGCCACAGAGCGGGTGTGTGTGGTTCCTTCCATGTCTGCTGTAAATTTCCTTAAGTCAGTAAAAACGTGAGAAGCAGGCACATAAAAGGTACAGGCCTCTGTCTCCAGCTCCAGGCTAGGTGTGTGTGAAGGTGATCAAGTCTCTGGGCTCCAGCTAGCTCACAGGGGAACCGCACATTGGTAAGTGCTGCTTCTCTTAGAAGTCAAGCTAGGAATTTCTCTTCTTTGCCACATGTGGTCTGGGTAAAGCAGAACTCCACAAGAGTGGTTTACAAGGGTGGAGTTGGGTTTTTCCTTCCTTCATTGGCTGCTCTGTGCCACCCTCACAATCTGGAATCTTCTCTCTGTTCAATCTCTGGGTGTTGGAATGTGGGCCACACCCAGGGCTTCTCACTTCAGTCTCTAATTGGTACTTTGTGCCTAATTCAGACATCCCAGACCAGAAGTTCCCTGTGATCTCTGGACACAGATCGACCATCTCTTTGCTGGACACCTGCACTTTCATTTTCTATAGTTTTCAAACTTTTTTTTTTTTAAGTTAGAAGAAGCATGGGCTCTTAACCCCCTTCCCATTAACCCCTCACAGATCCTGCTTGTCTCTGTGTCTCCCTGAGTTACACAACCATAAAACAGAGTTACTCAAGAGCCAAGCTGAGGAGTTATTCTTAATTTCTTTTTCTTTCACTTCCTACATTTGTCCAAAAAGAATGTTCTGGAACCTCAATCTCCAAAATACCCCCCCCCCCCGGAATCCTGTCCAAATTTCTTCATCTCCGTTGCAGCCATCTCCCCTAGAGTCACCCTTATTTCTCAATGAATTTGACTAAATCCCAGTGATCTTCTCCATATTCGAATAACTAACCTTTCACAGGGAATCATTGTGGGCCCAACTATGCTTGCATTTTAATTCTGACATTTGTGCATGTGCATGTATGTGTATGTATGTGCGTTCATGTGTGTGTATGTATGTGTGTATGTGCATGTTTACATGTGTGTATTATGTGCATGTGTGGGTATATATATATGCATGTATGTATATATGTGTGTACATGTGTTTGTATGTGTATGTGTGCATATGTGTACGTGCATATATATGTGTGTTGTGTGTATATATGTGTATTGTATGTATGTATGTGTATACGTGTGTATACATGTGTGTGTTGTTCATGTGTGCATATCTGTGTATTGGGTATAAGTATGTATATGCTTGTGTGTATATGTATGTATGTGTTTTTGTGCATGCATGCATGTGTTTGTGTGTGTGTATGTGTGTGTGTGTGTGTGTGTGTGTATGTGTGCATGCCATGGCACTTGTGTGGCTGTTAACTTTCAGGAATTGGTTCTTTCTTTCCATCATGTGTGTCCCAAAGATGTAACTCAGGTCACTATGCCAGCAGCAAGCACTGAACTATCTGGTTGGCTCCCATGGCTTTCTAACCTGACACCAGAATAAACTCATCATGAATAGAAATTGTACATGCTTCTCTATTTCATAATAGTAAACAATTTTCAAGGAATTGGGTAAATTAATTTTTTAGAAGTTGTCATCATGATTTTTGCATGCAATTAAAGTATAGCATTAAAATTATCCAACGCTTTATTTCCAATTGTAGCATTAGTGTCTCGGTAAGAATTTAGCTTTTGCCACTGAGCTAAGAATCTGAGGCCATCTTCAGACGCGGTAGATGCAGAGGCCCGTATGGGTAGGATAAAATGAAGAAAATGTTGTTTTCTTTTGTCAGGTTCCTATTTTCTTTAAAAAAAAAAAAAAAAAAAAAGTTTCTACATTTCCTTATTTGTCCGGGGAGAAGAGGAAACTATGATGGACACCATGCATGTGGAGGTCAGAAGACAATTCCCAGGAGCCAGTTCTCTCCTTGCATGATGTGGATCCCAGGGATCAAATTCTGCGTCGGGCTGGCAGTGAGCACTTGTATGTGGAGCTGTCTCCAGAATCCACTGTTTGCGATTTCCTAAGCATTTCTCAAAATACCCTGCTGAGAGCAATGTGACTGCAGAGAGCTTATGCCTCTAGAGACGTGCCCGTGTGAATCTCTCCGCTCATAGCTATAGGTACGAGCATAAGGAATAACAAACGGTTTAAAACTCCCTTGAACACAGTCAAGCGCCGGTGAGGAGTTAGCACGAGCCTGAACAATGACAGGGACAAGCCGTGGGACCTATTTAGAAATACTTGTTTTGGCATATTACACATTTTAACTCTGAAACACAACTGCTGACATCTCTGCTGCGAGCCTTGGTATTGATGAGATGTGTCTAGATTCTGTTTCATTTAGCTTGAGAACAGCGTGTCACTCTGTCACCTGGGCTAGGCTGGGTTAAGAACCCTGTCTTCAGCATGCATTGCTTATGAGCGGCTACACTTAACACCAGTGATTCCCTAGAAGCCGACCACGCAGCTCTCTGCCAACTCACCCTCCATCATGGTAGAGTGTCCTTTCCCAGACTCCCTTTAGGTATCGGAAATGAAGTGTGCCCTTAACACACGGTAGATTTTTCTATGAGTAACCACTGTAATTGCACATACTTACGGGGTGCAGTGTTAAGCAAACTGTAAAGTGCATTCAGTAAGTAGCGATCAAGGCAGACTCTGTCATTATTTCTTTGTATTTAGAGCCTCAGAACGCCTTTCCTCTGATTCATAATCAAATACAACAGGTTACTGGACCTACAGCCAGGTTCCTGTGCTCTCTTCCTTGCTCTGCGACATCTGCCATAGTTAAGGTAGTTTTCCTTAGTTTAGTGTCTCACTAAAGGCAAGCGCTTCTAGGTTCCTATCCCTCACTCTAACTGAAGTTTTATTCTGGACCATCCTCTATCTATGCTTGCTCAGTTGTTTATGATAAACTAATTAATATTCACATTTATTCCTTTCCTTTTCAAGAAAAGGTTTAGTTTCTTTTGTTTGTGTGCATATGTGAGAGTGTGTGTGTTTGTGCAGGTGTGTGTGCAGATGTCCACAGTGGCCAGAAGAGGTGACAGGTCCCTCAGAGCTGGAGTCATATGTGTCTGAGTTGTCTGGTGTGGTGTTCTGAGGTTTAAATCTCTCTGAAAGCACTGTAAGCACTCTTTACTACTAAGCCATTTCTCCAGACCCTCTTTCCTACCACTGGTCTCTTCTTTTCTTAGTTTTTAAATTTAAACGTAGTCATTTTTGCTACCCATAGGCATCGATGCCACGGGAGGAAACAGCTGTGTCTGAATCCACCTGCAGGGAACCTATATTACTATGTAACAAATTGGTATAATCTCTTTCCCTGGTGTACTGGCTGGTTTTGTGTGTCAACTTGACACAAGATGAAATTATCACAGAGAAAGGAGCTTCAGTTGAGAAAATGCCTCCATGAGATCCAGCGGTAAGGCATTTTCTCAATTAGTGATCAAGGGCAGAGGGCCTCTTGTGGGTGGTACCACCTGTGGGCTGGTAGTCTTGGGTTCTATAAGAAAGCAGGCTGAGCAAGCCAGGAGAAGCAAGCAAGCCAGTAAGTTACATCCCTCCATGGCCTCTGCATCAGCTCCTGCTTCCTGACCTGCTTGAGTTCCAGTCCTGACTTCCTTTGGTGATGAACAGCAGCATGGAAGTGTAAGCTCAATAAACCCTTTCCTCCCCAACTTGCTTCTTGGTCATGATGTGTGTGCAGGAATAGAAACCCTGACTAAGACAAATTGGTATCAGCATAAATCCTGACCATGTTTTGGGGAGGATTGTGGAAGGACTTTGGAACTTTGGGCTGCTCTGTGGGATGTTGTGTAGGAGCTTGGAAGATAATATTGAGAATGCAGAAGATGGAGGCCTGGCTTGTGAAATTTCAGAGGGAAGATTAAAGACAGGACCATTGCTGTTTTGACTGTGAAGATTCTGTGGTTTTGGTTAGCTGGGGCTGAAGGATTAGCTGTGAACTAGAAGATACCAGAACTACTAAAGCAAAACTATTGCATTGCTGGGACTATTGATGCTGGTTGGCTGGAGCTTGGAAATTGGTGATGACTGAGAGGAGACCAGCATCATTGGGGTGAAATTTGAGAAGTGTTTGCTGAGAGCACAAAGGCTGCATTCCAGAGATAGCCAGGGTTGTACCTTGTGCGGTGGCTGGACTTGGTAATGTGTAAGAGTCACCCAGGTGGTACTGGTTTTGAAGGCATGAAGGAGTCATGAAGAGCAGCTGAGACCTGGGCACTGTGAGAGGCTGTGGAAGGTCACTGGTGAAGGTGCAGCCTCAGTTGCAATTGATGGCCCAGGAATGAAGGGGTCATGCAAAGGAGGTGAGGCTTGGCACCATGGTAAAGCCTAGTTGCAGTGGAAGACAGCAGTGTTTTGGAGATACCAGTACCATGAGATGACCACCAAGAACAGCAATAGCAGTGGAGTACAGGCATCTCGAGCCATGTGTGCTACAAAGGGTAGAGCTGGAGAAGTGACTCAAGCCTTGAATGAATCCAGAAGATCATGAGTAGATCCCAGACATTGGATGGTTGAAATTTGATTTTGCTTTTGATTGTGACTGTGGCCTGGTATTTTTCCCTCTTGAAGGAAGAAGGTATTTTAGTGGAGTCCACAGTTAAGAGACCTGGAATTTTTAAAAGACTTTGAATTTTAAGAGATTGGATATTTAAAAGGGACTGAAATGTTAATATGTAAGAATTTCAAAGACTGTGGGACTCTTAAAGTTATTTAGATCTTGGGGATGAATAAGGAAGTAAGAGTCGATGCTTATTGGTGATATGTTTGTGTGTCAAGTTGACAACGGGTCAATTATACTGGCTAGTTTTGTGTGTCAACTTGACACAAGCTGGAGTTATCACAGAGAAAGGAGCTTCAGTTGAGAAAATGTCTCTATGAGATCCAGGTGTAAGGCATTTTCTCAATTAGTGATCAAGGGGGGAGGGCCCCTTGTGAGTGGTACCATCTGTGGGCTGGTAGTCTTGGGTTCTATAAGAAAGCAGGCTGAGCAAGCCAGGAGAAGCAAGCAAGCCGGTAAGTTACATCCCTCCATGGTCTCTGCATCAGCTCCTGCTTCCTGAACTGCTTGAGTTCCAGTCCTGACTTCCTTTGGTGATAAACAGCAGCATGGAAGTGTAAGCTGAGTAAACCCTTTCCTCCCCTACTTGCTTCTTGGTCTTGACACCCGTTATAAATTATTTTCCTCTTATGTTGAGGAATTATGAAATGGTACCAACTTCAATAAAAACAAGGTATTTTATTCAATCTAAGTTAATAAGGAATAATATTTGTTTGAAAGAGAATACTGTCTGAATAGGTGAAGACACTTAACTAGATAACCAGCAAGGTCTTCCATTTCTAACGTACCTAAGACTTCTTGGTTCCTCCAAGCTGCTAAGATGGGCAAAGGTCCATGTCACAGCCTGGTTTACGTTCCACTCATACAAACAAAAACTCATACCAACATGGTTGTATTCTTTTTCTAGTGTGTCTATTTTGTACTTCTCAGAGAGAATTCCTTGTTCTGGTTTGGGTCCACTGAGCTGAGGAGCCCCTGATGAATAAGGGATGCAAATACTCCTTACCCCAACAGAGAATTTTCAGCCTTCACCTGTGCACTCTTCTTACCTAGTTTGACAAGGCGGAGCATAGAGGTGTTACTCCCTTTCTCAGTGCAGGCCGTGACAGACAGATTGTAGATATCTCCTGGAGGCAGGCTAAGGATGGCCGTCATGACATTGCGTGTCACCTGGAAGACCATCAAGATTTGGGATTTCAAGGTGGAATATATGAGCCAGCACCTCACCCTACACAGCAAGTACACAGATAGGAACTCCAGGGCTCTATCAGACAGCGCAAACCCATGAGTTTACACCGCAGCCTACAGTTGGCTTTTATTTTATTGCTGGACTTGTTTGTTTGAATGCAAGCTCCCTCAAAGTGCACCGTACATATCAGCTTGGACAATTTTCCAACACGTTGGCCCTTACTTTGTGTCATCCCACATATTCACAACAGCTTCTAGAAAAGACACTGTATGGTTCTGAAGAAACGTAGACACACACAGTCCTTTACATGAAGACTATATTTCCTGTCTCCTGTATAGCTAGAGAGGGTCATGTGATCCAATTCTGACCAATAGACTGCAAGTGGAAATAAAACAGGCAACTTGTAGGTTAGTTCCCATCCTGGAAGTGCTGGGTCTCCATCACTGCTCTGTTTCTTCCTTCAATATGAGCAAATAGGAACAAAGCCTAAATGAACTTGTCACATAGAGGTGGATGGGGTGACAGCAGAGGAGACCAACCAGGAAGTCTCATCCTCTATTTTATTCAATCCACTTTCTTTTTATTTGTTTTGACTGCAGTAGCTCAATCATGGTCAAAAAGCTTAATAAAGTAGAGAGAAGACACCAATATTCCAAATGCACTCAGGTATCTTGGCAATATGGATCACTGTGAAAATATTGACATGGATGAGTGGTAGGTAACTTGTTGAACAATACTCAGCATCCTGAAGAAAAAGCTCTCATGTATCCTAGGATGGTCTTGAACTCCCTACGTATTGAAGGTGACCTTAAACACCCTCTCATGCCCCCACCTCTCCAGTACTACTAGACTCAGCTCTCAAATTACAGCTTTAAATATAGGTGAAATCGGGACCAGCAATGGTTTCAGCTCCCTGTCAAAGACTTGAAAAGGTAAGAGTAAGGAAGGGTTGTCAGCAGCTCGTGCTACCAACTGCTCGGATGCCTGATGCCAGGACTCAAAGGAACGTACACTCTTTTTAATTTTCTTCCTCCCTTCTGCAACGACCATCCAGTGCAGCATTCTAGAATGGGACAGGTCAGTGGTGGCATCCCCATAGGTCCAACTGATGTACAGCAGGCTGCTGACGTACTCCACAGTCGTGATCTCTGGAGCGACGGGGGCTGCAAGGACAGAGATACAGCTCAGGATAAGGCTCATGGCTCAAGGACTTCCCAGCCAAGTGTGAGATCCTAAATGAAGCTGACTTAGAAAATTCAACTTCAAGCCAGGCAGTGGTGGCACACATCTTTAATCCCAGCACTCGGAAGGCAGAGTGGATCTCTGCAAGTTCAAGGCCACCCTGGTCTACAAAGCAAGTTACAAGACAGCCAGCACTATCAAGAAACCCTCTCTTGAAAAAAACAAAAAGGAAAAGAATAGAAAATTCAACTTCATACCACATAACAATATCTCAGAAACAAAAATGGAAGTCAGTGGTACAGGCTAGGCACTTGCTCTAGGGCACCATCTTAGACACAAACAGGTGGACCCATCCCCGCCTGAGGATATCAGGACCTCCTGTATCAGCTGCAGTCTCAGGATGCCTGAAATGTTTGATTGTTCAGACATATTGGGTACATCAGCCCATAATAAAAGACATTGGTAATTATCCCAACAATATTGAGAAATCTGAAGCCCTGTATTATTAAATTTCTTACTGTGGCACATGAAGGGTACTTAGAAGACCACAGAATAGCAGGGGAGACGGGAAGAAAGAGAAAATCACGGTGCTGGCCAAAGATCTGACCATTGTTATTTCTGACATAAGAGTGAAGTCACTGACAGACTCTAGCCCTGTGTTCTGCAGAGAGGGGACTCTGAGCAAATGCAGCCTATGTAAGCAGTAAGAAGGAATACGTTTTAAAGTCATGCTCAAAGCTTAAGCCTCGCACTGAGGCTGATTCTTTACTCCATATTCCAACACTCTAAAATTAAACTGTAATTCAATTTAAAAGGTAATATTTTCGGAGGAGGAAGTTTTATTTAAACCTTGTATCATATAAGATCTGAGAGTGTTTGCAAAACTATTTTTTAGAATGTTCCAGAACTCTAAAGATCCTGAGGAACAAATATACAATCGGATTCAAATTGCGTGTGCACCGTGCCTGGAAAGCAAACGTTACCCCAGGGTGTGGCGGAAGTTCAACCACAATCTTTAAGGTAGACTTTGTGGCAATCATGAGAATCATTTCCTTTAGCAGGACACGAATAGATGACAAGGATTCTTACTAGATGATGATTTAAAGGCCTACTAGCCACTCACAGCATGTGTAATGTGTAACAGCTGCCAGCACAGCATGGAGCACGTTTACACGCACGCCTGCACCATCTATGCATCTGTTTCCTGTGAAGTATATGCAGCCCCTTCCCTTGTGCCTAACAACACAATCCCTAAATTGGGTCCTGAATGTCCATTCGAAGGCTGTGGAGGTGATGGAAACCTAAGGGGCGGGGCCGGGTGAAAGGAAGTAGGTGACTGGGGACTTGACCTGGAAGCATATACTTTGTGCCAGGTCTCTTCCTCTTGCTCTGTCCACTTTACTTTTCAAACGCCAGGAGGTGAGTGGCTTGGCTGTTTCAGATGCTTCAGGCCATGGTGTTCTGCATCATTATATACTAAAACCTCAGAACCATGAGTTCAAAGAAACCTTTCCTTATTATAAGTTGGTTGTCTCGGGATATTCTGTCACAGTAATGTAAGACAAAAATGTCCACATCCTATTCCATAATGCTCTAACTCAGAGAAATGCCTATGATTTTGATAGCCTCTTAATATATTTTAGTGCACATCATCATATATAGATACCTATACATTGCTTTGTTCAAAGGAATTTTCCCTTATATTCTAATTTTGGTGAGAGCGTGAAACACACTTAAAATTACAAATCAAGAAGTATGCACTTGGTCCTCTTCACAGGGCGGAGCCTTCAGATTTGGTACTTGCTGCTTTAAAATCTCACGTATTGCCAAAGGCCACAAGATGTCACTAGTTGTTTATTAATCGTTATTTGGTATACTAAAATAATTACTATGAATTTGGCTTCCAGATAAGTTGCCAACCCTGGTAGTAGATTGAAGTCTGAATAAGTCAAAGTTAATTCTTTTGGCGAGGGATATACTGAGGTCTGAACCACTGAACTTAAGCCTCCTGCAAGCTAGCAAAGGCTCTAATCCTGATCTCCACACCAGCCTCCTGCCCTGTTCATTTGGAGACAGCATCTCACTACGTTGCCCAGGCTGGCTTTGAATTCACCCTGTAGCCCAGGCTGGCCTTGAACTTGTCATCTTCCCATCTTAAGCTGACAAGTAGCTGGAATTGCTGGCCTGCACCTTTACAGCCAGTCAGCTAGTGCCCTTTTACATCATACAATTTGAAGGTGTGGATTAAAATTTAAAACAGAGAAGAGCAAATCAGGAGAACCTCATTTTTAAAACATAGGTTTCTCGTCTGAAATGATAAAGGTCAGACAAAGAATTAAAGAGCTAGAATTTTAGCCAGTTTAATATATAAATATGCACATCTATGTATATGTTTGTATACATGCATGTGTAAGTATAATTTACGTTTTTGTAGAGCTGTGGTGTTTGTGTGATGTATGTATGTGGGGGGGGTATTAGGTGTGTCTGCTCGTACATATGCATGCAGAGACCAGGGTAGAAAAGGACATCTGGCTCTATTGTTCTTTGTCTGTCTATCCATCTATCAATCTGTCGATATATTCATCTATCGATCGATCTATCGATCCATCAATCTATCAATCATCTATATATCTCTATCAATCAATCATCTATCTCTATCATCTATCTATCTACCACTATTTATCATTTATCTATCTATCATCTATCTCTTTATTTCTATCTACCTATCTATCTATCTATCTACCTATCTATCTGTCTACCTATCTACCTACCTATCTATCTATCTATCTATCTATCATTTATCCATTTAAGATAGCATCCTTTCTGGGCTTGGAATTCCCCCTCTCAGGCCATTGAGCCCTGGTTTCTCCCGGGCCTCTCGCTGCTGGAATTACAGACAAGTGACCATATCCAGCGTTTACTTGGGTCCTAGGGAACGCAGATGCTTGTCTGTACTCAGCAAACACCTCCCCCACAGAGCTATCTCCTCACCTTTGCCAAAATATTTTAATGGTTTATGTGATACAGTTTAATTCTTACACTGTGCTATTTCTAGACCCATGTTTTAGATGTGAGACTTGGAAACAGTTGTGGTAAAACTCTCGCCTGCTAATGCCAGTGTGACGAAGCTGTTCATCAAGAGCAATATGACATTCTCAAAGGTCACTTCATTGGAGCTAATAAATTAGTCACTAAGGTAGATAGATCATTTAGAGACACCGATTATTTATCTGGGCTTGCTACATCTCATCTGAACTGTTGCAAACTTCACTCCACTCCAGGCAGGTCCTAATTTCATATTATTTTAAAGATTTTGTTCTTATTTTTAATTATGTATATGTGTGTATACATGGGAAAGATGGTTGGGAACAGGAGTGCAGTGCCCAGTGACGCCAGAAGATGGCGCCAGATCTCTTAGTGCTGTAGTTCTAGGTGGTTATGAGCCACCTGACATGGATGATGAGAACTAAACCCAGGTACTCAGCCAGAGCAACAGGCATTCTTAACTGCTGAGCCATCTTTCCAGTCCCAGGTGGTTATTTTAAGCGGCACAATACTGCAGACAGAGCCCTGGCTCTTGTTACTTCACTATTGCTGCTGCCCAAGACGGTGAAGCCCATAACCTAATTTGTGAACCTTTGCTGTGCAAGCTAGTTGGGAAGATCTTGGGGAATTCTGCTGCTGAGAAAAGGAAATTCAACCTCGTTGAGATGTTCCCTCAGATGTCTGCAACCAGAAATGAGCAGAGCCAGCTCAGAGGCCAAGTCTCTTGAAAGGGAGAGAAGGGCTCCTGTTCTCTGAAAGCAAACTCCATAGAACTACTGTGAAAGAATTGGTGCTATAGTGAAATTTAATTACAGTTAAACATGTGCTTATTAATGCAGTTTGACAGCTGGCCATAGTGTTCACCTAATGATTGGTACTGCCTCCTCTTTTGGGGTTTTCTCATTGCCTCTTCTAACATGACTATTGACATCTGGAACAGAGAGTATGCTGGATCCTGGAGACTAAAGGGAGTGGCACACCAGCAGTGTGATCTCCACTGCTTTCCCAGTACAGCTCTCTGCCCAAAGAAAGTTCTTGAACAGTGTTGGGCCAAACAACAAGGGGTATTGCTTCTTTTATTTTTAAGACTTATTTTGCTTTTAATTTATGTGTATGTATGTATCTGTGTGAGGTTATACACATGTTAGCACAGGTGTCCATGGAGGTCAGAAGAGTGAGTCCAGTCCCTAGAGCTGGAGTTACAGGTAGCTGTGAACCTCCCAGCTTGGGTGCAGGGAACTGAACCCAGCTCCTCTGGAAGAGTAAGAACTCTGCAAGTGCTCTTAACCACTGGGCTTCCTCTCCAGTCCCAAGGCCAGTGCCTCATTGAATGAATTATTCATTTTTATTGCTTTTTTTCAATCTTTGTCCATGCAACTGCACAATTTAAGGGTTTGGGGGAAACAAAGACTGACGTAGTTTAAGCACCCAAACTTGGTGTCATGTAATTCGCTTGTCATGATGGAATAAGCATTCCACAGCATTCTCTTTTGTGCCTTGCACAGACCTGAGGCTTGGGAAAACTTAACTTGCTCAGACTCACAGTGACCAGAGGCAGAGCCCCATCTCCTTAAAGGCCCTCCATGGACTCTAGTCCCAGCAGCTGGTGAGTACAGAAATGGAGTAATTAATGAGGAAATCTGATGACCTGATATGTAATATCAGTCAAGCGTGTAGGGGAAGCTGAAAGCTGCATCTGCTGCCTCCAGCTCTGTCCTGATGGATGCTGGCTGGAGAGTACATGCCAAGTGCAGTGACTCCAAATGAACAAACGTCAAGGGCAGGAACTGTGGATTTTAAAGTCAGACTCTCGTTTCGAGTGCTTATCAATTACATCACGAAACACCAGAATCAAGGGTGTATCTTCCACGAAGATGACGTGGCACTGACGAATGACTGGCACTTTCTGCACACGTGACCCCCCTGGTACCTGCTCAAGATGGCTTCCCCCGTGGGACCTTTTTCTCCAGCACTCACCTGTTATGAAGCTGATGGTGGAACTGTCACAGCAGCTCAATTCTGGATCTCCCCACGTCACCATGGTTACACGGAAGTTATAGTACCACGCTGGCAATAGGCTTGCTATTCTCTGAATAAGGATAGAGGAAAATCAGGAGACAAAAGACTGAGAGGAAAACAGTATTTATGAAGTTGATTTACTTTCCTTGGGTCATGATAAACATTAATAATTTTTTGTTTTCTTTTTCTATGTCTTTAGAATTATTTTTGAAGTGAAATGAGCCATAAATGAAATGAGATATGTAATTTTATAAAACGATTGAAAGACAGAGTAACTATGGGTATTGCTTCACCATTTCCAAAGATATACTGCGTAATGAAATAACACTTATTTATAAGTGTTTGCACATATTTATTTCCCTGCTTCTAGGAGAAAGGGATAGGATAATGATGAACAGCAATCTCCTTGGGTGCCGATGACCAGATGTCATTTGTCTGGAGAGCAACGGTATGCTTCAGACGTCATGCGTAGGTTGCCTACACTTTGCAAAATGAATCTAGTCTCAGAAAAAGCAATTATTACATAACCTTTGAAAGCTGTTTCCAAAGGGTTAGCAATGCAAGTATTTGTTGATTTGTATGGGCCAAGAGGAGTCATGGCTAGAGACAGACAGTGTCAGTCAACTGTAGAAGACCAGAGGGAAATCTCTTGTGACGAGAGGAGAGCTAAGTGTGGGGAAACTCTGCTCTGATTAGAGGAATTCATTACAAGAAAAATACCATCACTAACTTTATCTCTCTCTCCAAAGGCAAAGATAGAATCTAAACCTAAAAGAAATATAAAGCCACGGACCAGCAACCAAACAAGAAGCAAGAGTGGCCTGGAGTGCCTTTAATCCCAGCACTGTTAAAGCAGAATCAGGCATCCCCAAAGTTACACGGTTGTCTTTGGCTACATGAGGGAGGCTCTCTCAAAACCAACCAACACAACACAAAACTAATAACACTAAATTAAACCCAACCACAACAATCAAAACCCTCGAAGTCCTTGAAAACAGCTATCTGCCTATGCAGATCAAATAGCTATCTCCCAAAATGGCCTCGTGCACAGATGACTTTCTCTAACATAGTTGTGAAACAGGCATGACCATTCACACGAGAGTGCACCAGCTGGTTGAGGGAGGATTACCACGGACGCCGTTAAGGAGACGGTCGCTGCTATCTCGTAGTAGGTTGTCCACTCTGAGGTCATGGTGGTGGGGTTGAAATAAAACATTTCAACCACGTATTTTCTGAACACTCCCAAGTAAGGTCGGGTCCAACTCAGCACTATTGCTGTGGGACCCAAGGGGTAGAGCATTAAATCCTTTATCCCAGTGGGAACTAAAAGAGGGAAGGAAAGAAGGTGGAGAGAGAAAACAAGAAGGACAGTTAGTGTCTGTACAGTGGCTTCGACTGGAACAATCAGGGCTGCCATTCTTTCAATGCCGTCAGGAAAAACTAAAGTAAATAGATATTTACTTCTGACTTTCTCCTCTATGTAGTAAAGAGAAGGATGTCTTCCAAATATACAGTGCTGCTTATCTGAGGTAGGCAGTCCTTCACATCTAGCAGGTACTAGAATCTGTTTATTTAATTCAGTGAACAATGGATGGAGACTTGCCCTCCATTTTGCCTTGCATCTGTACTGAACAGGGACGGACTCCTAAAGATTATTTTTCTCTAAACAACATAGTAATCTCTTTGTGTAATATTAGTAATGTATCGGATATTATAAAAGATTGATCGAGCAATGGCTAAGGCGTATGGGAAGGTATCCATAGTTAAATGCATACACGACGTCATTCTATATTAAGTAAAAAATCTATGGCTATTGGTTTCATCTCTGGGTGTGGGGAGGGATCCCCTGGAGGTTATATCCCATACAGACCAAAAGACATATAATCTGATGCAGGAATATTGAATACAGATTCATGACTCTTCCATTTATGGTGAATTCAGATTGAAGGCTGCACCCTTCCAACCAGTAGTCTGGTAACAATAGGTCTATTATTGATTGATTGATTGATTGATTGATTGATTGATTGATTGATTGTGGCAACAACTTACCAATGGCAAATGTCACAGGATCAGAAGGTGGCCCAATCAAAGGGCCTTTTCTTAGGTACATCACAACCTGGTACTGGGCACCAGGAACCAGGTTCTCAATAACAGGTTTGCTTGAGTTCACCTTAAAGCAAACACCCAATAAGATTTATGTTGAGCGAGGCTTTCAGAGTGAGACACAGATGCTGTAGCAAGTTTGTTAGAACATAGTAGTTGACTTTGAAGTCTGACATCTTTTACTCGTGCTGTGAGGAAGGTAAGATTTCAAAATTAGGATGATTTATAGTTTATGTGTATAGGGAAGGAGATCCAGGACATTGAAATTCCATGACTGGATTTAATATGCCCCATGGGCTGTCCCCAATGAATCACTGTCGAGTGTCACCACATACACCAGAGCATCCTCCTCCCGGAACCATAATCAAATCAGGAATACCATGAGGCTAGTCCAAAGTCCTAAATTGTGGTGTCAGCTGATGACATGCCAAGATCTGGGCAGAACTGTCTTTAGTCTCTCGTCACTTAGAAGCATATAATATCTAATTATAGAGATGGAAATGACCTCAGAGATTATCTATTCAGATCTCTGATTTAATAGATGGAGAGGCAAAGCCAGAGGATGGCCAAGGTCGAATACTCACATTTGTTGCTAGGAAGAGAAGCCGAGTGCTGTGACCTCTAATCAGCACTCAGGGCAAGTCAAGGTATAGCTGTAAGCACTTTGCAAAGTCTATTGTAGCCTTATAAAATGATGTCACAGAGACCGTGTCTCAGCTCTCCATTTTTATTGGTTATGTGACCAGTGTGACACAGAGGAAATACATATAGTAGGGATATACATATGAACACAGTGGCTGTCTGAAAGATCAATGTCTGCGTACACAGGACTGATGTTTCAGGTCAAGGTTAAGAACTGAGTGGGTCCACGTGTATTGTGTATGTGGCATTCATGTGTGTACATTTGTACGAAGTATATGCATATGCCTGTGTACCCATGCTTGCATTTGTGGAGGCCAGAGACCATTATCAGGTATCTTCCTCTGTCACTCTGCACATGACTTTTTGAGACAAGGTCTCTCATAGAACCTGGTACTCCCCGTTGTCTAAATTGCCTGGCTAGTCTCCGCCTCTCAGAGTTGGGGTTACAAGTGTGTGCACCCCGACCGGCTTTTCACATGGTGGTGAGGATCTGCCCCAGGTCCTTACATTTGTGTTAGGGACTTTATCCACCCTGTGAGTTACCTGTCCAGCCCCAGCTTTGATGTTAGTGCTCCTAATATTTAAGACAATATCACTTAGTGAGAAACACTAATTCTCATCATGTTGTTTGAAATAAAACCCCAACTCTGCTAAATATAAACACGAGGATTTGTTTATATTTCATTTAACATCGTTGCCTTTGTGTCTTCATTATATTAATATAGGAAATAATGCGTCTTAGGCTTGTGAGATGCTTAGACCTGAGTGGAAGACACATGAACTCTTAAGATCAGTTGTTTTGGCCTCTGGGGTACATAAAATGCAAAACTTCTACAGGAATGAACAAAATAAATGGATAACAATTGTATTGGCAGTTTATGGTGTGCTTTTTAAAGTCTCATTAAAATTATAAAAATAAACAGTATGGGTGATGTGAATTTCAATGTTGTGAATTTCAGAGGGTAGTTATGCATATTAGACAGGTCATGATTTGGGTAGAATACAGCCCACTCTCTCCCCACACTGGTGAGGCACAAGAGAGATGACTACACTGGAATGGTTAATTAGTACTCTCCCCTTCTCTGCCCGTTTACACCCCTTTAGCATAACATCGTACCCATATTTAGATTTCTTTACCAAAGTTATTCAACAATACTATCATCTAAAGATACAGACTATGAACAAGAATATATGCTAGGCATGGAGGCACACTGCAGAATCCAAATACTTTGGTATGTAAAGGCAAGGAAGTTTAGGAGTTCAAGGCCAGCCTGAACTATATAGTAAGTTTAATATAGAATTAAACACTTTAATTCTGTTGTGCCATGGTTTGTAATTTTTTCTAAGCACTATCTAACCAACTGATCAATATAAAATTGATGAATATAATAAAAATTAATACATTAATAAATAGAATATGATGTATGATATATAATCAATATAATAAAATATTAACCAATTTTCCATTTAATTCATATCCATTCTATAGCTCTTTCTTGCATTGCTAGCTTACTTCAATCCCAGGGACTCCACTAAATTCAATATGACTCTCAGAAGGCGCTGAGTCTGCCTATTCATATTGAGCTAAAGACACAGGTGGAAAACACCAAGCAGGCAGTTGGAAGAAACCCAGAGCCTGCTGTTAGGTGTGGGCTGCATGCAAGGAGCACAAAGGTTCCTCTGTCCGAGGTGGTCCTGTGTCCACCCTTGTGATGCTGTCTTCCTTAGCTTTCTGAAGTACATCTATTCCAGAAACCAGGGCTTTCCTATTCAGGATTCAGAGAGCCACTGGGTCATTCTTCCTTTAACCAAAAGCTATCCAGCTAAGCCTAGATAACCACAAAAGTTGACTCTTCTTTTCCTCTTTTGAAAAATCCTTCAGACCATGTCAGGCCTTTGCTCCCTCATGTAATCCTGTGGGGTAGGATTGATTTCTCCCAACATCGCAGGTGAAGACATCAAGAACTAGGTGAGGGGTCTAGATAGATTGCTCAACAGTTAAAGTTATACTTTTCTCCCTCTCAGAGGACCTTGATTCAATGCCCAGTACCCTCAAGGCAGCTCACAACTGTCGGTAACTCTAGCCCCAGGGGATCCAATGACTTCTGGCCTCTGTAGACATCAGGCATACATGTTGTGCACAGACACACAGTCACATATGCAGGCAAAACACCCATATACATAATTAGAGACAGGGAGGGGGGGAGAGGGAGAGGGAGAGGGGAGAGAGAGAATCAGAGCTGATAACTGAAGATAAAGTCTGAAACCCACTTTTATGTGATTCTGTAGTCTGTGTTCTAGACTATCAAATTGGCTGTCTCTCCACCCCATTACCACCCCATGAGGCAGCGCAAACTATTTACAGAAGACAAATCATCCAGGGTGGGGCCCCACTTTGACACCACTGGCTGGGTGGCTCCTGGGAGGTCCCTTACATAGCCTGCCTCTTAGGCCCACCATCTCTTCCTTCCTACAGCAGGAAGGTTGATATGTCCATCTGTCTGGGAAGGTTGATATGTCCATCTGTCTGCATTTCGTTCATGGTTATGCACTCCTGCCATCTGTCATACAGCACTGCACGTGCCATATAAGAGCAAATATACACACATATCTCATGTGGCATCATTCCATTCTGACACTAGTGAGGGTGTGCTAAGTCTTTTGAGAAAATGCGCAGGGCACATTTACTTTGGGTAATTTACACGGTTTCTTATAGAGCCCAGATGGAGCAGTAATTTCAAGTTCGACATCTTCATGAAGAAATAGCTCCCGAATGGCCATACAGAGGAGTCGTCTCCACGCAAACTCACTATGGAGAATTTGTACTTATGATTGGGGCCAATTCAAACCCTTGCAAGCTTTCTATTGAGAAAGGAGACTGGGCTCCAGGCTTCATGAAATAAAGACTCAGGTCTAATTTGTTCCATCTCCAGCATTGTTCCACAGGATTCACTTTACATACTGAATCACACAGGTATCGGTGGAGCTGATGGGCAAAGTGGAGACTTAGCAGGGTATCTCAGAGGGTAGCAAGGTACAACATAAGCTGCACAGCCCTTGAGAGTGAGGCCATGACTGTAACGATTAGCTACAGCCTCAGAATCCCTAATCCAAAAGTGCAAGATCTGAAATCTGAAACGTTTTGAGCAATACTATACCACCAACATAGTGAATTTCACATCATAAATATTTATGATAAAATATTACTTAAATATTACTGACTACTAAAATATTGCTTAAAACTGCCTTTAGACTATGTGTGTGGGATACTATGGAACACACACGAATGTTTTCTTTATACTGTGGCTGAAGTCCTACATAGCTCAGTATGTATACACAAATATTTCAACTCTCCTGCCTCAGCTCCATGTCTGAAATCTTCTGAGACCAAGAATTTTGGATAGGTCATTTTATCCTGTATTTGACTGGGAGCCATGTTTATTTTAGAGCTAGCAGTGAATGTTCTGTGTCTGGTTTTTACATGGCACAGAGGACCATGTCTGTACAGCCAATGCTTTACCTATTGAGCCATTTATCCAGCTTCTCATATATATTTCATTTATAAATATATATATGTATGTATATATACATATATATATATATATATATACATACATATATATATATATATTCATTTATGCCTGTGCACATGAAAGTCAGAAGAGGCCGTACGATCTCTCAGGGTGAGCGTTACCAGTATTTTCTGGATGCTAGGCTTAGTCTGTGGATACTGGGATCTGAATTCTGGCCTTCATGATTGTACAGGCAGTGCTCTTAACTGATGAGCCATCTCTCCAGCCTTCTTAAGACATTTTGAATTTAGTTTTCCCATCTGAAAATAACATGTAAGTGCATGTGCGGTGTGTGTGTGTGTGTGTGTGTGTGTGTGTGTGTGTGTGTGTGTGTGTGTGTGCGCGCGCGCGCGCGGGCGCGCACGCGTGTGCGGTGTTAGGGCCGTGGATGCTGGAGGTATAACACTGTGGTGATCCTCAGAAAGTCTTGTAATGACTGAGAGGACACCTGGAATGCCAGCTGTTAGCATTCTGTCTAAACTCCGCCCCACAGTTGCCTGGCAACAGTCAGGTATTCCTGACCCACTATAAAAGGAGCTGCTTGCCCCTCCTCTCTCTCTTGCCTCTTGCCCTCTTGCTCCTCCTCTCTCCCCATTCCCTTCCCCTCTCTCCACGTGGTCATGGCCGGCCTCTACTTCTCTACTCTCTCCCTCTCTCTGCCTCTACTACCCTCTTAGCTCCCCTCCCCATGCCCTGAATAAACTCTGTTCTATACTATGGCCGGTCCCTGGGGGGAAGGGATGCCTCCGTATGGGCCCGCTCCCTTCCCCCACACCTCACCACGCCCCCACAGAACATATCCCTTATCTCTTTACCTTTTTATAAACATGTCACCAGCTTGCTTCTTGTACTCCTTTAAACATCAGCCTCTTGCCCATCTGTAATCCTTAATGGTTTAATGTTGCATTTCGAGAGAATGGTGTGAGAATCCAGTTGGAGAGCCCTTCTCTGGGTCATTTATAATTTATAGTAGCTATAAGAACCTTTTGTTTTGGGCTTCCAGGCAAAAGATACATAATCTGTTACATTTGAATGGACAAGAAAGAAATGCACCTTGGACGTTGATACCAGGTCACTGTCTGAGAAGGAAATACGTTTCCCACCAGTTTAAAGTCAGTTATGTTGGGTATCATCAGGGAAGGGAACTAATGAGCCGAGTAAGGAGCTGTGATTGCTAGTTAATCTGTTTAGCATATTTACTCTTTAATTTGATTGAGTCAAGGGGTAGATTCCGCCTCTAGGAAGGACTTATCTCAGCGTTCTAAAGCGTTTAGTTCTCCAAAGCTCACGGCTCCCAAATCAATCTTATCAATTTAAATTTTCTCACTCCTTGAATTTCACAGATGCCTGATTTTCCCAAGAGGAATGGAAATGTCATACACACACACACACACACACACACACACCACTAATTTGCATATTCACGGCCTACTTCACTCCTGGTGGCTGTCTAGTCCTCCGATTTATCCTTCAAAACTTTTTAGTTGGGATTGGTGAGGAGAAAATTGTTATAGTTCATATATGTTTTTGTTTTAAAACTTGTTTTATCGAGTCCACGTTGCTTTTAAAGTTAAAATAAAAGCAGAAAAAAATTCAACAGACACCAAACCTCTCTGAGAGGCTGAACTTGGTTATCTCGCTTAGAGACGTGTTTCTTTGACTGGGGTTGATACTCCTTTCTTACAATCTTTATTAGGACAAAATCAGATCCTTTTGTGAACTCAGAAGCATCATCAATTGCTGGCTTGGGCTTCTGAAATATGGTGAAGTTGTCCTATATGCATTTTTGGTCAGTCTCACTAGATAACAGCACTGCTCTGCAAGATCAGGCTGCTTCAAATTGACCACAGGCTCCAAATTCTCTCTAAGCTCTTAACACACAGTAGGCAACTTCCCTTGAGTAAGAAGCAGAAGCAAGGGACTGCGACCTCTAACAAAGGGAAAGAGAAGTGGAACTGACCAGCCACACCCACGCGTTTCCTGTTTCCTGGGATGGCTTTTGTTAAAGTCACTCCCCAGTGCCCTAGAACTCAGTATGGCCTGGAGACATTTCCCTCTCCCATCACCACAGGCTGAGTTTCGAGTGGCCTCCAGGGACTTGGTATGCTTGTCCTAGCTGTTCTTACCTGGGTGCAATACTGCTTCTCCAGCCGCTGGCTCTCCTTCTGTTTCTGGCAGGTCAGGGACACCACAGACACAATGGTGCTGTTGTAGTTCTCCTGGGAAGATGTCCAGGACATCAAGGCCGTGGTTGAGCTCAAGACATGGACACTCACATGCTGCGGCTTCTCCGTCAGTTCTTCTATCCACTCGCCTGTGGGGCCTGGGCATTGAAAACCACAATCAAAAGGAGGCTGTATCCTGAGCTCGTTGAGATAAAAGATACTAGATGTAACTGTTGTTATGGTTTTGTGTGAGTGTGAGTGTGTGTGTGTGTGTGTGTGTGTGTGTGTGTGTGTGTGTGCGCGCGCCCTTACAAAGAGACTCAAAGGAAGACTTGCTTGCTCTGTCTACCCTCTGCCAACTGTAGCCCACAACTCTCCCACTTCTCTTCTGGCCCAAGCAATAGTAGCAGCAGCAGCAGCAATAATAAAAACAATCTCAATTTCAGTTGTCAGGTACATTGGAGACTATCTCAGTGAAGTCTTCATCAAACAGAGGGCGACACTGTGGCATTTTATCAGTGTTTATAATCCCTTAGCTGGGAGAATCTTTCCAGAAATAATTGCTTTGAGAGTCAATCAGTCGTTACCATAATCTTGCAGAAACAAATTAAATTTTGCCACTGCAGAACCTGAAGGACAGGCTAGGGCTGTATTAACCAAAGGGCAGCAGGCTGGCTGGGTTCAAGAAGATGCTTAAGTCCTGGGTGATGTCTGCAGCATGCAGGAGTTTGTATTATGAAGTTCTCTGTGGAAGCACCCATCCGGATCCTTCCAGACAGGCCTGGGATGTCCTCCCTCATATCCACAATAAACCTGCTCCTTCTCCTCCACCTTACCCAGGAGTAATGATGCCTGCCTTCTCTCCTCTTCCCCCCCCCCCATTGAATTTGACTCCACTAAAGGGGATGATGCAGACTCGGTGTAAATAGCTGTGAGTGAAAGATACTGTAAAAGTGATCTGAAGACAGACACACCTCTTAGAATCAGACTTTATCTCAAATACTTACATACTTTTGTCTGCTAACTTCTATCACAAGTCTATGAGAAAAGTACTGGTCTTAAATCTCAAGTTTAAATTAAGAAATCCAGGAAGGTAGGCTGAGGAAATTTACGATTTACAAATGTTGAAGTCTGATTTTTAAAAATCTCTGCTTTGGAGGGTTAGGAGTTGGATTTGATCAAAACATTTTATACACGTGCCTGAAATTCTCACACAATGAATTTTAAAAGTCCATGATCTTAACCATGTATATGGCTCCCTGGATGGAGCACAGTAGACCCGTGAAAAGTGTTGGCTTGAAATTTGGCCCAAGGTTCTTGTTTTCCCATATCAGTGGTGCAGCTTTCTGCAAGTGGCTCATCGCTTCTGAAGGTCCATCGTGTGTGTGAATGGACCATGCAAAACATTAGAAGCAAAAAGAGCCTTGGTGGGCTAGGGGTATAATTCGATTGTTCGGATGTTTGTCTAGAATGTACAAAGCCCTGCTTTTGATACCAGTATCCCATAACCTGTGGTGATGCACGTCTGTAATCCCAGCACTTGGAAGGTGAACATAAGATGACCAGAAATTCAAGATCCTCTTCAGCTACATAGTGGATTTAAGGCTAGCCTGAGTTAGCTACATGAGACCCTGGCTCAAAACTAAATACATGCATAGATTAAAAAATAAACACAAAGAGATTCAATGCCTTAACTTATTAATAAGGAAATTGATGCCCAGAGACTCAGATGCCCCACCCAATGTCATGGAGATCGTGAGTGTTTGAATCTGGCAGCATAGCTGACCAACACTGTGAGCACCATGAATATGGCCTCATCAGACAACCTTAAATTCTGTTTTACTTCCTATAACTCAGAGCTTTGTATGAAAAAAAAAATGTGTTTCAGAATATTTTATCACACTATGAGCCCAGAGATTGTTTTATTTACTGAAAAAAACCTATTTCTAGTTGTGGTATGGCTCAGCCCTTAGCACACACCTTTAATCCCAAACAATGAAAATAAAGTTAGTTGGTAGAACGAAGTACCATGTTTGAAAGTGATGTCTAATTGAGTGACAGACAAAGTGATGAATCAGAAAAAGATTTGACAGAATAGGATATGCCCAATTCTTCTTGTGAGGAGAGGAAAGGGGAGATACTAAGAGGCAGTGCAGAGAGAAAAAGAGAGAGGAAGGAGGCAGTTTTACAGAGACAGGTTAGAGAGAGAGAGAGAGAGAGAGAGAGAGAGAGAGAGAGAGAGAGAGAACACAAGCTAGACACAGGTGAAGACAGAAGGAGCTGGAGAATGAGGAGCCAGAAGATTAGAGCAGATCGCCAGAGTTAGTTTGAGGCCAAGCAGAGCAATTCAAACAGGCAGAGAGAGAAGCCAGATTGAATCAGTCAGCTTGGAAAGGAGTTTGAGCCACTGACTCAAACAGCTGAGTTGAATCAACCAGCCAAAGCTCAGAAAGGACTAGGAAAGGGTGAACTTATTCAGCAGCAAGTCTCAGAGGCTGAATACTTTCTAGGCTTAGATAAGATTGTACAGAGGCTAAAAGCTTCCAGGACGAGGTCTAGGTTAACAGATGGAGGCAGTAAGCCTCAAAGACAACAATTAGAACAGGAAAATAAACGTTGCTTTTACAAAAATGGGAATGCCAGACATGTTCTTCCAAGCCAGGCATGGTAAAGCATACCCCTGGAGAGCCAGGCAGACAAATGGAAAGACCAAGACCCATCTAGACTCCATCAAGAGTTCAAAGCCAGCCTGAGTGGATTAGTGAGACCTGTCTTAAAATAAAATATCAGAAGGAACTACAGATGCAGCACAGTAGTGGATGCTTGTCTGTCATACACAAGGGTTTAAGTTCAGTACTGAAAACCAACATTCTCTTGATAGGACCATAGTGGGCTGTACTAACATTCTCATCTTCTGGAAAGACCTCTAAGTACACAAATGTAAATAAATGCAGTGGCATTATATTTACATAAAATGTAAATAAATCTTAATGTTATTAATCTCATCAGAATGTCCGAAATAGCTCGGTCAGTAATACGGACTGCAAACACTATTCATCTACCCAGGAAGTATTTGTATCTACAGTCTAATGTATATATTTTTAAACCAAAAGAGCATATACACTGTACTTGGCATTTATGCAGTTAAATAGAATATTTTAGGCACTTAAAACATCATTCTTTCATTAACAAAGGAAATTTTCATACATAAAATAAATCTCTTTGAAATAATAATGTGTATGAACAATCCTGATGTATTGTGAGTGGCATTTTAAGTCTTGTTAAGAAGGAGGCTGAGGGCCAGAGAGATGGCTCTGAAGGGAAAGGGACTTCTTAGGAAGCCTAATGGCCTGAGTTGGAACCTTAGGTCCTACATGGTAGAAGGAGAGAATTGATTCCCATAAGTGTTCTTCTGATTCCACAAGTGCATTGTGGTATGTATGCATGTCTCACCCCATACAAAGAGAACAAATAAAGAGTTTTATAATCTAGCATAAGAAAATATGACCAAAAGAAATCAGATAAACGCCACATACTAAGTTCTATGTTTTATGGTCTATGCTGTGAAACCCACTACAAGACCAATATGGTGGCCACTGTTAATTGACCTTTCATGGCAGCCACCAGCACTTGCTGTGCACCCGGGCAAGGTGACCTCCTGGTTAGTAAAACAATTTTAGACACATGGGAAGACTGGAGACACATCTTGATTTTCTGTCTCGGGTGACCTCACATAGAAACCTTCTTCATATCTGGTACACACACTAGGCGATTCCCAATGTCCTTTGGTCCATTTGAAGGCTCTAGAGGCTTCTCAAGCCTGCATGCTTCATTCCTCAAGTGTACACATTATGTAGGCATATTTTTAATGTGTTTAAGCTGCTAGGTGAACTGATCTCCTGACTCTGCCTACCTACCTTTTGAGAGTTATTTGAAGCAAGGTAATATTAGGCCCTTAGGAAGGAGGAGACATATTATACAGACTATTGTTTTTGGAAAGGTATCATTAATGTATGTTTTCTGACTTTTCTTTTTGTTAATCTGATAAGCTAAGTAACCAATTTTTACCCTATGGAGTGCCAATAATCATAGCTTATCTAAAAAGGAAATGGACACACATTATTTATGCAGCTCTGAAAACCACAGTTTCGTTGTACTGTTAAAGCTCACAGAGTAGCCAGAAGCCTCCCCAAAACTCAGTTTCGGGAACTTGAGGACACTCTACCTTCTCCTGCTGACTGCCTGGACACCCTGAAGGCTTGAGTCGGCTTGAAATCTTTGAGCTCTCCACAAGTTCAATACTCTAATAAGATTTCCCCCACATAATCCCATAATGCTAAATTTTATTACAGCCTCAAACAAAAATCATATTTCCCAAGCTGTGTGTGCACGTCCTCGGAGATGTGGTTATGGTTGCTGTGGAAGGTCAGTTTAATAAACATTCAGTTATCATAACAGTGGGAAAAAATCCTCTGGTTGTAACTTTCAGAGCAGATTTGCTACCATTCAACATATATGTATCTCCTCTCACACATAATGGCCTCTCCTGACTTTGAGGAATCCCCAGGATCCCTAGGGCTGCTGAATAATTGACAGCCAAGCACCATTGATCTCATAGTTTCCTGTTGTAGCTCCCTAAGTGCAGAATCAACCTCACCAGTTTCATTGTTCTAGCTCAAACTCGCTGCAAGTGCACGATCACCCCTTGGCTACTTACTGATATAGAAGCTGAGCGATTTTGCTGACTGGCTTTTCCGAGTCTCACAGGCTCCCGAGGAGCTAAAGGTTGTCACCGAGAGTCTGTATTTCCCAGGCTCCTTCAGTTCTGCAACGAATTCATGGGCTTCTTCATCCACTGTCAAATAGTCAGTAAAGTTCTCTGGATCAAATGCAAAAGGCCGAAAAATAAAATGAGAACATACAAGGACTGACACCAGGGAGAGCCCAGGGACAAGGCAAACTGATTAGGTTTGTAAATTTGTATCTATAATTGCCCTTCTTGCCTTTACTCCAAGCTCAGCCATAACCTTTAAAACAAAGGCGCTGTCAATGAGAAAATGCAACTCAAATTCACATTGTATTTATAAAACTGTAAAATATCAGACCTAAAATATAGTGTTCAAATCCATCACACGGAGGCCTGGTATGCTGCTGCTCACAGCCACCTAACAGAAGCAGGGACACAAGAGAGTCAGAGTTGGGCTTTTAGGCAAAGACAGCATCCACTGCCCTCCCTGAAAGAGGAGAAATACCTAGCCCTCATTAAATACCTCACAAATTCCTTGTAGCAGTAAATTATTATTCTTTTCATATTGGCTAACTTCTAATTTAAAAGGTGCCTCAGTTTTATTTTTCTCCATCTATTTTGCTCTGGCACCATTAAAGATGATATTTATTCTGCATCTGCCTCCTGACGCTTAGTATTTCATTTGCAACTTTTATTACCTGACTTCAAAGGAGCGCAGTACACTCAGAAAACTGCACGATTTAATTGAACTTTCTTGAAAATAGGCAGTAAAAAAGTGTTCTGAGTTACAAGACGCTCTGTTACAGAGGGTAAACTGAGGAACAGAGAAAGATTACAGGAGCTGTTAAAATGATCAATAAAAAACAGAAACAAAACGGACAACTCAGTCAACTGAAGACTTTCGACTTAAATACCTAAAACGACAATTTCAATTTTAGAGTGCCGCTAATTACTATCATCTAGAATAGAGAAGAAAGAGATATTTTGTCTCATTTCACTAAATATAAGTTACCTATCTTCCACAGTCAGCTGACATGATTCTAATTGCACACCATGAAATGAAGGCTGCTTTTCTGATTCCAAACTTGATGATTTGACAACCTTTGCCATTCTAATACTAAACCTGAAACTAGAAATCACGTAGCATTTGTCAAGTCCTAGCAAACAACAAACAACAAGAAAAGTCTGGTGATCAACAATGGAGCTATGCTATCGCTCTGTTCTCACAAATGTGTGGACTATAATAAATAAATGTAATCTATATAATGGAATATAATATATTACATAATAATATAGACCTTGGAAGGCATATTGGCAAACACATATAATCTCAGCACTTGGAGGTAAAGGTATGAAGCTCAGAAGCTCAGGGTCACCCTCAGATACATGCCAAACTTGAGAGTAGCCTAGATTACATCAGACTCTGTCTCAAAAACAGCACACACACACACACACACACACACACACACACACACACACACACACAAATATACTCTCACATATATATATGTACACACAAACACAACACACACATATATAATATGTATACATATATAATATATATATAATTTCAAATGATGGATAAGTGAATCAAACATGGTGTTTGACTAGAGTGCGGATACTATCTTCTGAATATTTTCCACTTACTATCAACTTCCCAGGGTAAATCTGACCACCAGATCTGAAGGCCACATCCCATCAGGCTGGCTAAGAACACGCACATCTAGACGGAGTCACTCTGTAGAAAGACTCTCCATTACATGTCCCTCGACTTTACATATAAACAAACAGCATCCTTAAGGATGTTCTGTAATATGTTTTGGTGGCGCTAGTTTTTAGTTAAGTATTTCTAAATATAAGGCCCTTTTTAGAGGCCTGGGGTATGAGAAATGCTGGGTAGAGAAATGTGTAAAACTTGCAATGACTGCAACTTGCAAATCACCCAGATTTCAAGATTCTGATCTAATCTATGTGTTTTGGTTTTCTGATCTCGGGCTACACCAAACAGTCAATTAAAGTCTCCCTTTGACTGTGTCTGTGAATCTTCCTCCCTGAGTTCAGGTCCGCCCCCCTTCCCCGTGTTCCCCAGTTCCATTTTACTCCTCACAACTCCCAAGTCTCACCTTCCCTCTCTATGAGGATATTGAAGCCATCGAAGGCTGTAGGCGGTTTTGGTGGTAACCAGCTCAGAGTCATCTGCACGGGGAAGGCAGAGAAAGGGTCAGCTGTGGGCTTCTCTGTCCTGCTGAGTGTGGCTTCAGTGTCATAGTCCGTTGGCAGCACACTGACAAAGTCCTCCTCATTTTCAGGGGCCGCGGATGCACTCTCCCACCAGTAGGGCTGAGATATGCTTTCATAGTCTGTGCCATTCGGGTCAGGCCAGCCGGAAGACACATTGCTGGGGGGAGTCTCCGGAGTTTCTTCGGGGAAGTGGAAGAGTCTGTCTCTTCCTGTTGCATCTTGCGGTTTGATGAACGCGTCCTCAGGGAAGCTCCCGCTTGGCTCTTCCCAGTTGTTCTTGTTCAAGTTGACAAAGCGAACAGAGATATTCCGAGGAGGAAATGGTGCTGTGGAAGAGAGAGTTTTCATTTCCCGGTAACTTTTACCTCTGAACTGAATATTTATTTACTCCTGAGTCCAACACACAGTTATCAAGTGCATCTTAATTTTACTTCTTATAGACTGGACAGATACAATTAAAAACTTTAATATAGTATTTAGCGTGTATGTGTGTGTGTGCGTGCGCGCGTTCACGTGTGTACCCACATGTCTTAGCATGCTACATATGGAGATCAGAAGATAACTTGAAAGAACTGGATCTGACCTTCTAGCTGTAGGGCCTGGAGATTGAACTCAGGTGGCTAGGCTTAGTGGCAAGCTCCTCTACCAGCTGAGCCGTCTAGGCAGCCGTAGAGAACGTGTCAGGAAGAACAACTTTTAGCCACCCATATCTAAGCTTCTAACACTTTGTATAGTATATATATATATATATATATATTTATTTATTTATTTCTATCTCTTAGCTTCTCACCAGTCACACTTCAAGGGTAGTAACTTGTTATATTATATGTGTTGGTGTGGTAATTTAACATCTTCTCAAGTTCGGCGATGCAAACATTCCTGGGCTCACCACAATTCTACTTTAAGAAAACATGTATCTCTGTCCCTGGGTAGCTTAAAAATCATTTTCTAAAAACTTTTTAGAAATAATGTGTGTAGCTATCAGAATACACGCTCTGTGTGATAAGCTGTACCGGCTCGGCTTACTATCAGGTGGCTCTTACAAATACAGATTCCAAAGTTGGAAGAATGAATTCATTTCCCATCTCTGAAATGAGTTGTACGAACACACAGGAACTATGGAATATAGACATGTGTTTTCTCTGGAGATAGCAAATCGTGAGGACAGCCTGTACATTCTCTGCCTGCACCAGCTCCTCAAAGACCCTTCTCCATGACCTCTGAGGGAAAAAATTCATCTCTGTCTCCTTTGTGCTGTTAGATATCATCATAGCTGTCATGTGACATGGATCTCATTTTATACTTCTGTGTCACCATTTCTGAGGACAGATCACCTGTCTCATTGGTTTTTTCTTTCTCACCTTAGAGTTAGGACAACATGCAGGTTGGAAAGAGTAGTCATCAACATGTCTTTGCCAGAACAGAATATGAAGAGTGCACAGAGACTAGTCAATGTCGACGTAAGGTGGATTAGTCACATAGTGCTGAAATTAAATGGTAATTCTGACACAGAATTCCAGACAAAAAGGGTCTTGGGTGGTCTGAGCTCTGCTCTGACTCATTCCTGTACTCAGAATGGGCTCTGCAGCATCATTGAACACATTAGGCCAGTTCAGCGCCGGCTAAGTGAGGGATACTTGATCATATGTATTTTATATGTATTTTACACATTCGTTCCTCTAGCCATGAGTCGATACCATAATAGCTTTTCTGTGTTTCCTTTTTAGTAGTTTGAGAATTTCCACAGTGTATTTTGATTATCTCGACCTCAATCCCCTCCTCTCCAACTCTTCCATATTCCATAGTTGCTTTCCATATTACTAACACTAACAGAGTGAGTAGGGAAAGTTTTATGCATGCCTGTTTCCTAGTGTTTTCTGTCAGTAGTTGGTTTTCTACACTAGGATGTCTGCCATCTGCTGGTCCTCTACATGGACACTGGTCAAGGTATAGACTAAGCGAAATCTGTGTGACCCAGGTAAATGACTTGATTACAACTTTTAAGGCTTTACCCACATTTTTATTCAAAAAAATGTAAGAACTAAGCTTACATTTATTTATTTTAGATTTTTCTTCTTGCATATTTGGCTTAGGTATTTTTAATGTGGGTACAAATTTTGTTTTGTTATAGGAATAAATTCTTCCTTAGCCACGTGACCAAATGTTTCTTAGAACTATTAAGAAAAAATTTTCTTGGAAGCATTAAAACTGAATATACAGCAACATAATTTACATATATATGCATATATAGAATACGTACGGCAATAGAATTCAGTTATTTTCTTACGAAGTTTGGTTCTTCTGAAGACTCACCTGTTCTGTGTTTCTTGGGTTCATGGCTCACACCACTGTACTCCACAAGGGTACTTTTATTAAAAGTTGCCTCGGATACCAGCTGGAAAGTGATGTTACTGTAACATATACCTGGCAGCCAGTGGTTAAACACTGTTTTCCCCTTAAAGAAATCTGTGAAAGAAAAGATCAGTTACATTAAAATTAGGAGCTTCTTAATGTCACATACTTGGAGAAAGTCCCAGTTAAAAAATTTAAATATCCACAGAATAATGTTTCCTTTAATGTCTGGAATACTGAATAAAAGAGAAGGCTAGAGAGAAAACTGGAACCTGTGCCCCTAATCCTGAAAAGTCTTTTTTTCCTGTCAGCATTCCCAACAAGATTCAACACAATTAAAATTAATTTCTATCTCATGAATGTTCTGTCTGTGCAGGAATTATGGAGATTAGGTTTATTTAGCTCTTTTTAAAAGAGAAAAACTGAAATATTTTACCCCTTTATGACAAAAATACCCAGCAATTTTACAAGGAATGTTTTTCTCTTGTAGAAAATGTCTCATGTAAAATGGTCATTGATTTATGTGGTGCGTGGTCATGTAAGAACCCAAAATACCACCCTTAGTTTTGGAGAATAATCTTGAACCCCCTCTAAAGGAGATGGGGTGAAAGTCACCCACTTGCCACAGAGCCTGGGGTGTCCGTGCCGGGAAGTGTTGTGAATGAGGTTGCTGCTAAACTGTCTTGACTTTGGCAAGAATAACTTATACTTCAAGCCAATTTGAGAATTTCTCGTATTGTATGTATGGCTTGCAATTCTCAACTAATGAGCCGGATATTCTATGACTTCTCATAAGGTTTCCTTGAATCAATAACTTTTTCTTAATGGCTCATTTGTAGGTAAAGTATTGAATTCCACCGTGAATTCTTGCTTAGAGTAAGTAAGAAGATCATCCAGAAAAAAAAAAAAAAAAAAAAGCCACGCTTTTTCTCCAGCCTCCTCTTGTTTCTTACCCTTGTACAACATGGTCCTGAAGTCCCTCCCTTCCCAGTAGCTGATGTTCACTCTGCTGAACACGTTGTACTTTTCCGGATAATGAATTTCAAACAAGACTCCTGTCTCAGGAGAAGGTTTATAGTCATAGATAGACACACTGGTTACAGGCAAGGGTTCTATCAAGGAAAAAGAGATAGCAGAGAGAGGGGGAGCCATCATTAATCCGTGAGTGTTGCACTGATACAATCTTACCCCCCACATTTACAATTATGTTGTAAAGTCTGTGCACAATGAGCGTCTCAGGACTCGCCCACGAAGAGCTGGTGAACAGAACACATTTGAAATGACATTGTCTGCTTTTCAAAAAGCTGTAGACTCATCTTTCTGTTCCTCACTTCCAACAGCTTTGGACAGTAGAGAGCACAAATATTAATGTATAAGTTCAATAGATGAATGTAATGCAAACTGGGGTTTATACCGCTTGCCATGTGGCGTTTAATAGGTTTGTGGTAGCATCTGTCTGTATCAGCAAATTCTTCCTTTTCCTTTTCCTTGTGCCAACCGAATTAGATTATCAGTAACAGACAGGTAACAGGAAATACATTTGGCTGTAGGCAATGATAAATATTCATGTGATCATTTGTTTCCTTCTGTACTTTTGAAGTTTTTCGGTTATGGGTAAGCGTCATGCGTAGACTCATTGGCTCATGCTCACCAAGACCCTTTTCTACAGAAGCTTAAGAATATTCCTCATTTGCTTGGTGTTAATGTATCATAAAACATTTGAAATACACATTTTTAAAAGCTCATGATCTTTCACGTGCCCTACAAACATCATTTTTGTGTAAATTCACACACAGCACCCCACACTTCCAAAAGAGATAGTAGATGTATTTTATTTGAATAATTTTATAAAAAATATTATAAGGACTGGAGAGATGGCTCATAGGTTAAGAGTGCATACTGCTCTTTCCGTGGACTGGAGTTCGATGCCCAGGGTGGCTCATAGCCTGCAATCATATGCACACATGCACACACACAGAGACAGAGAGACAGAGACAGAGGGAGACAAAGAGACAGAGAGACAGACACATACACACACACATTTGTAAACGAACTTACAGACTGACTCACACAGAGACAGATACACACACATACAGAGAAAGAGAGAGAGAGAGAGAAACGTAGAGACAGACACACAGAGACACATACACACACACAGACACACATGCACACAAACACACACACACAAGCTGGAGGAAGAAGTGTTCAAAGCAGAAGAGGGAGTGGAGGATGAGAGAGTGATAGGGGTGAAAACATAAATCTCATTATAGACATTCTTAAAAACATCAACAAATCCAAACAAAAATGCTGAACATTAAAGAAAGCAGGGAAAGCCCTAGAGCAGAAGCTGAAACCGCACAGCAGCTGCACTGTGAGAAGTCCAACATGGCTGCACTATGGATTCCAAACCTCACTAGGGTCCCCACAAGTCACTGAAAAGGGAGATTTGACAGCCAATCACTCTTTGCTGCCCTGAGCTGTGAGGTCAGGTCACAAAAGCCATTGTCAAACTTTTAAACTCAAGATACACAGAAAATTTATTTATTTATTTATTTATTTATTTATTTATTTATTTATTTATTCATTCATTCATTCATTCATTCATTCATTCATGTTTATGTTTATTTATTTATGCTTCCTCTTTCTCCTCTTCTTCTACGGTTAAGCCATTCAAACTTTAAAGCCAAAGTGTTCTAAAACCCTGTTTACATATGTGTCGGATAGATTCCTCCTAGCTGTAGGACACACAACTGAGCTACACCTTAACCTCTCAACACTATGCCTAGATGTAGTCTAGGTAGGAATTATTGATAGAACCCAAGTGCCCAGGCCAAAAATATTTCACTACCTTTCCGGCCACTATCCTTGTTTCTTTCAGTTTTGGAAATGATGTCATGTGGCATACACTGAATCAAAATGACCCACTCATGTTTCAGGGACGAGCAAGTGAGATGCTAATGATTCGATCTTCTTTTTCGCTGCCAACTTGTCTGCTGACACCTTCCTGTTCTACGGTGTCAGGCTGGACTGAACAGGAATGGAGCTAGACAACGCAAGTCACTTGCTTCTCCACCAATTACGTCTTTATTTGTGGAAACTTATTTTTCCAAAGTAGTAAGGCAGAGAGATCTAGGTATGGGCCACATACCTGGAATCTCAGGAGTTGGTATGTGGAGGCAGGAGGATCAGGAGTTTAAGGTCTTCATCTTCCGCCACATATCAAGTTTGAGCTCAACCTCGACTACATGTTTAAACGAAAAAACAACAACAAAAAAATTCTAAAATATAGTTGAATATTCCCCATACATTTAACAAACCCAGGGTCATTTTCCTCCACTGGGACCAGAGTTAAAGTATTACTTTAAATTTGGTGTCTCTTTTTCGTTGTGTTTTGAAACTTTTCTCCATTTACATGTAGCCTATATTTATTTCATTTTTACTATATTAATCATTTGCTATATTAATAACCTTACATTGTAATGTCATTCTACTGCTTAGTTTTATCATTTAATCTTATTTTGAGATTTGACCAGCTTGGTGCAAGTCCTTTTTGGAAATGTTGAGCATCTGTTTATACCTTTACAAATATCCAGTTTATTCTCTTAGTAGAAGACCTCTTTTCAGTTCCTATAAATATAGTTTCAATAACCCCAGGGGCCCTTCTCCTTTACCTAGATGGGGGAGGGACAGATCTTAGGTGTATGAAATGTTACCGAAGAGTTTTTAACTGGATTCTGCTGGTGAATGGGTAGGGACAGGGCCTGCCTAGGTTCAAGCCAGATGGGTTCCCGGCCCTGAGATAGGGAGGTGGACAAAGTCCCCCCCTAACCAGAGGCTGTGTGCAGTGATACCTGCTGGCAAAGGGAAATCTGTTTTCTTCAGTGAAGTGTAACTGTGCTGTTGACCGTATCAGGGCAGGCCCCAGACACAGAAATAATGGGCCAACACAAAACGGCTACCATGATTTTTGCTTATTTCATGTGTGTTGGTATTTTGTGTCTTACTGTTTGTTTTGTTTTGTTTTTAGAAAGAGAGAGAGAGAAAAAGCATAAAGATGGGTGTGTTGGTGGATGGAAAGGATCGGGGGGGCTGGGGAGAGAGCAAACATGATCAAAACCTATTATATGAAAAATATTTTAAATAGAAACATCAGTGAATCAAAATTTCAATCTAGCTTAAACAATTATGTTTTTATTTCAGAAGGTTTCAATTCCATTGTATCTGTTCTACATACTTTTTTTATGCTGTTTTTTGTTTAATGATTGCTGGAAAATGGGTGTCATTTTGATCTTTATGTCTGTTAGCATCACCTATATGCTGTAAAGTTTCGCTAATTTGATATTTAAAATATAATCTGACCTACTGTGTGTCTTGATGTCTGTCATTGCAAGTGTAGGTTTCTTTATGTGACTTGAAACAAGGGTTCTAGCTATTTATTTATTTATTTATTTGGCCTCTGATGCAGCTCAGTCGCTGTCCCCTCTCAACCACCGTGACTGTCAGTCATTCTGGGGTCCTTTATATTGTGGGTGCTACCATGCTCGTCATAGGCTTTTACCAAGTCCAGTGGTGAGGTGTGGTCTTCACCCTGAGGTTGGCTATGTGGTCTGGGGTGGAGTGTTTTAATCCTCTTGCTAACTGGACCCTCAACTCAGAACTATCTCTCCTATGCCCAGAGTCCAGAGATCCAGTTCTTCAAGACCCCTCCTCACTCCACCTGAGGGTCAGTTTCTGTTAAGACTCAGAAACACGTGTGCTCTTGAACTGGGTCCTGCGCCTCTTGCTTTCTTTTGATTTTATGAGAAGAGCAAAATGTAGTTGACTGAGCAAGACTTCGCTGTCCTCCTTTGACCAGGAATTCCAGTATTAACCTGCCTTTGTTTTGCTTTTCATAGATAATAAAAATACGATACACAATAAGATCTTGTTTCTTTCTAATGATATGTTTGACATAACCTTAAATCATATTTCAGTTTAAGATATTTTGTGTTCCTTAGTTGTCTTTGGGCCATTCACAGCCAACAAGAAGGAAACTGGTGTGTGGAGGTGCTGGGGGAATTTGAAATTTACTTTCCTACAGACAACACCAGCGCACCCAGGTGAGGGCCAGGCCGCACACTCACAGCTGTTATTATCTCCGTGAGAAAGTTACAGACCCATTGTATGCTCGGTAACAACACCCCCGGCCCAACATCAACAGGAGCCATTACTGTGTTCACTTGATGGAAATTCGAAAGTTCTGAATGTGGTTATCAGAACGAGGACATGAACGAAGGGGACAGAGCCAAGGCAGCCTGTGCTGGGTCATAACTGCTGACACTAGAGACTCATCAGCCTGAGATGGGTAGTAACACTACAGATACATTTGCCTGAGATGCCTTGGCTTCACCTAACTGAAATCTAAAAGAGCAACTGCATCAGGCGAGGGTCTGGCCCTCAATGGACACATGTATAATCACCTGTCCTTGGAGCAGGTCCCCTGAGGAAGAAAGGAGACGCGGCTATCCCCTCCTTTCTGATGGCAGAAATGGGGGAAAAGATGGATCCTGAATCCCAAACTCAAGCCACTATGTCGTGTTTACAAGATGCTCAAAGACCTGACCTGTGTGTATCTAAATGGAAGCCAGAGGTTTGTCGGCCACGGTCACCCAGGGAACAGGAATGGTGGCAACCATTACATCCCCTGCCGTAGCTCATGCCTAATTCCTTTTTCCTTAGAATGTTTTAACGGTTTTCTGAGTTAATTCTCCCCTCTTATCTTACCTTTGTTTTTGTTTCTTTTCAACACACATAAGTCCAGATGCCACTTGATCCTCTCACGGTAGTTAGCATCTCTGTCACAAACCAGCTACCCCTAACTCAATGACATTTCCCTACCTAACCAATTTCACATCGCCTTTATTCCCCCCAAGGAATTTTTTATCCAATGTCTTCGGTAACTCTTTTATTCATTGGTCATATGCTATGTCCTATATACTCTGTTGATTTTGTGTTATTAATCGGAGTGAGAGGCACATAACTGAATATGTTGTAAAACATTTCCATTAATTTTTTAACAGTACCTAGTAGGCACTATTATTATATTACAGTAACGCTGGGGCGGATTAGTCTGGCCAACCACACTTTTGAGTTGCTTTTGTATGCCTTAGGAGTTAGTAGTGAGATTTTTTTTTTTAATGGGTTGATGAGAATCAGAGAAACTCTTAACATATGAAAATGATTTGAAGTTCAAATTTTGGGATCTATAAGGCAATATGAGAGCCATGCCCTGCTAACTTGTGATCATGTTATTTGTACCAACAGCAAAGTTAAGTCACTGCCGTACGGAGCCTGGGCCTGCAGTTTCATGTCTATGTTATCCAGAACTTTATGGAAAAGTGCTTGCTAGCTCCCAGAATGGGTGGCAGATATGAACACTGAGATGTAGAGGGAAGTCATATCTGCTCAAGGCTACACAGATGACATCCAGATGTCTTTGACAGTATGCTCGGCCTTTGAACCACTATTCTGTACCACTGCTTGGTAATTTGCCCATTGTCTAGGCAAGATTCAGCATTTTTCAGCCTGGGGCTCTGCTACAAGAGACCTTTCCTTAGCCAAATCACCTCATGTCATTTCTTTGATCTGTCTTCATTCTGAATCACATAAAGTCTTAATTCACTTGCAGGGCACTTAAAATTTTTCACTGTATTTCTGGCCACTTTTTCGGAGTTATTTGGAGCACCTGTCAGCAAGTGCTGCTTCACAAGTCTGGCCATGCCTGGTTAAAGGTATCTTTATGTGTCATTATTTTTCTGATACGTTGGCCATGACAGAGAATTTGTTTAATAAATAGAATTAAATAAATCAAATATTTATATTCATAATAGAGATAGATGACAAATATACCCATGGGCTGTTTCCATGTGTCTTCTGCAAATTTGACAGCCACCACTTCTAGATCTTGCCTGACATGGAACCAATGGCATGGGTCTAACATTTCTCAGATCCTAAGCAGTTATTCCCAGATATTATGTGGGTTTTTTTTCTGCCCCAAACTGCTTTTTCCTTCTGAAATGCTCACATAATACGGAAGCATCTTCATCAATTAAATATTAACCGGGCATCAGAGCACAGGTTGCAGGGTGCTTCGGAACTGGCCATGTGAGTCTGTTGTGCTCAGTTTATTCTGTGCCTTTTTTTCAACTTTCTCTGAGAGCACGAGGCTCACAACAACTGTATCAAAAAATGAGAGCTCTGCCCCTGGACCTCCCACTCTGTCATGGCTTATTTTATAGGGACAAACTCCAGCATGGGGCTGACATCTGCAACAAATGTCTTTTTTCCCCCCAAGAGCAGTGGGTCAGGCCCGCAAGCAGATACTGGGGTATGATGGTGGGGTATGAAGCAGGAGCTCATTAAAAATGGGAGTTTGGGGCTCAAATTTAGCCTTAGTCACCAGGTTATTAAATCCCCCTTTTCATGATATATACCCTAATAACACCTGATGCAGCTCCAAGTCTGATGTCAAAACATTGTCACCTTTATAAACAATTCTCACACTCCCAACTTATCATCTCTTCTGGAATCTGAGATGGTGCACTTTAGACTTAACATGGGACACAGCTCTGTGGGGGAGATGGTTTCATCATCTGTGTTTGATCCCTAGAATCCATATTAAAAGCCTGGAGTGGGGCTGACTGGATGACTTGGAGGGTAAAGGCCTTGCTGACAAGCCTGAAGAATTGATTTAATCCCTATAATGCACATAAAGGAGAAAGAAAATAAACCCCTGCAAGTTGTCCTCTGGCTTCCAAGTGTGCATCTTTCTATGTGCACATGCACACACACACACACACACACACACACATACACACACACTCACACACACACACATACATACACACACAGACACATACACATACACACACACACACAGAGAGAGAGAGAGAGAGAGAGAGAGAGAGAGAGAGAGAGAGAGAGATACACACACACATGCACACAGAGAGAGAGAGAGAGAGAGAGAGAGAGACATACACACACACACACAGACACACACAGACACACAGAGAGAGAGAGAGAGAGAGAGAGAGAGAGAGAGAGAGAGAGAGAGAGAATGAACAAAGCCCACACTTGCAATCCCAGTGCAGTGAGGTAGAGGAGGTTGGTCCCCGGGGTTGACTCTCTAACCTGTCTAGTTGAATAGGCAAGGTCCAAGCCAACAAGAGACCCTGTCCCAGAACTAGGATGAATAGTATCCTGAGGAGGAGAGCCAAGATAGCCCTCTGGTCTTCATCTTTTCACATATTCATGCTCAACCATCTATGATGGTTGATTGTGCCTCACTCTGTGCCTCATTTGTGTGTCTAATGTCCTTCCTCTCTCTGTTTCTTCTTTTGTCTTTCTTTTTAAGAGACAAGATCTCACAAATCCCAGGTTAGCCTTGAATTTGGTACATCCTTACCCTCCTGCCTTCCTGTCCCAAGGTGGGGATGCTGGGCTTACAGATGTGACTGACCACAAAGACCTTCAGATATCTTTAATTACTGTCAGCTAAAGAGCTATAGCTTCCAACGCTACTTTTGGGGAATGGCTCCATGCTTGCTAATAATGGCTGGGACAGAACCGGTCTCATATTTCTCCGTCCTCTTCTGCATCAGGCTTTAGTCTCTGACCCCCTAACTTTCTCCTATTCTTGCTCAGCTACTTTGAGCTACATTATATGGAGCACCTACTAATCCTGGCCAGGTGTTTATGACACAATGAAGCTGTGTAAAGCACAGAGTTGACTTTGACGAGTTGTAGTTGTTATGTACCTACAGCTACCACCTGAGGCTCAGTCCAGACTCACCCCTTTTTTCTGGAATATGAGACAGGATTTTTACAAGGTGAGATTTCCCTTTAATTAAATTAATTTCCAGCTCTCTCCTTTAGCTCCATTAGCCTTGCAGTTCTTGGGTCTGTGCCATTGTTAATTTTCAGAATTTAATAATGACCCTGGGATTCTGCCAATGAGACTTTAATTAATTTTTGACAGTTGGGTTAAAATACTGCTTTTCAGTTCATCCTTCTGATTCTTTCTTTCTTTTTATCCTAACAGAAACTGACACATTGTCCTTTTCCATAATTATGTCCACGATGGTCATGTATAACTGACAGTTTAACAATGGCAGCCACTGAAAAGCTCACAGTGAAGAACATGAGTGAAAGGAAAGTTGATGAAGTATTCAGTTGTTCTGATGACAAACTGCTGTCTTACAGAGATCGCTCTTCCTTATACTCGAGAACGTGTTACCTTACGATGTGATGTTAAAGTCAGAGAACATGGCAAAAATCACCTGCAGTTAAGACCATTGCCAAAACCTTCCAATATCAGCAGCAACTCTATTTCATTTTTCCTTTCTGGTGTTTCTAGGGCAGTGGATGCCAAGGTTTTATTTTAGGTGAGATGAGGAATATTGCTCTCTCTCTCTCTCTCTCTCTCTCTCTCTCTCTCTCTCTGAGTGTGTGTGTGTGTGTGTGTGTGTGTGTGTATGTGTGTGTACCAGAAACAGCTAAGAATGTACAATTAAAGTCAAGTGGGCTTACTATGAATATAAACTCACTGTCTCAAGAACCAGTTGCTTCACCTGGAAATATAAACTCTGGAACAAGACACAACAATCCAGGATCGTGCACTTAAGTTTTGGTGGAGAGATGTGCATGGTCCATTCATTAGCCTGAAATTATCATTTAGTCTCAAGATATATTGTCAATGAGGTACACATTTTTGGCTTAAAACAGATTTTTTTTTTTAAAGGTAATAGTGGATGCTGAATACCATCAATTGGGTAAAAAGCTGTTTTCTTAACATAAGGGCGAATGTACAGCTGTGTCATTAGACACCACGCCAAGCGTGCTGCCTCTCTGGTAGGCTCTGCCTCAGCTTGAGAGGACACACTCAAGGAAGAAGCACAGAGAATGATGTCACGAGACACTTACTTGTTAACACGGTGATTGATCTGGATGGTTTGGTGACCACATTCCCGTTGACTACCACCAGAGTGATTATGTAATAAAGACCGTGATACATGGCCTTAAAGACCACGGGAGGAGGCAACGCGCTCTTAAATTCCTCAAATTCGAAGAAATAGTTTTTGGATTCACCGGCTACCCTCACAACATACACAGATGTTGGGCTGACTATATCAGAAGCTTCTAAAGACACAACGATGGTGTTGTTGTCTTGGACAGTCACGTGAAATGTCGTAACAACCTGTTCAAAAGAAAGACAAGAGATAGAGTCAGGTTATGGGCAATAAGGTTATGCCAAGATAATTTATCTAAAACTAACACTCGTGGGGGACATGGTTACCTATGATAGTGATGAGTATTTTAGTCACACACCAAAAGTCAGTTTGCCCATCTCATGAAAAATAATGATCTCAGAGCTTTACAATGAGCATTTGATATTTCATTGAAAAATCTGTCTCCAGCTTGTGGAGTATTTAATGTGTAAAGCACACAATACACATCAAATGGATGAACAGATGACGAATGAAGTCACTGTCAAAGCTAATTTCCTGAGAAGCCCCGTGTTCTGGTAAGTGGGAGAAGTGTTTGAGCAAACATTATTCTAGAGGAAGTTATTTCAAGGTAATTATTTCCTTTCTTTTGCTCACCTGTCAGTTCTGAAAGTGGGGAAGCTGTCAGGACAGAATCCTGGGATGGTTCTCTTCATTAGAGATTAGCCAGCTCTTCAGAAGAGAAGCCAAGGTAAGATGAAGAATTGATCATTCTGAAGAGTCATGGCTGCTTAAACTCCTTCCTTCAAGTATTCAGATAAGTTTAGGGGCTAGGGATATAGCTCAGTTGGTAGAGCACTTAGCTTGTATGCATGAAACTAGATTCAATCCCAAGTAACACACACGCACACGCACACGCACACGCACACATTCATGCATGCACGACACTAGCCAGAGAAATGTCTCAGGAGACACAGCTCAGTAGAAGAGCATTTGCTGCTCTATTGTGAGAACTGGAATTCTGCTCCCTCACCAACAACTGCATAGAACTCTAGTTCCATGAGATCTGATGGTCTCTTATGGCCTTTTGGGGCACACATACACAGCTGCACACATGCTCACACACCAAATGTGTAGTTGTCCTAAATGTCTATTCTTGATTCTATGTATGGGCAGAAACAACCCATTTCTGGTTGCAACCAAGACTCATGTGCCTCCTGGAACATATTGCTTTGATTCTTCACACATTTGATGAGGTGTATGCTATCTCACTACCATGAGCCTCAGATTTCTCTTCTATAGCAGGTGAACAGAACTACTCCAAGTAGTTAACCACCTACTCAGTGTAGGTGCCATAGTCAGCACTACATAGACCATCTACAAATAACTTCACTGCATGCAAGATGTTTGTCATGAGAGAACTATGGTTACTTTCAACCTCAGTTTGTAGTTGAGGATCAGAAAGGTTGGAGTATTTTCCTAAGGTCGTAAGTTCAAAGCACAAAGTCCCTTTTTGTACAGCGTACCTATTATCGTCTCTTTTAGTTGTTTCTAGAAACTGATTTTGTCACACAGTATATCAAAGACCTGTTGATTGTCTGAACCACATGTGGATATCTCTCAAACTTAATCTGTTTGTTGACTTTTGTATGATACATGTTTTCAGCAACTAAATTAAACATGGAATATATAAACTTGTACTAGCTAGTTTTGTGTGTCAACTTGACACAAGCTGGAGTTATCACAGAGAAAGGAGCTTCAGTTGAGAAAATGCCTCCATGAGATCCAGCAGTAAGGCATTTTCTCAATTAGTGATCAAGGTAGGAAGGGCCCCTTGTGAGTGGTACCATCTGTGGGCTGGTAGTCTTGGGTTCTATAAGAGAGCAGTCTGAGCAAGCCAGGAGAAGCAAGCAAGCCAGTAAGAAACATCCCTCCATGGCCTCTGCATCAGCTCCTGCTTCCTGACCTGCTTGAGTTCCTGTCCTGACTTCCTTTGGTGATGAACAGCAATGTGGAAGTGTAAGCTGAATAAACCCTTTCCTCCCCAACTTGCTTCTTGGTCATGATGTTTTGTGCAGGAATAGAAACCCTGACTAAGACAATACTCCAAGTCCTAAAAGAGGCTATAGAGTCCTAAAAAAGTACTAGTACCTTTTCATTCTTCTGAACTCATTTGTTATTGGGCATTATACTTATACAAGATATCTGGCATTAGAAGGTATTTAATTCTGTCTTCTCACTAAGTTCGTGGTACTGCTTGTTAGGTGGTGAGCATCCTCTCAGGCTAGGAGCTGTAACTTATTTATAGATGTATCTACAGCTCCAGGATCAGAGCCTGGTAGGTTCTGGGTGCATCCTGATGTGTGTGGTCATGTTTATAGTAGAAGATAACTTCTGTGCATGAATTCTAATCTGGTTATCTACAGATCTCGCACATTCAGATATGAGACAGGAAACTCCTGCTTTGTGGGTGCCTAGCCCTTCCACGCACACAGGACCTTGACTCTCTTGCCTGATGGATCCTTGGTCCCTCGGTGAAGTGCACACAACTGTTGGGTGCTAACGGTAATGCTCATCTGAAGGACAGGACTTCATAGCTGACTTAACACCATTGACATGAGGCTAGCTCAGAAACACTCAACCTTTCTGTCTCCTGAGTCTACTTCCTGATCCTAAATGCTGCTGTCCCTAACCAGACAGCTGTGCAAACAGCTTCATTTGGTGACTAATCTCAACCTGTGTTTTCCTTTCTGGGAAGAACCTGAGATCTGTCCCTTAGTGGCCTGAAGCAGCAGGTAGAAATGCCTGGGACAGGGAAGGCTCAGCTATGAGAAAAAAGCAAGGATTCACACCCAGAGTGGACTCGGAATGAGATGGCATTTGGGGCTTTCCCTGGCAGTTCATGAAATGCCCAGTGAATCAGACACTTTGGTTATAGAGAAATCTTCAAGCCAACTGATGACCGATGAGAAAAACATTTCAATTTTAACTTATTGAAAAGTTTGACAAAATATGCTATCTTTTCCATAATAGTTTTCAAGTGTAATATATACTTTGGAATCTCAGAATTTTTGTATCTTGGTGACCTAAAATAATTAGTTTTACTAGTAAACATTATTTTCCATAAATCATATATATGTATATACATGTAATATGGATTTATAGTGGATATTAGCTCAACAGCTCAATTTCATTTGGGGAAAATAAAAATAAATTTACTATTATTATTATTAATCCCTTTCACACAAATAACAATTTTTTAGCACATAACAATGGAAAAGTCCTGTTAACCAAACTGTAGACAAGCCAAGAACCAAATATTTAATGACATTCAAATCTGGCTTTTGCGTCTCATTGATTATAGAAGTTGGTTCACTAACTCAGAAAACATTAAGTTTACAAACATCAAATCATGAAGTGTTTTTTGCACCATGTTTTAGTCAGCCAGTAGCCAGGGTGACTGCAGCGATAAGGAGGGGGAGCAAGGGGCACAGTCTGTGTTGGAATTGGTGTCTAGTATGTCACAGTGCTTCACAGATAGTAGACTCTTCCAGAAAAGGGAGAAATCCTCCAAATGCCAATGGCAGCTTTGGCGATGGTTGTATCAGCTATGAGAGTAAGCCTTGGCCTGTGCACTCCCAGGTTGCCAAAAATAAGCCAGAGCATCTAATCAGATTCAAGTTGCTGGGACTAATGAGGGCAGGCAGCAGGCCAAGCGAGAGCTAGGCACTGAGCCTAGAAGAAACCTTCTTGGCTGCTGCCTTCTTCCTGGTCCTTTCTGCTCCACCTTGTCCTGGGATCCGTCTATGCTCAGGAGCAGGGGATGACTCTATGTTCCAGGCGTGAACTCTCTGCTAAGGGCAAGAAGGGATATAAAACTATTCCTGATTTATGTGGTGCCTGCAAAAACATTTTTTAAGAAATAATTTTTTGAGCAGGAGTCCACCAGTATTGCTTAACTCAGCAGTGAGGTTTTCACCTAAATGTCTTTTACATGTCACATTTTAAAAGATTTTTAAATTGTTTGCCAGTTTCATACATTTATATAGTGAATTTTAGCAGTTCTCAGTCGGCAGGCCTCTCCCTTTAGTACTTTCCTCTCTCACCGGCACACTTCTTGGCAACCCTTCCGGCTACTTGTGCGGCTTAGCTTTGTGTGGAGCCACTGAGGTTAGAAAAAAGAGGTAAGAGACTGTTTACTGGAACAAGGAGAACTTGCCAGTCGTTACACACCACCGAGGAAAAGGAATGCCCCTCCCCCAGTAACTGTTCATTGTCAAGAGTCCCTCTCAAGAGCAGGGACCTCATTGGACGAAATGAGAGAACCAAGTCTAGACTCATAGCTCCTCCTGTCTCTTGGGCCGCATGGTTCATGAACTAAGATCAGCTCCCAGGGGCAGCAGCTGGGGCCTGAGGTTTGGCTGTAGCTAGAAATGGGACTGCAGGAGCCTGTAACTGGTCCATAATGAATCCTGGGAGAAAGGAATCACAAGAGATAGAGTGGGAAACCATGCTAAAAAGGCCCTGGGGTGCAGGATGAGGAATCAGATTGGCCAGAGACCGGCCACAGGCCCTGGTAAGTAGTCCACTGTCCCAACAAAGGACTCAGTGAGAAATGCATAGGTTGAGTTCTTCTGTCTGAAGTGTTGTATCTCCACTGTATCAGGAAATATTCAATACATTGTTCTGCATAATACTTTTTATTTCTATCTGCACAGCCACTTGATAAGGAAATATCATTTGTATTTCTTACTATTCACAGTGAGTAATGGGATTTAGTTATCATCCATTCTGTATTGTGCTTGGGTGCGTGGATCTGTACACACACACACACACACACACACACACACACACACACTCCATGAGTTATACGACTTCCTTATTTTAGACATCACAAAAATGAAGTTCAGAGATCTGTAAAACATCCCTGGATATTCATAGGTAGTAAATTGCAGGCAGGAATATAAACACAGACTCCCTGACGTCCAGCCTTGTGCTATGGATGTAAACAAATTATTTTAGTTCAATGTATTAACTGGAGATAATAATACTTGTGTCTGATAACTACTTTAAGGAGTAAAAGGCAAATCATATGTAGAAATGCTCATTACGAAAGCTCGTCAAATAGTTGTCACTATTATGCCTTTGTCCTCAGGCTGGAAGGACCCAAAGAAAGAATGAGTTCCCAAATGCCGCCTTCCATAGCTGTGCATAGTTGCTGGAGAACTCCCTCAGTCCAGACCACGATTGATTCCTCTGGATTATGCTTGATAAATTATTGAAAATTGTGACATGGAAAGAAAGAACTTTGAAGATTCACAGTGTTGAACTCAAATCCTCTTCATAGCTATTTTCTCATTTTAATTCTTCCCAGGTGTGTCCAACCTAGAGGTGGTTATGAATTAATTCAGCTCAACATATTTGTAGATGACAAGGTCATATTAAAATGTCAAAGGTCAGGCATCCTCTTGGCCTTTGTTGTCTCAGGTTAGAATCAGAGATACTAGACCCTTAATGTGAGTGTGTGTGTGTGTGTGTGTGTGTGTGTGTGTGTGTGCGCGCGCGCACCCCACAGCATTTGAGTGGAGATAAGGAGAGGACTTGCAGGAATGAGTTCTCTCTTTTTACCTTGGGAGTCAGAGGGTTGAACTCAGGTCATCAGGGTTGCTGGCAGGTACATTTACCCTGGTGCTGCTAATTCATTTCTGATCTATTTCCTAACTGATTTTCTTTAGACTATGTACACTTTAGCAGCCATTTCCTTTTTTATAGGACGCAGATACTAAGGATAACATATGAACCAATAATTCCAACTTTCAGCCCCTTTACCCACTCACTGGTGCTGTGCTTCTGTGCCATCACGAACAAAATCATTTCTTTTGCTTTTAGTACTGTGACAGTCTGAATGCACCTATTTGAGTGAGGTAACCATGGAAACCGTGTTAATACTAACAGTGCTGAGAAATTTGGAAACCTGGAAACTGTTTAGCTGATGATGGACTCGGGGCTGGTGGTGGGGGAGGGTGGATTTTCAACCCAAGGGGCCATAAAATTCATATGATCTTAGTGGGTCATAGGTAAATTCTAGGCCTGTGACTTTCTTCTAGCTTAACGTGCTGTGAGAAGTAAATGATACTGATAAGCTAGATTTTGCCGTTTCTGGGTGAAGATTGGAACCGGTGTCCTCTTGTGAAAACGCTTGGGGGATGCTGTTGATTTACTCTCTAGAAGATACGGTGAGAGATGTTAGTCCAGAGCTCTTATTTCAAAATACCCAAGTTTAGTTAAATTTCCCCACAGCCATGATGTATCTTTCCAATGACGATATCAGTTAAATAAATTCTAGAGAGTTAAATAAATTCTGTAGTCTGCTGTCTAAGACCACCACATGCTTGCTTAGGGACATTCTGTGGTTCTGTCCTTTAATGACTTTCTTTTAAGTTGCTTAGATCCACAGCAGGCTGTGAGAACTTTAAGGAACAGAGTCTCTTGGCATGGTCTCCACTGAGGCACACCCTTCCTCCACACCTACTTTCACCACACACACCCAGAGAATATATATTATATCTCTTTATCTTTTTATAAACACATCATTGCTGCTGAGACTTGGATTAGAAACACTGCAGGTTTGCATCCCACCTCAGCCACCATGAGAGATTTATGCTCACTAGCTCAGAAGAACCAGTAAGCCCCCATCACCCACTGGTCAGAGTAACCGTCCACATAGTCCCTGGGGAGAGTTCTTGAGCTTGGAGCTACCCCCTGTGTTGTCCTTGAGGATGGGAGCTTTCACTGAGCCTCATTTTAGGACTTACTCCCTCGGGTGGGGTGAGACATTCCTCTTTCCTTTTGAGCTCGCTGCTGAGAATTTCAGGTCAGGCCTGGACAACTGCTCTCTCAGGAGCACTGCCTCTGAACATTAGCTCCCACCCCCACGGGTCTCGCCCGGGGGTCAGTCTTTCGCCGACTTTGTCCCTATTTAATGGGATGTCTTGGTCTAAATAATCTCTCTCCATCTCCGAGAAACTGGTACTTTCTCGATAAGGGTCCTTAGTGCAGACTTCCCCTCATTTGCTGATCGCTGCAACCACTGGTTCAGCTAGTTTGCCAGAGAAGCAGGTCTGGCCACGCCCCTGCTGGGTACCCTACTTGCCGCCCTTTCCCCTCTGCTCCTTAGCTCGCTCTCCGTTCTCAGCTGGAAAGGTGGGTCTGGCCCCACCCCTTGCATCCTGCAGGAGGCCCCCTCCCTTAGACTTGCTTTCCCCATGCACATGCGACCACCTGTACCCCCACCAAAGCTCACAGCCGGGGAAACGCAGCTTTGGCCCTGCTCATCCCCTATCTGCCCCTAAAACGGCTTTTGCCTTGTCTTAGCAGTGGCTTCTGCACATGTGAGCCCCTTCTGTCTCCATCCCCTGCCGGGGACTCTGCTGCCTCCCCCAGCCCTCTCTGCTCTGGACCAGCAGTCACGCTCAGTTCCCTCGGGTGTCTCCCTCAGCTGGCTCCTGCTCCACCAGTCCCTGATCCCTGATTGTGGTTCCACCTTCCAGCACACGCAAGGGACCCTCTCCTCCGTCTCTCCCTCTCTTTCTATGGCACTCCTGCCAGCTTTCTTATTCTGGTCCTAGCCATATGTCTCTTTGCTACTGCTATTAAATTCTATTCAGTTATAACCAATCTATATTGCTCTCAATCCTGTCAGAAGTTTGTTAATTCTTAACTTTATGACAGACAGAATTCCCAAAGTCTTTAACAGTTGTCCCAGGATGGTAGATGGTCTGAGAAGATGTGGACACAGCTACAGAATACTACCTAGATTGTGATATGACAATCACTGAAAGTACAGTGGACAAAACTGGATACCTTGGGTCAAGGGGCTTGGCTAAACCAAGGTAAGCTGCTTCTCATGTCACCTGTATCCATTCCACAGAGAAAAGGCCCTGTGTCTTCTGTGCTTGAAAGCCAGACTGACTCTGCCCGAGTTGCCATGAAGTTACCACAGAGACCAGGGAACTGTTGACCAGTGGATTCTGTCATTTTTTAAATAATATAACTGCTAGATTTTTGTTTATTTCTCAGACTTCTGACTACATTGACAGCTAAGCTTTCACAGATGTAATCTGCTATCTCCTTACCTAAACTCGGTTTCCATTAATTAAATGCTTCATATTTCTTCTTCTTGCTACACCACTGCCGTAATGTTATCTGAGTCCCTATAAATTTACCTAACTCTAATAAAGCATTCCACTATACGATCCAGCTTTTTCAACTTTTTAATCTTGTCCCTTCTGCTCCACAAAAGGCTCATCTTATAGACTGTTCATGTTGTTAACTCATGTTGTTATCTCTTTTATAAACTTATAAGCTACAGAAAATCCACTCAGATCTGCCTCTCATGGACCCAATAGACTTCATCCAGATAAGTACATCTGCCCAAAGTTCCCACTTACTACCTATTCCAAAGGGTGGGATTCCTCTGAGTTTAAAATGGACATCTTAAGAAAATTTTTCTTTCTCCCAAATGTACTTAATCTATTTTTTCTACCTATGATAATCTCTTTCAACATCTTGTCAAGTCCAGATGCTTACTACACCCAGGACAGTTCCAGAGAAGCAATTGTCAGATTCTCCAATCTCCTCTCAGACACAGACACTTCTACTGGACCTGCTCCTTCTGACCTACCCTCAGACAGCTCCACAGACCCTGGACAGCAAGGAAACAGCCAACTCTCCTACGACTGGACAAACATCCCCCCCACCCCATTCTTCTAGGTTCCCCAGAGACACGTCGCCCCCAATGCCAGCATGAAGCAGTCAGAGATTACGATGACCCTATTCCTGCTTTGCCATTGCCTCTTTCTAATTTTTCTTTTTAATTAAACCAAAATGGGGTAATGTTAGCATTCTGTGCTAAACTCCACCCCACAGTTACCTGGCAACAGCCAGGTATGCTCCTCCCCACAGTTGCCTGGCAACAGTCAGGTGGGCCTGGCCCACTATAAAAGGGGCTGCTTGCCCCCTCCTCTCTCTTTTGCCTTGCCTCTAGCCCTCTTGCTCCCCCTCTCTCCCCACCCCACCCCCACATGGTCATGGCCAGCCTCCACTTCTCTATTCTCTACTCTTCTACTTCTCTACTCTCTCCCTCTCTCTGCCTTTACTACCCTCTTAGCTCCCTTCCCCATGCCCTGATATAAACTCTATTCTGTACTATACCGTGGTGTAGCTGGTTCCTCAGGGGGAAGGGATGCCTCGGCATGGGCCCACTGAGACACCCCCTTCCCCCACACCTGACTACACACCCATAGAACATATATTATATCTCTTTATCTTTTTATAAACACTAGGACTCTTTAAAATGCTTGCAGTATTCAGGGTGGGGGATGTGAAGTTAAAGAAAAGGGAGTGCAGTATGTCAAAGTCTTTTCTCAGGGCTTCCTTTCAGACAGCAATGGTCCTCATCTGCTGCAAAGAGAAGCTTTTCTGACGGGGATGGGAGCCACACTTATCTGTGGGTATAAGGATCAGCACTTAAAATCCAGTTAGGAAATATCCCGGTTTAGTAAAGTGGTGAGGGAGGCTATTATCTAAGATTCCTGACCTAACTGGTCACGGGTAGTTAGCTGTTTCCAGAACAAGCTATGATTTCCCTCCTATTTAGAAGGCCTTTCATCTAGTCAGACAGCTGATGGTTACTGCCAAGGCATGGGTGCCACTGTCACACCTTTAGGGACATCTTGCCATGCAGGACATTGTTGCGTCTCACATGGTCATACCATGGTAGGCTCAGCAAACATCATGGAAGACGGACTGGAAAGATTATAAGTAGGAGGACCAAGAAGTCTGCTGTGACATTGTGGGTTCTACATATGACTGGGGTGCTATACCCTGGAAATCCCAACGATGTGGCTGCCTAACAAGGCCTGAACAACTCTAATACCAGTTGACACCCCAAAGGGAAAATATACGAGGGCCCCATCCCTAGATGAAGTGCTATAGACAGCTAATGCATGCTGGGAAAAAGAGAATTAGTGGTCCCCAGGAATGAGCCCCTAGATGGTTATCTAATAGCAAGTACGCAGCCCTGAAATCATATACTTATAAGCAATGCTAAGTTCACCTCCCATGCTACACTTATATACTTACTCATATAATTAACATAATATGTTATATATATATATATATATATATATATATATATATATATAAAATTTAAAATATTTAAGAGGTTAAAGACTAATGATAAGGCAAGAGTAATCTACCTTTAGGTTATAAAGTAGGAACTGGTCATATTACCACTGTTAAAAAAAAAAAAAAAAAGCACATTTCCTTACATAGACTGTTCGTTCCGAAACTCTTATTGAGGAAAATAACCAATTAGTAAAGAAGGAGACCTTCCCTCTGAGGATCTGAAGAGAAAGGTCCGGGCAAATGAGCAAAATCATAAACAGCAAGAACTGGAATTCTGCTTATAAAAACAGACGGCTTTATTCCAGAAAGTGCGGGGAGAACCGAGAGACAAAGAGATAAGAGAGCCTCGGAGAAAGGAGCCAGCAAGACAGTGTGAAGAGGGAGGGGCAGGCAGCCAATGGAAACACAGATGGAGCCGGAGCGAAGGCCATAGCGAATCTGGGAATGCTAATGTTGTGTTTGAAGAGAGCATGATAATCCGTGCATGTGCGCCTCTCCGGGGTTCCCAGTCTGTGGCGCTCCCCCATCTTTTCTGTGCACAGGAAGCTTCTGGGACCCACTAAGACTGTGCTGCATACCAGCATGGTAGGTTTCTCTCTGTATCACTGGCTGCCCTGGAACTTTCTTTGTAGACCAAGCAGGCCTTGAACTCACAGCGATCCATCTGCGGCTGCCTCCTGAGTGCTGGGATCACCATCAGGCCCAGCACTTCTCTCTTCTTTAAAATCCTGAATCGGTGGCTGGAGAGACAGCCCAACTGCTAGGAAACCACGCGCTGCTCCCACCCACAGCAGGCAACTCACAACTGCCTGTAACCCCACTCCAACAGATCTGATGCCTTCTTCTGGCCCCTGCAGGTACCTGAATTCTTGTGCATAGGCCACTCCCCCAAACAACCCCCCCACACACACACCGCCACACAAAGAAACATAACTTAAAACAAAATAAGTAGTAAACAAAAGACTGTTTACCGATTATGAAGGATAACATGTAAAATAACAGTCTCTTGGTAAGACGGTAACAACAGGACTGTGCGGGAAAAATAAGTAATAAGTAAGATGTTGTTTGCCCTCTAGAACACAAACGAACCACACTTCAGATCAGACTTCCTCGTTTAGAAGGTAAGTTCAGTGCTTCTTTTCACAATGACTCAAGCCACGGTTTGAAAGGAATCCGTCCTGAAACTCAGGTGATCAACACTGTGGCAGCTTGGGGCGTGGCTTCGGATGCTTACCCAGAGGTCTTAGCTTTTTCTCCTAGGTGTAGGCACTTGCTCTCCTGTGACTTTTAAGAGCACCTTGCTGCGGAGCAACAGTTCTCAATCTTTCTGATGCTGTGCCCCTTAAAGGCAGTTCCTCAAGTTGGGGTGACCCCCAACCATAAACTCATCGCCATTGCTACTTCATAACTGTAGTTCTGCTACTGGCGTGAATTGTAATGTTAATATCTGATATGTGACCTCCTAAGAAAGGGTAGTTTTGCCACCAATGGGGTCATGACCTTTGGGTTGAGAACTGATGCTGTAGGGTGAGGCTGCCCCCTTTCTTGCTCACACCTGTCATCTGCTTTTGCTTTTTTTTATGCAATATTATGAGACAGCATGAGACTCTTACTAGATGCTCCCATCTGAAGGTGGAACTACACTCCTTTCCTCTGTAAGTAAATCAGCTTCAGATGTCTTGGCTATAGGCAATGGAAAGATGGGTGGAGATGACGTTATAGCGTAAGATTGGGAACTATGTGGCAGAGCTGGGTCCATCCTAAGTGTCCAGCCAATAACAGCTCTGGCCATGAAAGCCAGAGGAAAAGGACAACGTGGGTGAAAGAAAGACTTGCACTTCTTCCCAAGTTTGCAATCCTAGTGTCTCTACCACACCTGTTCCATCACAATTTTAAAGAACTCAGTCAAGAGTCAAAACTCAGCAGCATCCTCCTGCCTCAAGCATTCTCTGCTTCTGCAGTCCTACTTAGGTGTCCCTTCGGGGTAAGGTTTCCCTTTACGGCGGCTTCTCACACCACTTCTCTATTTAAAACAACCAAGCTTTATGCTTATATTGGGGATCAGTCTATCTCTGTAGTCTTACAATCCGTACCGAGACCTCTTGGGACAGATCCCTCTAGATGCCGAACTTCACAACTCTGGCAACAGACTTATTGTTCTTACTCAAGAAGCACAATTCATTTTCCATGTCTCTTCTCCTTCACCCGGATCTTTCCACCTTCAATTGAATATTTAAAGCATCTCAAACCAACACATAAAGAGGAAACATGTCCAGGTTCTTCGTAGGAAGAAGAGTAAAACTGGGGCATTTTTTTCATTGACCTTTATTTCGCAGAGATAACTTTAGGCAACAGTGCGTGAGTTGGGTGCTCAGTTATCACTCCTGCTATTTAGACTCAGAAGAAGATGGAAACAACAATATGATATTTATGTTTTGTAATTGAAGCTCAAAAATACCCTTGTCTTTGAGAACAGCTGTAGAAAGACAGTCGCAGCCTGCTGTGCTCAGTGAAAGGCTCCATTCTTCCGAAAGTTGCCCATGTCCATAAAGGAGCCTCTCAGTCTGGGTGTTGGGACATGTCATGACGTTTACGTGACACGCTGAACTTGTTAGTTACCATTTCACTGCTAAATACTTTCCTGTTTTCATTATTATATCATTTTAAAAGTGTGAAAAAATAGGAATTTTGTATTATCACAGAAGTAGTTTTTAAAAGCAGTTAAGTATTTTAATAAGTAATATTTAATTAGTATTTAATAAGTAATACTTAATATTTGATCAGTAATTACTTAATATTAAGTAGTTAATTATTTTGAAAAGTAGTTGATTAATTAACTATTAGATAATTTCTATGGTAGTGAACTTTGTGGCAGTGGTGAATTAATGTGTAGGATTACTCAGGAATGGTCCAACCTCGTCCACACATATTCTTGTTTATAAAGACAGCTGCTCCTGGTGTCCTGACACAAATACTAGGCCAGTGCAACAATATATAGCGTTTAGGGTAAGACATTTCCACTTATGATATTTTATTCTTCATAATAAAGTCTCAGCATGAGCAATTTTCACAGACAACTGAGGGCGAGTCATGATTTGAAATCAAAGCCAATGTGCTGAAACTTCTGAGACATGCCTTTCCTCTCTCAGACACCCCGAAAATTAGCTTAAAACATCAATGTTGAGTTTTCCTTTCTTTTTTTTTTTTTTTTGTTTTTGTTTTTTGTTTTTTTCGAGACAGGGTTTCTCTGTATAGCCCTGGCTGTCCTGGAACTCCCTCTGTAGACCAGGCTGGCCTCGAACTCAGAAATCCTCCTGCCTCTGCCTCCTGAGTGCTGGGATTAAAGGCGTGAGCCACCACTGCCCGGCGAGTTTTCCTGTCTTAAGCACCAGATTTCTATTTCCTCTTTCTGTTTCCCATTTCCTCTCCTTAGGCCTTTCCTCCTGTCAGCTCTGTGTCTGTTCAATTCTCTGTGTTTCCTGGTAGATGTTAGCCTCAGAGGTATAAAAACCATCCCGTTGTCTAACACATTGCTTTGCTCTTTGGACTTTAATAAATGTTTGGAAAGTTAAATCTATCTCTGTTATATTCACTGACCCCTTATCCACAGACCCTTACTGTGACTACAGCTTATCCTTGTATCTAAGAATTCTGATTGGTATATCTCAGTTTCTATTTTGCTAAGGTGAAACTCTGATCATTAGAGATAGAGGTCAAAAAAAGAAATACTGGCCCAAGTAAGGGAGACGCTAAGACAGGGAGAAATGGACATGACTGAAGAAGAGGAACGGACCTAAGAGAGGAGGAAAATAAAGTACAAAAGGTAAGTGGGGCATGAGAGAAAAGCTTCCATATTAAGAATATGGGTAAATGATTAATAGAAACTAAATGCTCATATCTCGTGCCTATGTCTCTTATTTACTTGCGTTACTAATTCTTAATCTCTCTCCCTCACTACTGGGCAGATACAACTCAAGATGAGCAGTGGGTACATCTCACTCGTCTCCTTTATGGCCGTTGATGCCCCACCCCCTTCTCCATACCTAGGCTACAATTTGTTTCTGACTTTCAGAGAATGATTCGTTCTTTGCAACACACAGATTAAATCATTAATAAATCATCTGTTGCTATGGAAGCTATGGGACATCTAATCATCCACCTGCCCATGAAATGGTCGTCTGTGTTCACTTGGCTAGGCTTGCGTATGGAGAGTCAGATATTGGATGGGAGAACTGCCTTCGTTTAATAAGTCTGAAGAGTTATGAATTAATAAAGCCGAGCACGGGAGTCATTTTTAAGTTTCAAGGGATACACACCAGATTTCCTTTTAGACACTAACTATAGGGGTCTGTTTTCTTTGGTCACTTCTCCTAAGTTTTTTCTAATAGCTTAAGCTTTTAGGAAGCAAATCATAGACGATTTGCTCACCTAATTTACTAATATTTTATAATAATATGTTTTCCAAACATGGAAAACATGTGCATAATTTGTGATAAGTAATAAGAATAATTACATGTACTTAGTACATAACAGGGCAATTCTTTTGTTTGGAATCTGAAATGCCATTTACAGGATGCATTAGCTTAGTTGATTAATGGGTCTACTTGGGTGCAATCCATTTAGCACTCAAAGTGTGAGAGATCTTTACTTATCAGGTAATTATTATTTAATCCCAACCTGACTGCTGCAATGAAAATGAGAAATGAATAACATCAACAATAGTTAGCATATGTTATATACATAATATGTCCCTATTATCATTATTATTATTATTATTATTATTATTATTATTATTATTATTAATCAATGACTAGGAAGTAGACAACAGAAATTCAACTACAAAATCAAGCAGTGATTTTACATTCTTTCTTCATGCTCAATACAAGAGCATATTTGTGAGACCAAAAATAAAAATCCTGCCACACAGAAATTAATTCTAAAGAAATAGTAACTGTTATAGTCAGCAGGCATTATAAGGGCAAAGTGCCATGGTAGAAAGGACGCTTTACTAGCAAAAGTGAACTGAATAGTTGAGGTGGATCGACCAGGTAAAGTGTGTGGTGCTGGGCATTCCTGATACAGGGTATCCTGGGGACAGAGAATGGATGCGCCGACCTTCTTTTTTTTTTTTGGTTTTTTTGAGACAAGGTTTCTCTGTGTAGCCCTGGCTGTCCTGGAACTCACTCCGTAGACCAGGCTGGCCTCGAACTCAGAAATCCACCTGCCTCTGCCTCCTGAGTTCTGAGATTAAAGGTGTGTGCCACCACTGCCCGGCTACACCAACCTTCTTGGAGGAGGCAGGACCTGGCAAGCCATGCTTAGATGTCAGAGAGGTTCTCCATGGGTGTTAGTGCTCTGTGCACATGAAGACACGAGCAGCCGTCTATGAGACCTGGGGCCTGAGTCGGGGTGTGTAGCTTGGATTGGGATAAGTAGGACTCTGAGATCAGTAAGCTGGAGAAGCACAAGGCCCAGGAGAAGGACCACTGTTATTAAAGGGGAAGTATAGGGGGAGAATAATTCTCAAATATGTTCTTCTTGAATTCAAGCCAATGAAATTTATATTATAATGTTTCCAGTTCTTAAACTTGTCAACACCATTTGGTTTTCCTTTCTGCCTCAAGAGACAAAGTTTCCTTAGGCAGGTTGTCTGCTCATTCTCTAGAGACACTAAGGAAATCCGATGGTTGGGTCAGTGGTGGGAATTAAGGCTATTTTTGAAAACAGATGATGATTTTCGAAGGGGTGATGAATCACCTTCAGCATTTATCATTTTTAGACAACGAAGACATAAAAATAAAAGCAAACACTAGGTGTTTTATCACTGTATTTGGTCATAAATATAGTTGAAATTATATTATCAGAGGAAAAAAAGTGTATACTAATCATTAAATAGGACTTTGGTAACTTAGAAGTTGCATAAGCTTAGGAAGGGATCTGAGATTCTGAAGCTTTGGAAAAGCACCCAAGGGTGATAGCACTGCTGAGCCAAGAGCATAATTGAGTGGTAAGGTCTTCGTTTTCAAAGTTTTAAATTCATATGCTGTAGGCATAAATCATATAGACCCAGATAATTCACATATCTTTGCTTACTGTTATCTTTTTTTGGGGGTGGAGGGAACACTCTTGTCTGACAAGATCCAGAGTCATCTAGACTAATGCTGGTCTAAGCAAGGCTTGCCAATAGCTAAAAGTTGTTTTCACTAAGAAAATGGGTGACTGGGTGGGCAGGGTAATTTGCCAATAATCCAGTGTGAAATCTTCTTAGCTAGTCATGGGTTTTGGCCACATGTAAGAAACAGACATGTAAGGCTGAGAAGTATGAATAGAATGGTACTTCACATACAAATCATTGTTATCTTGGAAACTGACATGGTGGGGAAGCAAATCCTCTGAAATCAAGTCCTGTCACTAGCTTCCCAATCTGTATTAACCTTTGACTGACCCCCACACCTTGTTTTCTATGGACTTTTTCATGCCAAGTGTATGTTTAAAACCATTAACAAAAGGCACATGTATAACATGTACAGAAATCCTATGTTCCAGAGAAGGTGGTAAATAATTAGAAGACCTTGTGTAGGCAGACCGGCAGATCTCTTTTCTCTCAAAGTCACAAAAATTCAACTATTAGCTCAAAGACCAATTTCCTTCTGTTAGTGATTTGAAACTGGTTGAGAAGTTCCTTTATCCCAGTAAATTTAAAAAAAAAAAAGAAAGAAATCAGTACCCACACAAAAACTTGAGATGTTCTTGAACCCAAACCCCCACCATTCCGTGTGCTTGGGAAAGAATAACCAGATGATACATACCTTTAAAAGACTAGAGCATACATTCAAAATTCTGTTTTTTTCTCAGGCATTAGCCCAGACAAGAATGTTCAAAATAAAGGTTCAAGAACAGAACCCACCCTGATGCAATAGAAGGATATGAATTACCTGACAGAGAATTCAAACTGATTTTTGAAAAAAGTATATTCAACAGGGTTGAAAGAAAAAGCATATGAAAGAAGTGAGAACTCAAATGTGATTTAAAAAAAAATTAAATTGTTCAGGAAATCAGATCAGATGAGACTTACATAAGAACAAATAACTCAACTGAAAGTCACTGGAGGTGTCTAAAGGCATTTTAGGCTAATTGAAAGTAAGTTCTGCAAACCCAAAGCCAAGCCATAGGAAGGAGCAGACAGAAAAAAAAAAATGTTGGAAAAGTGGTAGAATCTTTGGGGACTTCTAAGATGCAATCGGGCTGGCTGGCCAGTGTATACTCTACAATAAAAAGAAACTTAAAAGGAACAGAAAACTTATTCAAAGAAACAATGGTTGAAAATGATCTATATCTGGAGGCAGACATTCAGGACGCCTTGGAGTTCTAAATAAGATTAACTTAAAGAATACTCAGGAGCATTACAACCAGATTGTCAATCCAGACAAAATTTCATAGCAGTAAGGAAGATATGACCATATACAATCATCTTTCCAGAGATCTGCTAGAACGTTCTTCAGCCGATGCTTTGCAGCCAGGACAAATCAGGATGTCATAGCACAGTGTGGCAAATGCAAAGCCTGCTAACCAAATGTACTATATGTCCCCATAGTGTTGAGGTGTCATAGGTGAAGCTTCCTGTCGTTCCAGGGGACACAGTCTCACAGCAGATTTCCTGATCCTCTGAAAATTCCTACAATCTTTCCATCACTCAAGATGGTTCTTCATTCTTGCATGCGGGTTTTATGTCATGGATGTATCAACAGTATGTCTGTTTAACAAGCCCTGAACACTGATAGTACCAATAGACTATATATATACACATATATATGCTACATATGCGTATATGTAACCATTAGAGTTAAAAAGAAAGTGGCCATGAACTCGAGAGAGCGCAAGGAGAAGCATGGAGAGTATTAGAAGGAAGAAGAGGATTATATAATTATATAAACAAACAAACAAACAAACACTGTAGATAACATTGGCCTTCAAAACTGAGGGTAAGCAGACTTTCATGGGCAAACCGAAGGTAAAGAAATTCATCACCTTGTTGGTCTGCCTTATGAGATCACGTAACAAAGGTACATGACGTACAAACCTTGCTGAGAAATGTAGCCACACAGACAGACTATTACACAGAACACTCTAACATTCTAGTGGTAGGGAATAAATCACTTTTTGGTCTGACATAAAAGATAAAGAGCATTAAAAGCTATTATAACTATAAAATACAATAATGGCTACACAAATAAAAAATGTAAACTGTATAATCAGTAACAAACCAGGGTGGATGGAAGCAAAAGCGTATTTGTTGAAATCTGGTCTTACTTTGTAGCTGATAAACTCACTATGTAGCCCAGGATAACCTCAAATTCATGCCAGCCCCTTGTCTCAGCCCCCAGAGGCTTGAGATTACTGCTCTGAGTCACCATACCAAGATTAAACTTTTGTATGTGAATAAACATTTAGTTTAAGTTTACATGAATTAAAGGCTCTATGGAGAGAAAGAACTGAGCTGGGTGTGGTAGTGCACACCTGTCCTCCATATACTTGGGAGGTGGAGGCAGGAGGGTGGAGAGTTTAAGGTTGTTGTACTAGTTTTGTGTGCCAACTTGACACAAGCTGGAGTTATCAAAGAGAAAGGAGCTTCAGTTGAGAAAATGCCTCCATGAGATCCAGCTGTAAGGCATTTTCTCAATTAGTGGTCAAGGGGGGAGGGCCCCTTGTGGGTGGTACCATCTGTGGGCTGGTAGTCTTGGGTTCTATAAGAAAGTAGACTGAGCAAGCCAGGAGAAGCAAGCAAGCCAGTAAGTAGCATCCCTCCATGGCCTCTGCATCAGCTCCTGCTTCCTGACCTGCTTGAGTCCCAGTCCTGACTTCCTCTGGTGATGAACAGCAGCATGGAAGTGTAAGGTGAATAAACCCTTTCCTCCCCAACTTGCAACTTGGTCATGATGTGTGTGCAGGGATAGAAACCCTGACTAAGACAGTCGTGTTGTAAAATAAAGGGAAATTTTCTTCTGTAAGGCTGAACTATGCCCCTCCCCCACTCTGTATGTGTGTAACTTACAACTTAGACACTTGTTCATCCACAAACACCCAGGTCACTCCATGCCATGGCTGCTGTGAGTAACGTCGGCATTGAATGGGAGTTCAGATATGGCTCCGAGTTACCATCTTCATTTTCTCTGGGTATAAATTCAGAAGAGAGTGTTCTAAATCCCACAGTGCCTCTGGTGTTACTTTCTTGAGTTGACTCTACCCTGTCTTCCAAGTCTCTGCTCATTTACACCCCCCCCCCCAATGGTATACATAGGTTACACTTTCCCCAGACCTTTCAACAAGTATTTGATGACTACCTACTGTGTGCGCCCCCTTTATAAGTACCTACTATGTGCACCCTTTCTATAAGGTGGTCAACACAGTTTTCTACTCCTGCCGCCCATTTCTCTTAATCACTTCCCTTTGCCACATAGGGAAGACGTGATGAGGAAGAAGAAAAACTGAACTGCTAGGTGCATTTGAACAAGATTGCATGAGGCCTGGTAATATAAACTTTTACTCTAAAACTGTATACTGTAATTGAGTCTGTTGGAATAGCTTGAGTACTCGCCTATGTGAGACCCTGAATTTGATCATTAGTACCCCAAAAAAACAAAAAAAATTAAATTAAAATTAGAAAATAGGCTGCAATCAAATTGCATTGGAGTCTGCTAAATAAGGAATGTGTATACAGACATAATATTTGATGTCACGGTGTTTGTGGGGTGTGTGTGTGTGTGTGTGTGTGTGTGTGTGTGTGTGTGTGTGTGTGTAGACCAGAGGTAGAACAGACGTAGACCAGAGGTCTTCCCAGGCATTCCACCTTATTTTCAAAATTGTTATTCCGACTTTTGTAACTATGGGTGTGTGCATATGAGCGCGTGGGAAAGAGTGCCAGGGTTGTGGGCAGGGGAAGATTGGGGTCTCCTTGAGATGGAGTTACTGCTGATTGTTCTCTGCTCCATGTGTGTTCTGGGACCCAAACTCAGGTCTTTTAGCCTCTGAGCCACCTTTCCAGCACCCCGCCTTATCTCCAAAGTCAAGATTGCTGGCTACACTTGGGGGTTACTGGGTTGCTAGATCGGATGGCCAGTAGGCTGCAAGGAACCCTCATGTCTTTCCTCCTCCAACACTGGCCATACAGACAGAGACTGAAGCCGTTTCTTTTGTGGGTGCTGGAGTCTGATCTCGGATTCTCATACTTGCGTGACCCTCTACTGACTAAACCACCTCCCAGAACACATTTTAGTATTTTAGAAGCTAAAAAAGCACACAGCATGTGTTTCTAAGCAGGTTTTTTTTTTTTTTCTGTCTTAACATGGCTGTCAACTGGTTCCTCTGTTGTCATAATCACATCAAATAAAAACAATTTGAAGAACATGAAAACTGAAATCACCTTGTCTCCATGACAAGGGGCAATTTTCACTTGTGTCTGACAGGCCGCTTGATTAGAATTTTATTTCAAATTAAAAAACACATTTTCCTGTAAGAGAGACCTGAAATCCATGATTATTCTCAGAAAGAACAATCTATTTGCACTGAACATGATGTAAGATTTGGAGTCTTTCGTTCTATGGAGAATAATAAATGAACCAGCAATTCTATAAACCTAAGGTTGTCCCTTAGATGTGAGGTTATGTCTGTGGAGGACTGTCGTGATTATTGACAGGAAGGCCAGGACAGGAAGGCCAGGCTCACTGTGGGTGGCACTGTTGCCAGAGGAGAGGATTCCCAGGCTGTGAAAGAGTGTAGGAGGCACCCCGAAAGCATGCAGGCAGTATGATGCCTTCCTTCTCTCCGCTCTTGATGTGACAGGACTAGCTGCTTGGGTTCCTTCTATGCCTTCCCAAAAGTTTTGGGCTTTAACCTAGAATTGTAAACTGAAATAAACCTTCCTCCCTTAAACCACTTTTGGTCAGGGAGGGTAATTTATCACAGTACGGAAACAAAAATAAAACATAGGCAGAGATCCAGGATGCATCTGAAAGTCCCCTGGAAGCCTCCTTCCGACTCGCACAGAAAATCTTAATTGTCTTTAAGTTCAGCCATTCTGCAGACTTGGAATGTGTTTTCTCCTTCCCAGTCTGAGTTTCTGTAAAGTGGGGGGGGGGGGGGGGAGCAGGGAGGAGAGGATGTCTCACTTTGACTCCCTGAGATCAGCAAAGGGTTAAATTCTTCCTTATAGTAAGCAGCATTGAAACCCAAGGTAGCAGATCCCTGCTGAGTTGGTGTCACTCACATTTTGTCTCTTTATTCTCTGCAAATGGGCTGGAATTGAGCAAAAAGAACCACCTTGGTGATCTTTCCTCTCAGATTTACTTAAGTGCAATTTGGGAGCGGTCTCTTATGATCTTCATACTTCTGTGTCTTTCTCTCTTGAAACTCATCCACAAAGACAAAATCAAGGCTTTTTGTCTGTTTCTTGGTTTCACTTGTCATAACAGGTATGCGCTGAAGACTTCTGACAAACCCACAGGCTGATGCTCTAACTGGATCCCTGTTCTGTCAGGCAGCCTCCGGCTGAAGCTGGATGATTCACAAGCTGGCAGGAGGCATCAGTCGGCAAAACACAAAAGGAGACACAGCAAGGTGGGTGAACTGACAGTGTGCCAACGGGCAGGACAGAATGGTCAGATGACGTGTGATAATTGTCCCAAGCATGGGGTTTTGGTGGGTGCCATTTGCTTGATTTTTTTTTTCCTGTTAGTTCCAAGCTGAGAATAGCGTGCTTGTTCCTCACATACCCCTGTGCACTCTGGGATTGATCTCGGTGTCTATCAGTGTACAGTTTGATGCTTTTCTCTCATGGCCTGAGTTAATCAGGAAGGACTAGAATGACCCTTCTGTTACTGCCTCTGACATAGGACATGCCGCCCTGTTTACATTGTGAGGACCTTTTGTCCCCATCAGGACAAAGAACGGCAAGATGGTAGGAAGAAAATAAAAGATTTTGAGAGCCATCTTG
>CM052700.1:11351305-11381428 GCA_028551405.1 Uromys caudimaculatus
CCCCCCCCCCCCCCCCCCCCCCCCCCCCCCCCCCCCCCCCCCCCCCCCCCCCCCCCCCCCAGATGGGAGGACCATGCAGTTCCAGCACTCAGGAGGGGAGGGGATGGGAGGACCCCAGAGGTTTCCTGGACAGAGTGTAGTCTAGCTAAATGTGGGGTAACAAGTTTCAATGAATGGCCCTGCCTCCAAAACTAAGGTAGAGAATGACAGAGGAAGACAAGGGATGCTGGCCTCTGGGCTCCACAGGCATGTGAATCCACACATATGTGCACATGTACAACACACACACATACACACACACACACACATACACACACACATTAATAGAAACAAAACACAAACCCTAACAATTGAAGAAAAGACTTAGGACTGTTGATTTTATTTGACACTGAAGCAACCTTCGCTGAGCTGCTTTTCTAAGTTGGCAATGCCTTCTAGGTAAGGCATTAGAATGAGATGTTAGGACACCAGTGACTCACTGCTTATACAACCCATATAATTGAGGCTCTTCTTAGCATGCACAATTCTCTTTACAATACGTTTCAGGGGCGCTTCCATCAGGCATACGTACATCTCACTTGGATTTGGCGAGCATGTTCCTTCGAAGCTGGTTCTGTCCTGTTTTGATATGTGCCTGAGTCTTTCTGCACATGTGCCTGAGGCTTGGCTTACAGAAATCAGGGCTAATTTATAGATGGTAACTCACAATGTGAACGGAGGCAGAAATCTGTAGAAACAAGCTTATGCCAGTTTACCCTGGTTGATTTGGGTGACATTTCTTTTTCTAACCAGAGATAACAAAATACAGTGGTGATTAGCCATGATGAGCACACACTGACTGTTAATTGTAAATGTAGGTCACAGATAAAATTGATTTTAATATTAGGTTAGTCCTTATGAGTTTGATTGTATTCAAACAAAAAAAGTTTAAAAACCAAACACGTTGAAAATAACCAAGTAGTTTTGCATCTTCAGCTTCCTTAAAATAATGTCTCTTGGTGAGAACACTGTTCTAGGTTCTAAGACCATTGACTTCATTTTTAGTCATTATCAAAACATATGTGGGTTCAGTGATATATCCTGGGTTGAAATACAAACTTATTGAATAAATATCAGTTAAAATGTTAATCTATTTCATAGCCCCACTCTTTCATAAGAGGAACACATAATCACTGTACAAAATTAGGGTACAGACACTATGACTTAAACATAGGAAAAGTCTCATAACCCCATTACCCAGAGGTGACCACATACTAATATTATTTAATAAACATGTGATCCTGTTGTTTTGTTATCTTTCTTAATTAATGGGCAGAGAAAACCTACTGATGTATATATTCTCTGCTTATGTTTATTTTACACAATCGTGCTGTTTTCCCCCACAACTGTGGGGGAACTTGAGACTTTCTGGTGCTTGCTAGTTACAGCGGCCATACTGAGGTGAGTGGTCCTGCTGTTCTTAGTTATTACCACTTATTGGTTTACTTGTGCTGTGAGAAGTGAATACCACAACTAGATAAGTTATAGATGACATATATTCATTATTCTCATGGTTCTGGTGCTGGGGAACCCACAGTTGAGCAGGCGTATCAGCGAGGGTCTTCTTGCTCCATTAAAACATGATAAAAGGTCAGGAGCATATCACAGAGCCCACGTGAGAGAGGATACAGATTCACCCTATTCCCAAGACACCTAACCTAGCCCTGTGTAAACCATTCATTCACTCCCCAGTCCTTATGATACAATCATCTTAATACAGTGGCAATGGACTGCAGCGTCAATGTGAATTTGGAGGAAGGCTTTAAACCAATGCCTGAGGGGTAATGCCAGTTTGAAAATTCTTTATTGACCTTCATCTACCATGACTCATTCCAGATACTGTAAGAAAAGGCAGAAGAATGAGTGCCATATAATGGGAATTTTACTCATTATGGTTAAAGAGGCTGAAAGTCTGAGGTCTAGCATAGTAGGCGTTACCACCTTTGTCAGAGCAGCTGTGGCTATCCTCTGGAGACCCTCAGTAAGATTTGGCATGTTGACATTTGCTCATAGAAGGAGAGGTGTGAAGGGCTGTTAAACCATCACGCAAGAGTCTAGCAACGCTATCCTGCATCCCTTCCCAGTGGTAATGGACTACACACCAGCTGCACATGGTCTCAGGAGTGCTGCAGTACAGACACAGTAGAAGGGTAACTGAAATGGGTCACTTCCATCTTTTAAGGGAAGTTTTCATCCGTGCTGGGTGGGACTCCATGGTGATAGAGTTGCTTTGGGGTCATCCATGCTTCTGTAAGGAAGTTTAGTAAACTCACTGGTTCACCAAATAAGCTGTGGTTTCATACTTCTGTGCTCCATTGTAGACCTATCTATGGAGAATAGACATCTGCCCGTGTCTGCTCAGGAAAAGTTAATGAAAGACATCAGGTTCAAGGTGGGCTGAAGTTACTTCCTGGTTCAGGACACTCCTCATTCTCTCCTGTGCTCACAGAGGAGAGAGAGGAAGTGTCTCCCTGAAGCCTCTTAGAAAGCCTGCATCTGCGGCTGGGGAGAGGATTCGGTGGGTAAAGCGATTGCCACAAAGGCGTGAGGACCTGAGTTTGGGTCTCCAGCACATCCATACACACCATCCTAGTAGAGTGCTTGTGTCCCAGCATGAGCGGCGGAGGGGCGCGGAACAGGAAAATCTCAAGTGCTCTTGGGATGTATGTCTATCTGAAGTGGTAAGTTCTAGGCCCAGTCAGAGACATTGTCTCAAAAAATAAGTTGGAGAACAACTGAAGAAGATACCTGATTTTGATCTCTGGCCCCCACATGAGCACATGCAAGCCAGTGAAGGCACACACTCATGTGCATACCACATACAACACACACACAGTGGATCTCTCTCTCTCACACACACATACATACGCACATGTACACACATGCATAGGCACACCCACAAGTGCAAGCAAGTGCACATACACACACTGGATCTCTCTCTCTCTCTCTCTCTCTCTCTCTCTCTCTCTTTCTCACACACACACATGCAAGCACACACACACAGAGAGAGAGAGAGAGAGAGAGAGAGAGAGAGAGAGAGAAACACCATCTGTGAGGAACCATGTTTTCTCACCTAATCCCTCTTAAAAGTCCTACTTCCAACACTGTAGTACTGGGCATTAGTATTCAACACAGGAATACACAGGGGACACAGTGCCCATGGTTTCCTAAGTCGCAAGAGAGCCAATCAGAAGTTAATGTTTTGTGACAGATTTTTCAGAATAAGTTGCATCTGCTTTCATGTGATAAATATTAGTTTAGGCCTTGTGGGCTCTTTATTTTTGACATAGAGTCTCTCCGTGTCGCCTGGGGTGGCTTCACACTCTGTATCTCAGTCTTTTAAGTGATAAATAATGAGCACCCACCACCATGTCGACTAAGGCTTTTAGTGTGTGGGCCTGCCTTAATGTAACTTTACATGAATTTATTTTTGATGAGAGAATTGGTTCACACTAGATGCAGGGTTAGGGGTGGGGCTTGGTAAATCTCCAGATGTGCTCCAAAAATCACAGCCAATATGGTTTGTGCTTATAGATATCAGAGTATGACGTTTTTCCCTCACCTTTGAGCACCCTTGAAATCGATCTCAGAAATTCTGAGCCCAGAAAGGGGGAAAACAGTAACAACATATAAGTGGGACCAATTAGAAAAGAGAAGGAAATTGTGTCCAGATGTCCTTATATGGAGAGACAGGGGAGAAGAGAGATGGGCTGCTAATTCGTTTCCTAAGCAACTACAGACAACATTGCTGCTGATGCCAAAAGAACAACAGATTCACAGTCACTGCCGTGCGTGAAGCACCTGTGTTGACATTAATAAATACAATCTTTTTGAAAGGTTGGCAAAACGTTAAGCATGCAGATTTCATGAGTGATGTGCCGTGTCAGTCCAACTACACAAACCCTTACGGTGCTGCTCTGCCTTTATTTTTAGAATAGAAGCAAACTGACTTTAAACTCTCCTCCCAAAAGTCAAACCATGGCTCTTTTATTAGTTAAATTTTTTCTTTGGCAATCTCACACAGATGTTTCCTACATTCTGATGGCAGTTGGCTCCAGCCTTAGTTGTCTGTCTTCTTCCCCATCAGCCCTCATTCCTACAAGGTCCTTGGCTAAATTCATGCTCTTTTTCTTTTTGGTCTCCCACTGAGTTCAATTAGAGATGCCTGAGTGACCAACGGTTTCAAACTCTCAACTGGAGCCTGGTGGGCTTATTAGTGGGCTCACAAATGAAGAAAATTACTCCCCCATCCAGCAGGAGTCATCAGAAGTGAATAGTTTACCAGGAAAGCATATGGTGCCATGAACCCCTCCCCCACCCAAAACCTGTCCAGTCTTGAGCAGACCCAGTGCAGCCATGACTGCAATGGTTGTTTCATACCCAGGAGATGGTATTTTGCATCCTTTCACCCCATCTTCTGGCTCTTACATTCTTTCTGGCCTCTCTTCTACAGTGTTCTTTGAGCCTTAGAGGGGGTGGTGTAAATGTCCTGTTTAGGGTTGAGTACTCAAACATTGCTTATTCTCAGCTCCTGGAGCATCCATGAGTCTGCATCCAAAGCTTTTTTTTACTAGAAAAAGGTGTTTCTCTGACTAAGACTGAGAGAAACACTTGCCTATGAGCACACAGAGGAATTTGGTGCTAGGACAATTTAGCTAACCAACAGTGTAACATTCTACCAGAGCTTATGATCTCCCCAGAGACATTGTTTGCTCTTGTTGGTTTTTGTTTGTTTATTTGTTTGTGTATTTGTTTTTGAGAGAAGGTTTGACTAGCTAAACCATTTTGGTTTTGAACTCACAGAGAATCTCCTGCCTCTGCCTCCTGCTTGTGGGGATTCAAGGCATTCACTACCACCCCTGGTGGTGGTGACATGGGCTTTTGACTGAGTTTACAGAACCAGTCACGAATTCCCACATGTGGAGCAGATGTTTACACCCATGATAACAGTGCCATTATTACACCAGTAGGCACATCCTGAGTGGCAGCTCGCACGATAGTCTTTAAGGTTCACACCTGGGTAAGGCTATTGACGTTTTCTCCCTAGTATCCTGCACAGCATCTTCTGGGACTATGAAATCTCTGCAGCAGGGAAGGAACTTCAGCTCAGGTCTAGGCTAGTTTTTCTGTAGCCTGCAGCCAGCATGTATGTTATCTTCATCAATAGAGTCCTATCTTGTTCTAGTGCCCAATCAAAAGGAACGGCAAGAGCCTGTGGCTTTGTGAAGGGCACCCGGGATCTCCCTGACCAAGAACCTGTAAGAAGATATTAACGTCATGTGATGGGGTTTCTGTTTAAAAAGTCACGAATGAATAATTTTTAAACCTTTGCAAAGTGATTTGAAAGGTAATGAAAATACCCTTGTCCTACTGACAAACAAGTTTATGACTCTGTCCCTCTCCTGCCAAGTTTTTGTGACATATTCCACGTAGGATGGTGAGAAAGAAAGCTGAGTGGATTCTCTCCATCAACAAATGAGTTGGAGGAAAGTGAGCGTGGAGTGGTTGGAGGCGTCCTGAGAGGGTAAGAACGTGAGCCTCCTACACGTGATCTCGAACTCATCCAACTGTGTGTGTGGTTACTGGGACCTAAAATGATCAATTTTTATGGACACATTATAATTTATTTAATCAAACCCCTATCTGTGTTTATTCAGTTAGTTTTGCATCCTCAGTACCACAACCACGATGTGCTGAACCATTCTGCATCCGAATCCCTGCCCCACCATCCATCTAAATGTCAACACTTCCCGTGCATTCCCTCGGTTGAGGTCCTAGTTGTTGTTTGGAAAGATGAGTGATATTTGGCCAGTTTGGCAAAGCTCCAAATATTAATGGCCGGTTATGTAGATCTGTGTCTTTTAAAAGCATAACAGCGAAAAAAATCTTTCTTTATAAGTGAAACCTTTCATATGCCATCTGTGATGGGCTTGGTACTCAGGTGGATTTCCAGATGGCTGTGAAGACGGTGCAGTGGCCCTTTCCGAGAATCCGCACCATTACTGCTTTCATGCTCACTCTAGGGTAAAGCACATATTCGGTCTCAGTCTCCTGATATTTTCTGACAAGAGAGAGAAGCACCAAAATAGATCCAGCGTGTAGCTGCTGGAGAGTGCAGTGAAAGTGCAAGTGTTGGCATTTGCTGTGAAGGTAACCAGTATATTTGAAATAGGAATATTTCATGTGGCTCTATGGTTACTTTTCAATAATAAACAGAAGGGGTGCAAAGATGTGAGGATATTTGGTAAAATTTGTACTAGAGAGACCCATGGTTCTGGGAAGGACAATTTAATCATTGGCAACTTCAAAGCATACTGAAGAAAATGGGTCTGAGGTACAGGTGTCCACACAAGAGGGGGACTGAGGCTCGGGTGTTCACACAGACTAGGGTCACAAGGTACAGGAATTTGCATAACCAAGGGCCTGAGGTACAACGGTTCACACAGACAAGGGGGCCTAAGGTTCAGGTATTGACACAGACAAGGGCCTGAGGTACAGGTGTTCACATAGACAAGGGGCCCGAGGTACAGGTGTTCATAGACAAGAGGTCTGAAGTTCAGGTGTTCACACAGACAAGGGGCCTGCGGTTCAGGTGTTCACATAGACAAGAGGTCTGAGGTACAGATGTTCACACAGACAAGGGGCCTGAGGTACAGGTGTTCACATAGACAAGAGGTCTGAGGTTCAGGTGTTCACACAGACAAGGGGCCTGAGGTTCAGGTGTTCACATAGACAAGGGGCCTGAGGTTCAGGTGTTCACACAGACAAGGGGCCTGAGGTACAGATGTTCACACAGACAAGGGGCCTGAGGTACAGGTGTTCACATAGACAAGGGGCATGAATACAGATATTCACACAGACAAGAGGCCTTAATACAAGTGTTCACACAGACAAGGAGCCTGAGGTTCATGTGTTCACACAGACAAGGGATCTGAGGTACAGCTGTTCACACAGACAAGAGGTATGAGGTACAGGTGTTCACATAGACAAGGGGCCTGAAATACAGGTTTTATTACAGAAGTGAATAAAGGTATCGCCACAGAATTCAAAAGCTGCACTGTTACCTCAAAAGTAAATATGTATCTATCAACAGGACAATATGTTGAAGAATGTTGAAAGTTACCTCTGGGTAAATACAGGTCTCATATATAAGGCAGTAGACAGCTATTGACATTCATCCATAATTTTGGGGTCAAAATTGAAAACTTTTTATATCATTTTCTTGTCTGTGTGTTTCCAGTTCATCTATATAACCAATATGCCCTTGGAATCTACCAGTCCCTACCCCACAGTACTGGCATTACAAAAACATACTACCTACTGCCACGCCTGGCATTTTTCTGTGGACTCTGGTATTCAAGTCAGGTTCTTAAAAATTACAGTGTTTAATGAACTGCAACCTGAGATCAATTTTAAAAACTTGCAGATGGAAACCATGAAAACTAAATTTTAAATTTTTATGAAAATTGGTAATAATAAAAATATGGCAGAGGATAACTCTAAAAATGGAAGTCCCGAAAGAAAAGGTTGGCACATATTGAGTAGAAAGCCCCATCATGAGAGCAGAGAATAAATTTAGTATATACAATAACCCCCTCTTCCCACAAAGCAAGAATAGAGAGAGAGGAGGAAAAACATACTTTTCTGTTGCTCTGTCTCATGAACATCAAAGACTAAGACAGCGGCAAAATGAGAATAGTTTTACTGGAGAACAAAGGAACCATATTAGGGAAGTAACGAGAGAATATTTCCCTAAGCAGAAAAGGAACTTCGTTCAGAAGAGCCCACTAATTACCACACAGTAACAGCAGCAGCTACCCTGCCAGGTGTATCAGATGGAGGAAGTAAGGTGATAGATGTCAGGGACATCTTTGTTATTTGTCACCTGTCTGAAATTACGTTGAACTATTATCTGCTATTTTATCTGGTACTCCTAAGCCAAGCCTAGCCACTGTTCACCGAAATGAATGTGAGGCCTTTGAACTTCAAGGATGGAATCCACCTTAAACCCAACAAGGAAGGGAGTGGAGGATGCTAACAAGGCTCTGGGATGGGGTGACTCAGATGAACAGCTGGCTTCCCTCTGAAACACCAGGCATTGTGTTTCCACAGAGGCTAGGAAGTTCCGAGGCTCTGAGATCTGTGTAGCGTGGCCAATGGGCCATGAAATGGGAGTGTAAACTAATTACTTCAGGCACAAAACCCAAACTCCTAAAAGTAGTCTCAATGATGAAATATAGGAAAGATTTCAATTAAAACCTGACTAGAAAATTAAGACTATTTTCATTCTAGGTACAGATACGCGGAACCAAGACAATGTAATTAAAAGGTATACACATTGCAATGGAAGAGATAGAGCTAGCAATTTTCATGGTTATTAATGAATAAGAAAAAAAATCCAAGGTAACTAATTAAAAAAACCACAGCAGTTATATTTGAGGACACGAAAACATTAATAGTTTTACCATATATCAACAGGAGCCAATTAGAAATTTTAATGGGATTTGAGATCTCATTAAATGTGAAAAAAAAAAAAAACATTGATAAAATACCTGGGAATGTGCTTAGCAAATACACAGGAAGTTGGCAACACATTTAGAAAGAAACGGAGCAGGGAACAAGGAGCGCCTTACAAGGAGTGCCTTAACGAACAGAGCACGCAATAGTGTGGCAAAGGCCATCGATTTTGTGATTCCAGCTCTGCTTCAATTAGTTCATAGTCAGACTGCAGTCTAACTTAAAACTCACACCCCCAGAAAGTCATCATAGACCTGAAGAAGATGACTCCACTTTTCTTTGCGGGAGTAGATGCAGAAACAGAATAATGACATATTTTGTCACGTGAACACACTGCAAGTCTTTATCCACGCCACCGCTGAAAAGTCCTGGGATCCTAACAATGGATCGGCAGGGAATGGCCGAGCAGATGGTCAGCAAAATAGAATGGGGATCTACAGAAACCTGTGTGGGGGTGAAAATCGGCCTTAGAGTAGTGTAACATTTCACATCTACAGGGAGAATCGTGGCCAGGACAATGAGAGGTGGCATAACACGCTAGGGGGCTCTTCAAGTCACAGATAAATGGCTCCTTCTGAGATGAAAAAGGCGAAAGGTGAAAACAGGCAAATCAAGAACAGCAACGCCCCAGGATCCATGTTTCTCTGGCCTCTAACATTTAGAGAAACATTTTCAGAACTGAATCATGGCTGCAGTGCTAGGGAAGTACCTGAGGGAGAGTACTCCGCCCACGTCCTTCCTCATGTCACACTGACTGACCTGCACAGTTGGCCCAGCCTGTCTTCAACATTGACACTTTAGCTACCATGGCTGACAAACAGTCCCTACCCTCTCTACACCTTGTTAAAGCCTGCTGGCATCTCTCCGCCTGCTCCTTCTCCCCCTCCTGGAATATCTGCTTCCTTCAAGTCTCTGCTCAGACATTGTCTTCTGAAACTTTGTTATTCCCTTTCTCAGAACAGATATGGTCCCACACTGAGATTGTATATTACCAACTATGGAAGACATCTTCTCCTGGATTATTTAACCATGCTATTTGTATTTCTCCCAAAGATCAGAAACTCCTGGGGACCAAGGCCATTGCTAGCTTACTTCTTACCTAGGATGGGAGCATGATAGAGACTTAGTCTTTGTAAATTTGATGGATTCTATTGTCAAGTTGACTGGCTCTCTTCTCATTTAGACATCTTTAAGCGTCTAGGTGGGAGTTTCTAGGTTGGGTTAAGTGACCTGGGAAGACCTACTCACCCTATAAACAAACATGGACTGTGCTCTGGAGTGAATAAAAAGGAGAGAGGACACTAAACCAAATGTCCATCTTTCTTGGCTTAGCCTCTGCAGATGTAATGGGAAGAGCTGCCTCAATATCCTGCCACCGTGGCTTCCCAACCACGATGTGAACTGAACACAAAATAAACCCTTCCGTTCTTAAGTTGTTTCTGTTAAGTATTTTGTACATCAGCCAGAAGAGTAACTAATGCGTAAAATAATGAGCAGTATTTGTAAATGCTTCCTCTTGGATTTCATAGTGAATTACAAATTGGTTCTGTTACTTCTAATGAGTCATTCTATTAAAAAACTTATATGGCTTTCTTTTTGTATGTGGCATGGTGTGTGTGTGTGTGTGTGTGTGTGTGTGTGTGTATAGGTCACCACACGTACCCAGCATTTACATGGGATCTGAATTCCCCTTTCATGCTTGCATGGCAAATGTTCCACTTTCTGAGCCAGCTCCCTAGTCCCCAGTCAGGTAACTTTTATTTTAACTATTAAATAAAAAAGAAAAGAAAAAGAAGAGAGAGAGAGAGAGAGAGAGAGAGAGAGAGAGAGAGAGAGAGAGCGAAGGAAATAGTTGTGAGAATTGTCATTAAAAAAAAAAATTCCCTTCACAATGGAGAAGCCTCATCAGAAAAAAAAAAAATGGTGTTGTCAAATTCATAAGATGTGGTGTTCTATAAATGTGAGATTGAAATTACCCCATGCGCTCTCTGCATAAGCAATGATGACTTTTACTGGAAAGGTTTCCCATACGATAGGTGTATCTATTCGCAGTATTTATTTGAGAATGTTCAGTTCCGACCGCCAGTGCTGGAAAGCGGCTGATCGTTAGGAATGTCACCGTGCACATCAGAGATGCTTGTCCTACAGACATCATTGCCTGTCATGTTTTAAGAGGCTAATGAAGTCTCCTTTGACGGGCAGGCTCTTTGTGTGCCCTTGCATGCTTGAGACAGCAGAAGACAGGATGGAGTCACAGGAAGTTCTCTCTGTACTTCATCTATCGTCGCCAGACTCCGCGGCCTTGACTGAGTCATGTAACTTGGTTAGGGAAGCAATTAGGGTATTGACGGGGGAGCGATGGATGGAAATGTGCGTGTGATTATCTCATCACTTGCCTTTCTCTCGGAGACTGAGACAAAGGGCGTGGGAAACAAAGCTACGGCTCTGACCTCAAAGGACTCTGAACCACTGTTCCCCAAATGCAACAAGATCCCGAAACACCTTCTAGGTTCCCAAAACAGTGCTGTGGATCTTGTAGAATAAAAGCGTAAACAACAGGTTAGATTCGGGATACATCAGAATAGTTAGTGATACATCCGGCAACCCAAAAGATGCTATCTACTGCTTTGACTGTAGTAGCACACTTCACTAAAATACAACCATGTAATTTAAAATAATTAAAGGAAAATAGGATTATATTCAAAACTGATGTCATTTTAAACATTTCTGTCTCATAACAGCAGTTTCCAGTTAGTTGTTCTTCATTCAGATTCTGCACAACAGTGGTTTGACGTCTCTGAGATTATCTTTCTATGAGGAAAAACTATAATTCAATATGGAGAACATTTCCCATGACAAACTGTTTCAGGTTTTTAACCACTGTATTTCTTCCATCTTAACTCTTGCCAACATACATTTAAAAGACAGACAATATAGTGTAATTTCATAAATGTAGTTAATTATTAAAGAAAACTTTTAGGATCCAGGCGGTGGGGACACACACCTTTAATCTCAGCACTTGGGAGGCAGAAGTAGGTGGATCTCTGAGATCAAGGCCAGCCTCATCTACAGAGTGAATTCCAGGACAACCAGGGATACACAGAGAAACCCTGCCTTGAAAAACTAAAATAAATAAATAAAAATTAGAAGAAAGGAAGGAAAGAAGAACAGAAGGAGGGAAGGGAGAAAAAACAAAAAAAGAAAGAACTTTAGGAGCCTCCGAATGGTGCTTGTCAGGGCATCCTGTTTTATATAAGAGGGATGTAAACCCAACAAGGAACACGGGGCTCACCCAAGGTTAACAGCAATTAGTGGGAACCAGGCCAAGAGTTCAACTCTCTCCTCTGCAGCCTGGACTGCATCTACCAGTCAACCTTCTTCTTCCCAGTCTTTCCTGCAGTTTCCGGGAGGAGAGCAGTTCCTCTTAAGAAGTTAAACAAATGATTTCCATTTTTATATCAATATGATCTTAGGTTTGTTTTGCTTTTTTAGAAATTTGGGGGAAACATGTGGAATGGGATGCAAAGAATGGACCCATGATGGCCCTCCCCCCCCCCCCACACACGTATTACCAGAAGAGAAGCGAAGCTGTTTGGGTTCATTATACATGGGACTCATGTCCTCAGTCTGTATCTCTCCTTACAGTCGATGCTCGGTGCACCTGTGATTAATTGCTCAGTGCTTACCCTCTTTTAAACACTTAATATCATCCTCCCCTGGCTTTTATCTATTAAGGCAAGCCTCTCCTTCACTGTCTGGTTATTTATGTGATCAGGAAATACTAAAACCTATGCTGGAATTCACAACTAATGAGATGAGCTTTTAAACTTGTGTCCTAGTCCTAACCTGTCCCCTTGTAATCCCAGACTTATCCAACTCATTCATTATTCTAAGCCCCAATTTCCTCTCCGAAAGATAAGAAGACTATTATCTGGAGTAGAGGGAAAAGGTCCTCTGCCTGGGCCTTGTAGCAAGTCATGGCTCCAGTCAAAACTATGAGATAACTCAGTGTTATTTGGTTGCATCAAACATCAGTCACATAGTAGGAATTGATTTTGAACAGTTATTTTAAATTTCTTGTTTTTATTATCTTGCTCAATTTAAAGGCACCTTTATTTAATTGATTATTCTGCTGATGCGCTGTGGGACATTGTTGTAATCTTTATTTGTTTTTGTTATTTCATTCGTTGTAAAACTATCTTGATACTAAGTTTCAGTGCTTATTATATTTGTGTGGCAGGTGTCATTGAATTGTTAAGATTGCCTCAAATAGCCCAAAAGCAACTTAAAAAAAAAAAAAATACATCATTTCATACGATTGTGGCCTCTCTTTTCCTTTTACAATACCATCTGATAAAGATTAAAGTTATTTTTAAGAATGTTGCCCTTGAAAAGTTGATCATGCTCCAGCAGAGGGACACACAATGATGTGCGGGCATCACAAATTGGCCTGGGTGGGTAAAAAAAAAAAAAAAAAAAAAAAAAAAAGACACAAATTTGGACGGTTGGATAGGTAGGGAAGGGGACTAGAACAGGGAGGAGTCAGGACCTGGGGTGATTGAGATCCAAACATATTGAAGGAAATTCTCAAAGAATTAATTTTAAAATCAAATAAAAAGAGAAAATAAAATGCAGTCAAAAATGATCTTAAATTGCTGTTCTGCAAAAATCCAAACCCTTTTCCTTGGGAAGATGTTTTGGTGTTACTATGAAGCTTCATTTTACAATTCTGTGACAGTGAAGTACCTCCAATCACACCATACACAGAGAGAGAGAGAGAGAGAGAGAGAGAGAGAGAGAGAGAGAGAGAGAGAGAGAAAGTTTTACTTCGTTGTTCCTTTAGGACTAGATATAATAATAGGCAGGTTTAATTTTTTTTCCTCACTGGGTATTATCCTAAGTATTTCACATTATTAGGGTTTGGATAGGCAATGCCCCCCAACAGGACCCTTTGCTGATGAAGGCTTGGAGTCAACTGGTGTCCCTATTCAGTTGTACTCATTATCATGAAGGCTACGACCTAATGAATTGATTAACCCACTGACGGACGTAAAAGTTGACGAATCTGCTCCCGGTGGTCTATGGGTGTGACCGCAGCTGAGAGCCCTAGCAGCTGGGGATGTGGGTACTGAAGTGGCCACCTCCTATAGCCAGGTGGGACTGCCAGCAGAGGGACAGTGACATCAAGTTATTCAGAAAACCTTCGACCCAAAATTTGTCCTGTCTACAAGATCCACAGGGATAAAGATGGAGCGGAAATTGAGGGAGTGGCCAAACAATGACTGCCCAACCTGAGACCCATCCCATGGGAGAGAACCAACCCTGATATGATTTCTGCTATGCTTCTAGACAGGAGCCTAGACTGTCTCCTGAGGGGCTTTATCCTAAGCTAATGTAAACAGATGCAGAGACCCACAGGCATGTGTCAGGCAGAGCTCGGGGAGCCTTGTGGAAGAGTGGGAAGATAGGATTGAGGGAGTCAGACGGGCCAAGGACACCACAAAAAGACCGACAATCAACTAACCTGGGCCCATTTGGGCTCACAGAGACAAAAGCACCAACCAGAGAACATGCAGCGTCTAGACCTAGGCCACTTACGCATCTGTAGCAAATCTGCATCTTGATCTTCATGTGAGTCCCCTAACAATTGGAGCAGGGGTGGAGGGTAGGGAGGTGTCTCTGACTCTGCTCTCATTGGATCCTCTTCCCATACCTGGACTGCTTTGTCGGGCCTTAGTGGTAGAGGATACACCTAGGTCTGCTACCACTTGATATCCCAGGGTGGGGTGGCATACAAGGGGGACTTGAGAAGGTTATAGGGGGGAGGAGCTTGTGAGGGTGGGGCTGGGGGGAGAGGAGGGTAGGGCTGTGCTCAGACATAAAGTGAACAATTGATTAATCAAAAAAAAAAAAAAAAAAACCCAAAAACCTATATCTGAATTTTGCTTGACAGCACCAAGCAAAGCTTTACTTTTTGTTAAGCAAATTCCTCAGTTTCCCTACTCCAGCTACTGCCAGCCTGTAAAATTATGTAAAAGTCAAGAAAATTGTAACTTAAATATAAAGTCATATAATTAAGTTACCACACACACACACACACACACACACACACACACAAAAAAAAAAAAAAAAAAAAAAAAAAAAAAACCAGAACAAAACAAAATAAAAACTGATGGACCCAGCGCTGTGACAAGTGCATCTTGGGAAGGACTTTGGCCCCACCCCTTCATGCCTCCTCTAGCTTTCTACTTCCTCTTTCAATTGGTACTGCTGTCATGATGGCACCTCACCACAGGACTCCAAAGGATGGAACCACCAACCTTGTATTAAACCTCTGAAACTGTGAGCCAAGATAAAGTCCTCCTTGATTAAGTTGTTCTGAATGTTCTGTGCATACCCAGAAACTATTACTCACGCACTTTCATTAAATTCGTGAAGTCGTGAAGAATGAAGCACAGACAGAAAGTTAGTGGCTGGAACTTGACTCTAGTAACAACAACAGACAAAAGGGCTCTATAGATGGAGGAAGAATGGCACAGCGTGGATAACTGGAGAAGCTGGGAGTGTAGAACACCCACATTTGTTATATTACGGTCTCTATGTAGTATATGGGCATTTGTTATATTACGGTCTCTATGTAGTATATGGGCATTTGTTATATTACCGTCTCTATGTAGTATATGGGCATTTGTTATATTACCGTCTCTATGTAGTATATGGGCATTTGTTATATTACCGTCTCTATGTAGTATATGGGCATTTGTTATATTACCGTCTCTATGTAGTATATGAGCATTTGTTATATTACCGTCTCTATGTAGTATATGGGCATTTGTTATATTACCGTCTCTATGTAGTATATGGGCAATTGTTATATTACCGTCTCTATGTAGTATATGGGCATTTGTTATATTATCATCTCTGTGTAGTATATGGGCATTTGTTATATTACCGTCTCTATGTAGTATATGGGCATTTGTTATATTACCGTCTCTATGTAGTATATGGGCATTTGTTATATTACCGTCTCTATGTAGTATATGGGCATTTGTTATATTACCGTGTCGGAGACTGTGTAGTACCTGGGTATTCGTAACATTTCTGTCTCAGTGTAGTAAAGGGGCATTCGTTATGCTTCTTTCTCTGCTTCTATGTATCCTTTGAGTTTTCCACGGAATGTTTGAAAGGCAAATGTCATCAGACATTTGCAGGCCTGGATTAAGAGCCCTGAGAAGCATGAGTCAGAGGAGCTCGCCCTCTGTGTAACTGAATTGCTTGGCTTTGATGAATGCCTATGTGCACACCCATTAACCTTGGTCAGTCTCATCCTCTGTTCGGTCATGTCTGTCTGGAAAAAAAAAGAAAATACCAACTCTATTTTTTTCTGTTCTTTTCTCATGGGTATGGTGTCTACTTAAATGTCGTGGCTTTAAAGGGGCATTAAATAAATGTGTAGCAAGTAATGTTCTTATTGTTATCAGCTTATTAATCTGAATAAAAAATTTTCCATGTGTTGTACCTTTAGGTCTCCAGGACTTCTGTGACTTAAATGGTTTGAAGTTCATGTGAACTATTACAAAACTGGTGTCTGTGTGTGTGTGTGTGTGTGTGTGTGTGTGTGTGTGTGTGTTCTATGTATAAGCACATGCATGCACAGTTGTCCTCACACATGTAGGTGCATGTGAAGTCCAGAGGTTGGTATTGAGATGTTGAGTATCTCTCGTCTCCTAATTTTGAGACAGGATGCTGTTGAGCCTGGAACTCCCCATTTCTCCAAGACTGGCTGGTCAGTCAGCCCCCGAGATCTATCTCCCCTTCCCTGAGCTGTGGTTTCAGGTCTTTGTTGCCACACCTGGCTGTTCATATGAGTGATGGGTGTATAAACTCAGGTCTGACTGTGTGCACAGGAATCAAATCACTTTGCTCTTGTGCCAGCCCCACCCCCAGCTACCCAATATGAGGTTAACTACGGTTCTTACACATAATAGCAATGTTTGTTTCTAGCAATGCTGAAAAGGAAGTAAAGCAATCCCAGTTGCCTACTGTTGTCTTCCTGACAACTTCTGCTGTTTTTAATGGGCTATTTCCCTGGTGGACTGACCTTTCTCTGAAACTCCTGAGTCTGAAAAATCAGATCCATCAATTAGGGACTTTCCTGATCATTACAAGAACATTTGAAAAGGATGAACAGAGTACGCTAGCATCAGAAGATGTCTTCTCAATGAGCATGTGAGTACCCATGAAGCCCAGCGGCTGAGCTGAGCTGTTCTGTGGCTTCTTCAAACCTGCCTTTGTTCTTCCCAAACTGCATCTATAGCATTTTGATCTTTTGTATACCTGAACTTCAAAGACTGATTTAATATCAGAAGCCTTGGCAACGCTCTGGATTTTATAATACAGGGATTGTGTTAACTGCCCTGCAGCACCTTACTGTTGAAAGGCTTTTAGGATCATGGCAGTTTTTCTTTTATTAAAATATCAATTTCGTAGATGCATATAGGAAACAGAATTACTTTCCTTATGAAGATCATTTAGTGGAAGGGAGAAGTTTAAAAATATGTCAGGTTTTGAATAGGGAAATGTTAATGTGTGAATTGTATGCAGCCATAATTCCACATTTCTCCAGGGCTCCACTGTCTGTGCCTTTGGAAGATGACGTGTGACTCATCCTTTGAACCACTCTGTGCGTCCTGATCTCTTCACTGATAATTGCTTTTTACCAAAAATTAGATTATTCTCACTCACTTCATAAAAGCTTCCTCCTCTTTCCAGCTCTTCTCTGATTACTTCCTAGCCTGAATCCTGTGAAAGACCCGTTAGTTAGTTAGATCTTGTCAGGAAGTCTGGTAATCTGAGCCAAATGCCACCTCAAGGTCAAGTGCTGGAATTTAGGAATGGACACAAATACTATAGTTAGCAGACTAATCTATAGCAGACACTGATACTCGAGCATGAAGATACAACATGACAAGAGGTCCTGTGTGTCCCTGCACTATTCTGCTTTCTAGTCCATAATCCACAACAGGCAACAGGCTTGTGCCTGGACGGTAATAAATGCACTGCTTCCATCCCTGAAGAGGGTTGACCTGCAGCTGGAGAGATTGCTCAGTGGTTAGAGCACTGGATGCTCTTCCGGAGGACCCAGGTTCGGCACCCATGCGGCAGCTTGCAGCCATCTGCAACTCCAACTCCATGGAATCTAACACTCGTTTCTGACCTAGGTAGTCACCAGGCACAAATATGGTGCATAGACATACATGCAGACAAGACATACATCTAAAATAGAAACAGAGAGCTATGTCAACAAAAGAAGTTTACCTAGTAGCAAGCTTTAGTGTGCCTAGCAATGGAGATAAAATTCACCCCAGCCTCCATATCCCGTCGCGCATGTCTGAGGAGGTTCTTATCTCTGCAGATTAGCAGCAAGCAGTATGTGAATGGACCCCCAGTCCTCTGATGTCACTGTGGGCTGCACAGATTTAGGGCACATGCACAGCCTCCTTAAGAGCAGACTCAGTTCACAAAGGCCCTGAGTGAACATGGAAAGAGTGACTCACAGTTGAAAGCTCTGAAGCCTGGCTTTGGGATGGATGCTAGGAGCTGAACAAACATGGGACAGACACACAGACACTGGGGTGAGCATAGGACAGATGCACACGAAGATCGTTCTTTCGACCACACTATGCAAATCCCTTCACCTGTCCCTTTGGCAGAAAATAACTAGAATGTAATTGGAACCTGTCATCTAAACTCAGAGTCTCCCAGATAGTGTGCTGATAGATTTCCAGGGAGCTGGTTCAAAATGTGGATTCTGCTTTAGGAAACCTGGGGCAAGCCCTGGCTCTGTTTGCTTTGTTTCTCAGTGCCAGGTGTGCCACCTACCTGGTGCCTCTCGCGTGCCAGGCAAGAACTAGAGAGCATGGCTGTACTCCCAGCCCAAGTTTCTAACAAGCTTGCAGGTGTCTAAATGTCACTCTGAGAGGAAAAGCGGCATTCACGGTGGCTTGCAAACATCACCAGGCCCAATGGACTTCAGTCATTTTCAGAGAGTTCGTTTTCAAATTTTAGAAGCATGTGAATGAAAGATTCCATGCTCAGGTGATGTATTGGAGGCGATTGTGCTCAGGGGCATCAAAGGAGTCAAAGGGATATTTATAGCACTCACCTTTATTCTGTCTTGATATGTTCAGTTTGCACAGCTGCTAATTATGATTATTAACTATGTGTGGGTAACTGCATACAGTTGTAGTGTGTGGTAATAATAGACCCAACATTTCTAAAAAATGGTTTAATGGTTCTGTGAAACACAAAAGTCTGGAATCCAGCAGTTCTAAACCTTAGGAAATCTTTCAGGAATGGTTTAGTGGGTAAAGGGGACTTGCTGCCGAGGCTGACGACCCTGATTTTTGGTCCCCAGGACTTGCAAAGTACAAGGAAAGAAGTGAATCCTTCAAGTTGTCTTCTGACCTCCACCAAACACATTTCCACATGCAAATATACACCAAATAAATAAAGCTAAAATAAAGAGGAAACTCCTTCAATGACTTCCAACTTCGAGTCTGTGTAGATTAGAACCTTAATATAAATTGTCTGTCCCAGTTATTGTCCACTGATTACAATGTATGTTGATTTACAGTTACTATTTTTATTTGCCTAACTGCCCACAAAGTTCATAAACAATTTTGCAAAAGTAATGGAGGGAGGATGGGATGCGGGCCAATGTGAAAAGTACTTGTTGTACAAGTCCCTGAGTTCGGATCCCCAGATATCAGGTAGCACTTGGAATAATAACATTCATCTGTAATGGTAGAGATCCTGTGCCGGTGACAAAAAAAAATTTCTGAAAGAATAATTTCTGAAATAGTCCCAACGAGCCTGGCCCGTGTAGCAGCAAACAGCTGTGGGCTCTGTCTCAGACAGCAGGAAGACAAGGATTGCAGACAGTAGACTTCCCTCTGACCTCCGTGTGGGCACACACAGTGTTAAGGGAGCTTTACAACTTTCTACGAATTTAGTGCTTCTCTGAGTTCTTTACAATGTGGAGAGAAAACCGCACAGTGTGAGCAGTGGTGGCAAAGGGCACCAGGAAAGCAGGAAGAAGGAACTACTGCCAGCATACAAAGGAACCACTCAGTCCTAGCCGAGATGTCAATAAACATCCCAGGAAATTGGATTAACAAAGAGCCAGGATTAGCTTCCCCATTAATCATGGCATGTGGGGACATTAAGTAAGGTGGAAACTCATGATTCATTCATCCATTCAGCGTAACAAGGACACAGCATTGGGACCAATTCCAAAGTGCAAGTCCATGCCTCTTAGAAGCACTCAATAATGTGTGTTCTGATGAACCTGAGCTGGCCCCTTTATTGGGTGAGGAGACGCACAAACAAGGACAAAGGAGACCCTGGCCTCACGCAGTCCAGATGAATTACTAAGTTGGGTAACAAAACATATAACGGCTATTTGTTCTGTGTCTGAACTACACACTCCCTGAGCTCACGTGGAAGACCATGAGGACTCCAGTTGTAAGTCCTTTATCACATTAGGCAGAGGTGTCTGTCTTTGTGATTGTTACCTGACAATACAATTTTGACTCTGTTAGCCAAAAGGAAGTGTTTATCATTTCCCTCTTAGCAGCTCTTTTACTCTTTGAGACTGGCTGTCGTAAAATGGCAGAGACTTCAAATTAAGCATTCAGTTCCTTTATGCCAGGGGTGTGTGTGTGTGTGTGTGTGTGTGTGTGTGTGTGTTATCACATATTTTATAATCAAGATAATGTATAATAAATGCATTTCGCTCTATGAAATCCCTGTTTTCTCTAAGAGAAAGCAGAGGGAAGCCATTGGAGCTAGGAGCAATTTGGAACTGTGAATTTTATCTGCCTTTTCTTGGGCAATCTGCTGATTAACCCAAATATAGCAAAAGGGTTATTTATGGCCTTTTGTGTTTCATCAGCTAAGCATGTGAGGGAAGAACAAAATTCCATTATTTGTAGATTTTAAAAATGCTTTGAGTATTTTTGTGTGAACTGTGTATAGAGAGCTAATTTAGCTTCTCTATCTTTTTGTCTCTGTACCTCTGTCTCTCTGTCTCAGTCTCTGTCTCTCTGTCTCACTATCTGTCTCTGTCTGTCTCTGTCTCTCTGTCTCTCTGTCTCCCTGTCTCTGTCTCTCTCTACCTTCTCTGTCTCTGTACCTCTGTCTGTCTCAGTCTGTCTCTTCGTCTCTCTGTCTCTGCCTCTCTGTCTGTCTCTGCCTTATGCATATAAGCAAGCACTCTTCCACTGAAGTACATCTCAGCCCACCCCCAAGTCCCTTCTCTGTCTCTGCATCACCCCCATCCCCCAGAGTCCTTCACCTGCCCAGTGCTTCCTGTGGTCCACCCCATCTGGGTAAAATGATGGAACTGGCCTCACATTTTCCATGGTAACCTTCAAACAGCGGCTGGGTGAATTTAGGCCAATTTAAAATCAAAATCAAGTAAAGGTCTGAGAATGCTATTTTTCTAAAAAGCATCAGGCAATTAAATTATTTTTTCCAAGAAACAGAAGTAATTTCATCCTTCTTTGTGTTTAGTAAAATAAAACGTTAGGCAAGATTTTCCTGCTTCCCCTGACAAGTGTCCAGATAATTTGTTTCTGACCAAGGAGAATATGAGAAGGAGATGTTTTCCTTAGCATAGTTGTAGTTGAAGAAGCAAAATGAATTAATATTTGAACTAAATGTGATTGGGTGAAAAATTAAATCACAGTGACTTTCAGGAGCACAGTCATCAGAAAGGCAAATGTCCATAGAAAAACACAAGTACTCAGAGCAGTAAGGCAAACCAGGAGGTTTCTAGATGCAAGACAGAATTGGGCCCAGGGAGGGATGGAGGGAGGGAAGTGAAGGGAATACTTCCTGCTGATGCCACATGTATCCAGACTGAGGATGTGCCAGGGTTCTGTGTTGAGAGCCTGCATTCTTCTGGAATATTCTGCCACTGAAGAGTAGCACTGACATCATCACCCCACAGCCTTGGGGAGAGGATACAAACCTGCACTCTAACATCTAAAGCCATCATTCATAGTTACAAACATGCGTAGGAGTCTGCATTCGGAGGGGCCTCCTCCATCATGCAAAGCTTATTATAAATACACGTTAACACTCTGACAGGAGACCCAGGGGACTCACAAGTCTGAGGTGTACAAGATAAATATCAGTTTGCAGCTAGGTGCGACAAACAGCAGTAGCTTGTGTTCTAAGAAACCTGAAACTTACACTTTCGTCTCACCACTTCAGGAAACATTTTGTTTCTCTAAACTGTTTTGGTATCAAAATATGAACAGCACGGTTTTAAAATATGTAAGTCAGTTCTCAAGGCATTGAATCCCTTAGCATAAAAATCACACCATCAGTTTCAGGACAGACCTCTATCCATTGGCCTGTTTCTTCAAGTGCTAAAGGTGTCCTTTAAAAAATGTTCTATTTGTTACTAATTACTAGTGAGCACTTCAAAGTGTAAATCTCTCAAGGGAACATAAAGATGCTAAACCTTCATTTACAAAAGGGTTGAAGTAAAATGTCACCGAAAAACAACCACTGAGATGATTTTTTAAAGTTATGTTTTTCCTTGTAATGACCCAACTAGTTATAAACAAAATGAAAAAGTTTAAAACAGATGAGTGGTTGAAAATGTTAATTATTTTCTTTCTTCTAAGCGCAGTCACAGCTAATATTAAGGTGCCTCAACAGATAGACAGACAACAGCTTTAATTTCCCTGAGTACCACATGATAGTCTTTTTTACAGAAAAACATTTCTCCTGCAGCATTTTAAGAATTCAGACATATAACACTAAATGGAAAAAATCTATTTGCCTCGAAATTACATATAAAATATCTTAGCTGACACTGTACTTTGGTTTAAGGACCTAGAAAATATTTGAAAAGTCAATTTCTCAAAATTGATTTTCAAGCCGGCACACGCCTTTAATCCCAGCACTTGGGAGGCAGAGGCAGGCGGATTTCTGAGTTCGAGGCCAGCCTGGTCTACAGAGTGAGTTCCAGGACAGCCAGGTTTACACAGGGTTTCTCGAAAAAAACATATATATATATATATATATTCAAAACCACAATATCCCTTAGGGTAGAAAATAATAATCCCATTTTACATCTTAAATATTATAAGGCATTTTCAAATGCTTTTCTCCCAAAAACACTGGGTTGGAGATTCATAGTTTCAATCATGTGTGGACAACCCAGCAATAAATGTTTTACCTTGCTGGTACTTTGGTGTGTGTCAGGGAGTATTTTGAATGAAGTGGTGAGCATGGATGATTACCCTGCATACCTTTCTTATTAAGGGCTGATGTCTTTCTTAGTGATAATTATTTAGATTGTTAAATAAAGTGCAATAATACTTAAGATTTATGGTAGATCATAAATAACACAAGAATTATAGTCTATCAAAATAAGAGACTATCAAGAGTCCACTTCCTAAGTAGATTTATGTTGCCTGCTTTTCATATCATGGCAATATTTAATATTAAGGCCTTTATACTTTCTTTCTTATTTGTCAGAAGGATCCATGACGTTCTCAGAGGAAGACAGATGTGTAAGAAAAGATTCTTGCCATGGTTTAGAAAACCGTTTCTCATCCCGTGGGTCACGACCCCAAAGGGGTAGCATATAAAATGTCCTGCATATCAGATATTTAATTATGATTCATAAGAGTAACAGTATTACAGTTATGGAGTAGCAATGAAATAATTTTATGATTGGGGTCACCAGAACATGAGGAACTGTATTCAAGGGTCACAGCATTAGGAAGGCTGGGAGCCACTGGATTAGAATCTAATGAACATGCTACAAATTTCTGTATGTAAAGTGACTAGTGGCTGTGCGGGAATCCTAGAAACTCCCTGTTTAACTTTGGCTTCTCTGTAGATACACCCACTTGTTCTGTGTTCTTTCTGAGGGCAGGACATTTGACCAGTAGGAACAATGAAAGTAGACCATTGAACTGAATAAACAAATCTCTCTAAAACAAGCTGCTTTGGACAACAGAAGAAATAATAGGAGTGTGACTATTTCATTGTCACACAGAGTACTGGTCTCAGTTTTATATGCAGACAACAGAAGCGAATAATTAACTTGAACCACATGCAGTTATTTGAATATAGTAGCGTGGGGAATAGTGGGGTCCTAGTCCGAAGGAGCAGTTACTTAGATAACTACAGCTGCATTAAGTTATCAAGGACGCCTCTTCCTTTTTAAAGTTAACAAGCTGTTAAAATACTGAGTGACCTGAAAGCCATCAACACAGCTCAGATACCTTCTTAAAATAATAATTGATTTTATGTTTCTCTTTACATTAATTTGGTGAGCTAGCATTTTGTCATTACCAAAGGTGCTGCATAATTGCCTGTGTGATGCCTTATGGACTTAATCCCATAACGGCCTGTTCTCAGCTGGGCAAATTAGCCGTCAAGGCCATATGATTTCTAGACCAAAATTAAACTACTATTTTCTCAATTTTATTGCCAAATATAAAGAGCTGTGATAGATGTAAAAGTCAGTAATATGACTGTTTCAGTGAGAAACTAGTGATTTCCTCCTCCTGAGGAAACTTTCAAGGTCCTGACTCTACTCCAGTGTTCTCTGCCAGGATGCTTACAATCTTGAGCTGGAGATATTTACATAGATACAGATAACATTGCTGTAGTTTTTTATGCGCTCATGAAGACACCTCTGTAAGGTATAATGGCTACGGGTGCAAAGAAATGACCACTTGCTGCTCTCACGCAGGAGGCACAGTGAGGTCATTAGTGAAGACTGAGAGCTCAAGAGCTTTAGAATATATCCTTTCTGAGTCAGAAGTGAGAACTAAGAACACCAAGGGCAGAATATTAGTTACTTCTCCTGTTGACATGACAACAAGCTTGTAGACATCACAGCCACATAGTCAGGGGCACAGCAGGAAAGTCCAACTCCACTTTGCCTTTACAAAGAAATTCTCCTTCTTAAGAATGTTGTTTATTAGAAGTGTGTGTGTGCATGTATGCATTCGTGTGTGTGTGTGTGTGTGTGTGTGTGTGTGTGTGTGTGTGTGCATGTCACATTGCATGTGTGGAGATCAAGGAGACATGTATGAAATCAATTCTCTTTTTCTACCTTTCATTCAGGCCTTCAAAAGTTTGGATGATGTTATTATTCTGGGGCCGGCCATGTGCTTTACTCAGGATTCCACACAAACTGCCTCTGGAAGCATCCTTATAGGCCATGCAGAAATGACTTAAAGATAGCTGCACATCTCATAAGTCAGTCAACTCAGCATAAAGAATTAGTACTGGTGTAGATGTCAATAAATCACGCTATTCCCTGGTACTTCTTGGTTGGGCACATGAAATTACATTTCTCTCAGACTTTTTTCCTCTCTCTGTCTGTCTGTCTGTCTGTCTTCTCTTTGTCCTTTACCAATAACACTTTGGTATACTTACACCAGGTAGCATTACCACGAGGCTTTACTAACTGTCTTCCTAAGGACTTTGCATCTAGGCTCCTTCCTCAGAGGGACACACTTGTCTCATACAGGGAGAGATACTTAACACTCCAGCTTTCCAAACAATGGTGAAGTAAAACTGGCCACATTTACTTCCCACTTCATTTTTATCTAAGATTTATTTCATTTTTATTCACTTATCGGTCTGTATGTCTGTATACAAGTATGCACACGGGTTGCAGATATGCACAGCTGTCAGAAGAGGGCCTGAGATGCCCTGGAGCTGGAGTAACAGGTAATTGGGTACTGAGTCACATGGGGGATGGGAGAGGACTGGGAACCTTTGCAGTCACCGAATCATCTCTCCAGCCCGGTATTTTCATTTCAGCAAAGTGATTGTTACAAAGACAAATTTGATGAACGACACTAAAAATCAATCACCACACCCACAGAGAAGAGTCCAGACATGTCTGAGGGAAAGAAATGTGCAGAGGCTGAACATCAAACATGTGTTCTTTCTTGGCCGTGTCAATTCTAGGGATGGAACTGAACTACGATCACTGTGTTTAACACGATGGTCTTGAACTAGAGTTGGGAATCCAAAGGAGATCAAATCAGCTTCACTCTCACACTCCCCCCCATGCATCTTCCCATGGCGCTTGCGCTCTCTCTCTCTCTCTCTCTCTCTCTCTCTCTCTCTCTCTCTCTCCCTCTCTCTCTCTCTCCTGCTTTTCCATCTCATTTCCTTCTGTGAGAGTAGCACTCCATTTTAAAATTGCAAGGTTACTGAAGGAGCTTGGTAGATAAACTGGGCTCTCTTGCATAAAGGTCATTTAAAAAGTTGAAGGAGTTTCCCACCTATCTGCTTTTATAACAGGCATCCCTCCTTCCTTTCTAACATCCTTAGTTGTCCAATTCTTCAAATATTAAAGGTAAAAAGGAAGCAAATGTGACTCTTGTTATTGTAAAAGAAAATTTAGAAATCTAAGCTACGTTTCAGGGTTGGATGCTGACCATGATAGAAGGACATGTGTTTGTGTCACAGACATATAGTATATGAGTATTCATATATGTATGTATATTTGAGCTACACACACAAATTATATGCATATACATAACTTACATATATATTTTATACCATGTATGTCCATACACATATACATGTGGATGTATACCACGGCTGTGGATAATTCACAGTAGAGTAAGTGCCCAGTGTCTGTGAGGCTCTATGTTCTTCTCTCAGTTATGAAACAAGCAAAGGAACACTTTTCAGGTCAGCCAGCAGGGCTTCACACCTGGAAGCTCAGCACAGTCTTGGGAGGCTGACGTATAAGAAATACAACAGGACTCAGGCCACCTGAGCTACAAAGTAAGTTCAAGACCAACTCCAGCTACAGAATGAGACTTTATCTCCAAACCGAAGAAGCCAACAGAGAGAACCCAGAATGTGTGGGTACTGCTCAGATCTACAGCCTCAGCTCTCTGTGTAGGCTCTGCAAGCTGATACCCGGGGCCCCTGAGGAGAGCAAAATCTCTTCTGATAAGTTCTGTTCCTCTTACAGGACTCAGAACTCCTCCCAGGCTGTCATTTTGAAGTGGTTTCTGGATTCTATAAGGTGCGAGGTGGGGTTCCATCAATCATGTTTAGAGCTCACGATTTATTCAGTCAGGGAATTTATTACTTACTTCTCTTGTTGACATGACAAAATGCTTCCCAGAAACAATGGAAGGAAGAAAGGCAGGCAGGCAGGAAGGAGGGAGGGAAGGAAGGAGAGAGGGAGAAAGGAAGGAAGGAGTGATGGAGTGAAGGAAAGAGGAAGAGGGGGAGTGTCTTAGTCAGGGTTTCTATTCCTGCACAAACATCAGGACCAAGAAGCAAGTTGGGGAGAAAAGGGTTTATTCAGCTTACACTTCCACACTGCTGTTCATCACCAAAGGAAGTCAGGACTGGAACTCAAGCAGGTCAGGAAGCAGGAGCTGATGCAGAGGCCATGGAGGGAGGTTTCTTACTGACTTGCTTCCCCTGGCTTGCTCAGCTTGCTTTCTTATAGAGCCCAAGACTACCAGCCCACAGATGGCACCACCCACAAGGGGCCCTCTGCCCTTGATCACTATTGAGAAAATGCCTTACAGCTGGATCTCATGGAGGCATTTTCTCAACTGAAACTCCTTTCTCTGTGATAACTCCAGCTTGTGTCAAGTTGACACACAAAACCAGTCAGTATAGTGAGGAAGGGTTTGTTTTGTCAAAATGCAGGAAGTAGAGAGTTAAATGTTTTCTCCTTTTTAATCTAAGACCCCAGCTTGGGATCTTGTACCTCACATCCCCAGTCTGCCCTGTTCAGCCACACCCATCCTGTTTCACCTGAGTTCTAGGACTCTAACCAGTGTCATGGTTGCAAAACAAGTGCTCCATTCACTGAGCCAACTCTCCAGCTCAGTAGTAAATATTTAAATAAACAAAAAGTTTCCTTTGCTCTGCTCAAATCCAATACCCTCCATGGCTAACTGATAATAAAGACCATCTTAGATAAGTGCTTACTTTGTTCGCATCAACAGTATTGTGAGTTTTATTCATCCCTCATTGCTTGTATATAAGAATATTTTTGTCTAACAGGTGCTATTATATACCTTCTCCCAACTGCATTGGCACCAAAGGCATATACAACCACCAGTCAGAGCTCTTGACCCTAATCTCAGAAAACAGGTTCCACTTTCTTCCCACTGTTTTGATACTGACAAATTAATAGTTTTTATTAGAAACATCAGAATAGACTAATAAAATCAGCACATTTGCAACCCTAGAATAGTTTATGCAAGGAGCTCATTTTCTCTTTTGAACAAATATACAAAATATAAATTTAATTAACAACCTGATGTGGACTAACGTTTATGTTCTTCAGAATTCATGTGCTGAAACCTAATTCCCAGTGTGATGCATTAAGGATAACTATTACTTCAGGTAGTAAATAGGTTGTGGGAGAACAGCCTTCTTGGATGGGATTAGTTGCCTTTAGAAAGACACAAGAGAGTTGGGTGCCATGGCACATTCTGTGATCTTAAAACCCAGGAGACCAGACAGGAAGTTTCCAAGTTCAAGAGCTAGTCTGTGCAAGTTAGATCTTTAAAAAGTGAAGAAGAGGAGGAGGAAGAAGAGGAAGGGGAGGAGGAGAAGAAAGAGAGGAAAGAAAGAAGGAAGAAGAGGAGTAAAATGTGGAAGAAGAGGAGGGAGAGGAAGAGGAGGGAGAGGAAGGGATCACTTTTCAAGGATCAGGAAGACCCCACCAGGACCATAATGCCAGCATCCTGTTCTTAGACTTCCCAGTCTCTAGACATTTGAGAGATAAACAACTCTTGTTTGAGCATTTCAACCTAAGATCTCTGTGTTATGTCAGGAGAAATTAAGAAAACTGTCTCTAGTCCCACTTGGAGAGAGTCTGGCTAAAAGTACTGAAGTCAGCTTGACATGCAGAATTAAAATCCACGTGGCTTTCAGAGTTAGGTATTCTAGATCTAAACAAGTATGCATCACTTGGAAACGTTTCTCTTAGGTGTAGATTATTCATCTGTGAAATATGGTTAATAATATCTACAACACCCATCTGTGGCAGGAGATCTCTGCCTGGGCAACCAGGATTCCATAGCCAAGCAGCGCCAGGAGAAAGTTACCCTCCCAGGAGTGTGTAAAAGCCGTGAGTGGGGATAAGACAAGCACCGCTGCTCACCAGGACCTGGGGACCTCAGCCTGGGCCACAGGGATCCAGGAGAGTTGGAATCCCAGGAGTGCTGACACACCTTCGAGCATAGGCAAAAAACCCACTTCTGTTCAAACTCACTGGATCAAGAGGGACCCTTGCAGAGCCATCAGGACACAGGAACCAAGGGACAGCTCGGGACAAGATCCTTCTGGTTTCTGACTGCAACCCAAAGCTGACCCTGTGCCACAGCACTCCAAACCCAAACACCTCTCAGAGAGAGCTGGTCTTCAAGGAGTATTGATACAGAGGCCTGCAGGAGAGACAAGCCACAGCCAGACAGAGTAAGATCAGCTAATATCAGAGACAACAAGATGGCAAAAGGCAAGGGCAAGAAGACAAGGAACAGAAACCAAGGCTACTTGGCATCATCAGAACTCAGCTCTCCCACTACAGCAAGCCCTGGATACCCCAACACACCAGAAAAGCAAGACTCAGATTTAAAATCACATCTCATGATGATGATAGAAGACATAAAGAAGGAAATAAATGGCCACCCTGGTCTACAGAGTGAGTTTCAGGACACCCAGGGCTATACAGAGAAACCCTGTCTTGAAAAACCAAAAAAAAAAAAAAAAAAAAAAAGGAAAGAAGGAAATAAATAACGCCCTTTAAAAAATACAAGAGAACAGAGGTAAACAAGTAGAAGCCCTTAAAGAGGAAACATAAAAATCCATTAAAGAATTACAGGAAAACATAATCAAACAGACAAAGGAAATGAACAAAACTATCCAGGAGCTAAAAATAGAAATAGAAGCAATAAAGAATCACAAAGGGAGACAACCCTGGAGTTACAAAACTTGGAAAGAGATCAGGAGTCATAGTCACAAGCATAACCAACAGAATACAAGAGATAGAAGAGAGAATCTCAGGAGCAGAAGATACCATAGACAACATTGACACAACAGTAAAAGAACATACAAAATGCACAAAGCTCCTAACCCAAAACATCCATGAAATCCAGAACACAATGAGTAGACAGAATCTAAGGATAATAGGTATCGAAGAGAATGAAGATTCCCAACTTAAAGGACCAGTAAATATCTTCAAAAAAATTATAGAAGAAAACTTCCTTAACTTAAAGAAAGAGATGAACTTAAATATACAAGAAGCTTACATAACCCCAAATAGATTGGACCAGAAAAGAAATTCGTCCCGTCACATTATAGTGAAAACACCAAATACACAAAACAAGGAAAGAATATTAAAGGCAGTAAGGGAAAAAGATCAAGTAACATATAAAGGCAGACCTATCAGAATTACACCTGACTTCTCACCAGAGACTATGAAAGCTAGAAGATCCTGGGCAGAGCTCATACAGACCCTAAGAG
>CM052700.1:11381928-11412199 GCA_028551405.1 Uromys caudimaculatus
GGTGACAGCAGATGCTGGCGAGGATGTGGAGAAAAAGGAACACTCCTCCATTGTTGGTGGGATTGCAAGCTGGTACAACCACTCTGGAAATCAGTTTGGTGGACCCTCAGAAAGATGGACATAATACTACCTGAGGACCCAGCTATACCACTCCTGGGCATATACCCAAAAGATGCTCCAACATGTAATAAAGACACATGTTCCATTATGTTCATAAAAGCCATATTTATAATAGCCAGAAGCTGGAAACAGCCCAGATGTCCCTTATCAGAGGAATGGATACAGAAAATGTGGTACATTTACACAATGGAGTACTACTCAGCTATTAAAAACAATGACTTAATGAAATTTGCAGGCAAATGGATGGAACTTGAAAATATCATCCTGAGCGAGGTAACTCAGTCACAAAAGAAGGAACATGGTATGTACTCACTGATAAGCGGATATTAGCCCAAAAGTTCGGAATACCCACGTTTCACTTTGCAGTAACCACTGGACTGAGAGTGAGGTCCCAGATGGAGGAGTTGGAGAAGGGACCGAAGGAGCTGAGGGAGTTTGTAGTCCCATGGAGGGAGCAACAGTATCAACTGGCCTGACCCCCTCTCCCCTAGTGCTCCTGGAGTCTGGACCACCAACCAAAGAATACACATTGAGGGACCCATGGCTCAGACCACATATGTGGCAGAGGAGGGCCTTGTTGGCCATCAGGGGGAGGAGAGGCCCTTGGGCTTGAGGGTGTTAGAGGCCCCAGTAAGGAGTAATGTCAAGGTGGGAATACGGTAGTGGGTGGGTGGGTGGGTGGGAGATGGAATACCCTCATAGAGGCGGGGGAGGGGAAGGGAATAGGGGGTTTCCAAAGAGAAGACCTGGAAAGGGGGAAACAGTGGAAATGTAAATAAAGTATCAAAAAGAAAAATATCTACAGCAAACAAAAATACCGACAGCTTTCAGGTGGTAAAAAGAAAACATTAGGTACAAAGAAATCATGAAATATTAAGAGACAAATAGCAAATTGGTGAACCTTTTCATAATACGTAATATTACCAAAATTTGGTAATAAGTCAAAGGATTAACATCCTGATTAAATTGATAGTGTTTAGAAAGGAAAAGATTCATAAGAGTAGACAACTTATAGTGCATGAAATTCACAAGCAAAAGCATTCTTGAGGACCAGCACCTCTGCTGTGAAATTCTCTTCCTTAGTAATGGGGAGCTTCATTCATGACACCTCAACAAGATGGCTGCCTGAGCAAGACTTGAACAAGGTTAACACCAGTTGACATGCTAAAATGGAAGGAAGAAAACTCATGGGCCCTAGACAAAGAACACGAGGCAACTAAGGAATCTTGAGAAGGAAAATTGTCTTCTCCAGGGTTGAACTCCTTACTTGGTAACCTAATACCACATAGTCAGCCCTGAATTCATATACATACAAATAACAATAAACAGACTGAGCAGATTGTATTCCCATATGTAACTGTAACCACTAAAGAAAAAGAGGCCACGGATTTGACGGGGAGTTCTGGGAATACGTGGGAGGGGTTGGAGGGAGGAACGTGAAGGGAGAAAAGGATGTAATTATTTTTCTAATTATAACAAATATCTGAATAAACATCCTTGGCCCCAAACGTGTAAAGATATCCAATACGTGAGTAATTACAGTTTCGAAATAAATCACGACCTGAAATTTTCCACTGATGTAATTAGCAGAGCTGGGGAGAGGGGCACACCATGCTGTACCATCGGGCACTGTTCACTGTGCTCGCCAGGCCTGCTTTTAAGAAGCATAAGATGACAGGATTACTGTAATCATGGGCCTTGTCTTCTGTGTGTGTTGAGGGTGGGGGTGGGGGTACCTGGGTGTGAACCTAGGGTTTAGGTGAGTTGAGCAACGAACAAGCAATAGCTACAGACTGAGCTAAGCACTGTGAAGGAAGTGAACAGAGCTAAGTGCTAGGGAATAAGCATAGCAGGCGATTTAAATAGGGTGGTCAGGCAAGACCACCCCAAGTAAAGGACCGTTAAGCTATATTTGGAGAGATGAGAAGTAATTGCGTGTGTTAAGGACCAAGAACTATGTTCAGAAACAGAAAAGGACAGCAGAAAAGCAACATCAGTAGGCTTCGGGCTTAGGATTCCAGGGAGGGATGGTGTTAGGAGAGCAGGCAAGGTGGGCACTGCCCGAGCCAGTCCAGGCCCTATGGAGTACGTGAGGGAGAGTGAAGTTTACTCTTAACGAAACCCAAACAGATAGGGACCCTCAAAGGAATAAGAAATTACACATTTTTGATGAATTCACAATACTGAATGAATGTTAGCATTTAAATAATGCTACAAAATTTAAGCTGTAGGCTGTCAACATTGATTTAACATGTCAGCTGGCTTCTGTTGAGACTCTGTTGCATTTGATGGGCCTATAGAACACAAGGCATGACAGTGCGGGCTATCTTTAGTTGCACGTACTTAATTGTAGGGGCAGTATTCTTATCTTAGTTACTTTCAACCCATCCCGTACTTATCATCTATGAAGGGTAAGTTGGCATAAATCCAGTATTTGCTTACTGAGACTCATACATGCAGCAATCAGACTAACTGAAGCCGTATCTCTCGGTATCAGTGGAAAACACACATAAAAACCAATATCACCATTCGTTCCAGCGTATGTACAGCAACTGCGTCTCTGCATTTGGATCATGATCAAATAGAAGCCTCTAAGGATTTACACAGAGGACTCCAAGGGCTCCTGAGGTGGTGTCTCCCGCCTCCAGAGGGGAGCGACTGATTTAAAGCTTAGCATGGCTGGTTATTCCCAGAACAATGGATGGATATCAACATTTTGTGGGTGAAAACCTCGCTGAGGTAAGGCTAGCAAATTCCACAGAAACTTTCAATTTTAAGGAGAAATTCTCATAGCTTCTCTTATTTGTCTGGCCCAGTGTTTCAATTTAAAGTGCCAAAGGCTTCTTTTGTCCAGATTAAAGACAGATTTCAGTCCAACAAATGCCAAGTTCCCATTTGGCTCCCCACACCATCCTCCTGACTTTTTACTCTCAAACTGAAACAGAATGCCAAGCCATTTCTGTGTTTAAGAGGCATGACCTGTAGTTAGAATCCAGTCAAATGATGGCATGCAGTTTATACTCTAATGGATTTTAATTAATTTTTAATTAAATAGAGAAAATGGAATAGTTGGGAAAAATACAAAATTATAGCCAGCTTGGAGGAGAGAATGCGTGACAGAGATTAGTGTTTGTACAGCATACGATGATGTCTGGACACACACGGGAACCTGTCTAATGAAGTCCAACCTGTGAAATAGTTCATAGTTTGTATGAGGTATTCATTTTTCACTTGTTGTGAATTGCAGATCCCTTCTAGCTAACTATCTGCCATTGTGTATAAAAAATTATTATTCGCATGAATCCACGTGTAGAGTTTCTAAGTGGGAACAACACAAACTTATTTCATACTAGCTCCACTAACCCGTCCTGAGCTGAACACCTCTTCACAGAGGAGTCGGGCTTTTCTCTGCTACAACTGTCCTTCTCTGAGACTCAGCCATCTTTCGCCTCCATGTTTGGGCAGTTCCGTTATAGTCAGCCACGTAGCTACCAAGTAACCCGAATGCTTCTCTGTAGCCACTTGGAGTTGGAAAATGGCAGGTGACTCATTCTGGCTGGTGAGTTCTCAGTGAAGGTGTGTTTGTTGCGCATTTCTGGAGTGGAGTCTTTCACTCTGGGTTAAAAACCACAGGAAATCACTTCAATCCCAGCTGAAATGCGGGGAGAATTTCCATTTCTTTGTCTCTGTCACAGTAACTGTCAGGTTTTGAGATAATGGGGGAGATGGGGAAAATCTCAGTTCATCCCACGAGCAGAACATAAGTTCACAAGCCTGTGCTGATCTAGCCACTGAAATTGAGGCTGGTTTGTTTCCCAGACATCACCCGGCTTTTCTTACTGATGCCACAAGCAGCACTCTGCTAGGTGCTGAATGCATCTGTGAGCCCGATGGGAAAGCATCACTGACTACTCGTAGCTTCTACGTAGTTTAGATCATACACTGAATAAAAGCTACCTAGAGGCTGAGACTGTTGTAGTTTTCTGATAGAGAAGTGTCCGGTGGATGAGACTCATCTCTTCTAGTGAGATCTGCTGAGCCAGTGAGAGAAACCCCGAGCTAAGGAAAATATGAACATGTCCCACCACAGAGATAGCTACAAGTGATGGCGGACCGAAATCATGCCTCTAAGAGGACTAGAAACGAAGCCTTTGCCAGAAAGTGGCTTTGAGGGCAGAACAGAACTCTAAGAGGATGGTGCTTGGGGAGAGCAGAGCATACGGCAGGCAAATGGACCAGTAAGTCCAGGGTTTTGAGGGAGAATGTCAGCCATGCAGATGCAGGGTGGGATCAGCAGGCCAGTGGTACCCAGTCAGAGGTCAGATCAGGCAGGGCACTGCAGTGGTTTTACCATTAACCTCGGAAGACAGATGTGTTATTTGAAGGGCTCTAAAGTTATACTCAGGTAGCTGTGAGGAAGATCGCCTGGGGCGCCTGTGAAAGGGGAGCCCAAGGTTATTGCTTCTGCTTCCTGCTGCTTCTAAGTTAGCATTAAATAGAATGACTTGGGCCTTAACAATTTGTCTCAACTTTCTTACTAAAAATAAACCCTGAATGATTCCAGGGGAGAATGTGCTGTCTGAACTGCTCCCTCCTTACTGGGGGACTGGTGGTACTTTTATCTGTTAAGAAGGAATAGTATCACGACCATGCACACAGAAAGCTCTAGAAGGCATTGTTCGTTTTCCTCACTGGGAACTCTCCTGAAGCTCCCTGGAAAAAAAAAGTTTCTATCTTGATGCTAAAAATAGATTGACTTCTGGTGAGAAACATTACCTTTCTGCTTTATAAATGAATAAAAACATGGATTGATCTATCTTCTCTCGTGGCTGTTGAAAACTTAGGGCAGCTCTAAGTCCCATTTGAAGGACCTGCACAGGACAGCAAGTGCACTTAGACAGGAATGTCTCCGGAGTTGTTTCTGTTATGGTTTTAGTCTCTTGTTCTCATTTAAGGAACACTAACAAGTTTACTGTTTGTGATGTGTTGTCTCCTGGGTCTGCTCTTTCTAAGTGTGCGACGAGCCAATAACTCTCAAATGCTTCTTCCTGTAAGCAGCTCAATAATCACCTTAATGTCAAAGCAAGTTTTTCCAACATGCACTTTTAAGAAATATTAAAAATAGAAACCAAAAGATATTCAGGTATTTAAAAAAAATCACTCACTGGTTCCTTAGTCTGTGTCAGGTACTGGAAGGACCACGGTGAGGAAAAGCCAAGGTGGGCCCAGCCTTAGAGACTTCATAGATCAGTTGAACAATAAACGGATCCCTGAGAATCCGTGTTACTTGGCTCAGGCTAGCCGGTTTGGCTCTCCCTCTTCCTTGACTTCTGTGAGCTTCATTTTCCTCAAATGTGAAATACCAACCCTACCAGCATCTGCTCTAGGGGGTTCTGAATTAAATGAATTAGTAAGGACACAAACTCATAACTGTGCCCGGTAGAGTAATTTTATTTTTACAAATTGTTATTACTCTAAAGAGACTTTGGCCAGGAGCAGTATCCAAAGTACTCCTATTGATGTATTAGCAAGAACTCAAAAGCCTCATTTTCTTATTTGGTGCCAAATGAAGTTCTGTATACAAGTTCTGTATGCAGTTTAGAATTTGTGAGATTCTTCATCTCAGGCAGATTCCAAGTGGAATATCTCTCTCTCTCTCTCTCTCTCTCTCTCTCTCTCTCTCCTTTCTTCCTCCTCCCCCTCCTCCTCCTCCTTCTCATCATCACCATCATCATCAACATCATAATTATGTGCACGTGTATGCCCCAGCCTGCATTAGGAGGTCAGAAGAGAATATCGCGGAGTTGATTTTCTTCCTCTGCCTTTGGATGGGTTCCAGGGATCAGATTCAGGTCCTAAGGCCTGCATCACTGGTGGCAAGCACCTTTTCTAACTGAGCCATCTTCCAAGCTCCTCTCCCTTCTTTCTTTTCCTTTAAAAACATTTTGGTTTTATTAATTAAAAGTCTCATGTAACAGAGACTGGTTTTGAACTCTTGACCTCTCGTCTCCATTTCTCAAGTGTTAGGATTACAGTCATAGCCGCTGTGACCGGATCAGGGTTGTACTGACTGGTTTTGCATGTCAACTTGATACAGCTCGAATCATCACAGAGAAAGGAGTCTCAGTTAAGGAAATGCTTCCAGGAGATCCAGTTGTAAGGTAAGGCATTTTCTCAATTGGTGATCAATGGGGGAAGACCCAGCCTATTGTGGGAGGTGTCATCCCAGGGCTGATGGCCCTGGGTTCTATTTTTTTAAAAAGGCAGGTATGGGAAGTGAGTCAGGAAGCGGCGCTCCTCCACGGCCTCTGTATCATTTCCTGCCTCCAGATTCCTGCCTTGCTTGACTTCTGACCCTGACTTCCTCCAATGATGGATTGGGATTTGGGAGTGTGAACCAAATAAACCCTTCCTTCCCAACTTGCTTTTTTTGCCAAAGTGTTTTGTCACAGCACTAAAAACCCTAACTAAGACAAAGGTTAAGAAAATTTATATAAGAGAAAAAACCTGAATGAAACTAAAAATTCTAGGTTTCCATCCTGAAAGAATACACTGTGAGGCAATGTTCAATCTGCCTGTCATATGCTTTTAGCTCTCCACCTGACAGAAGCCTAGGGTCACCACGAGGAGGGAATTTCAGCTGAAGAATTGTCCAGATCACATTTGGCTGTGGCCATGTCTGCAAGGCTTTTCTTAATTGATAATTGGTATACAGTGGCCCAGCACACTGTGGGTAGTCCTGGATTCTATAAAACAAAACCAAACTAAACAAAACAATACACCACCACAAACAACAACAATAACAACAGTAGCAACAGCAAACAGGCTGAGGAAGCCACAAGGAGCAAGCCAGTGACACACGCCATGGTTTCTGCTTCAGTTCTTCCCTCTGGGTTCCTACCTGGAGTTCCTGCCCTGGCCTCCCTAGATGATGGACTACAGCTCTAAGCATCAACAAACCCTTTCCTCCCCAGATGTTCTTGGTTGGAATGTTTTAGCCCAGTGCTGGTATGAAAATTAGAGCAATGTCTGAGACATATTAACTACAAGCTTAGACATAGTAGTTTTCATTATGCTTATGCCATTAGAAATATTTGTAATAGAAAATGCAGACCACTAGTCCCTGGGTATTTGTTGAGGTCCTATTTTGAATGAGACACATCATTTACGAAGGTTTATGCAAAAGTGGCACACCCATCTAATGCTGGAACAAGGCAGGTATCCTAAGGATCTCAGTAACTGTACTAACACCTTCTTCAGCATCCATGCAAGGATTTAAACTTCATTTCCATCTCAGGGCAGGGTATGGTAGACGCTGTTGTTCCTATAGTAAGGGTGAAATACAAAACCACCACACTTCAGAGGCATCTTCTTTTGAAAGTGAAGGGTTGTATAAATAGTAAGCATGGCACTGAAAAAAATCCCTCATTTTCTCCATGGTACCTAACAAATTACAGGTCTAAGGCATAAGAGGAAATAAAGATGACCATGGGAGCTAGAGAGTGGCAAGCCCGGCACTCTGTTAAAATGTTGAGTCCTTCATTGTATTATGAGACATCTAAACGATACTGTGCTTCTACGGATAACTAATTTCCCCCACACAACTACTAGCCTGTTCCCATGCTACTGATAGTGACGTTGCTAGCATTTAAAGTGGTTCGTCATTCACTTAAATCAGTCATCATGGCCACTTTAAAATTTCCCTTTTCATGTTCACACTTCTGTTTGGATATTAAATATTCCCCAGGGCTCATGTGTTAGGATGCTTGATTCCCAGCTGGAAGGAGCTGCAAAGTATGGGGTGGCTCCTGATCGCAGGACGTAGGTCTCTGGGGGTGTGTCTTTGGAGGACTGTTTCATGCCTTGACCCTTTCCTGCTTACAGTCACTACTTCCTGTCCACCATGATGTGAGCTGTCCTGTTTTGGGGCTGAGCTGGTTCAGTAGTTTGTCTCCACCAGATTTCTCCTGCCATGATGGTCTGGCCAAGCACATAAGGACTGTATTAGTTACTTTCCTGTTACTGTGATAAAATATCACAGCCCAAAGAAACTTATGAAAGGAAGAGTTTCAGGCACATGGATCCAGAGGGAGATGATGCGGTTAGGGTGGGACTGAGTGGCAGCAAGCACCAAAATGGTGGCAGGAGCTAGAAGCTGAGAGATCACATACTTAGCTGCAAACATAAAACAGAGAGACTGGGGTGTGGCTATAAACTCTAAGAGCCAGCAAGTATTTCCTCCAGCAAGGGCGGATCTCTCCCCGAAGAGCACTACTTGAGTCTATGGGGGTCATTCTCAACCCCTCCACCACAGCATCCAAGCAACCATGGATTAAGCCATCTGAATCGATGAGCCAAGATAAATCGTTCCTCCTCTGAGTCATTTTCTCTCAGGCATTTAGTTGTGGCCACACAAAAGTGCTAATATGACATATTTATATTAAAGATGGAAGTAGGTACTTTGGGAGTATCAGTCACCCACAGCTGCTGACGCCTCATAGCCTGCAGATATTGGCTTTGACCTGGAGTATTCTTTGTACCTTCCCTTTGATCCCAAAGTGAAGCTAGTAATAATATTTGGAAGTAACAGAAGAAAAATATCAATTATTATTATGATCTATATATCCAATTTCTGTAAGTCTTGCTTTAGTTTAAAATTCCCTTGAGATTTATTTGTATGTGTGTGTGCATGTGTGTAAACCACCCGAGGTCAGAAGAGGGCCTTGGATCCCCTGTAAGTGCTAGAGCTAATAGATAGTTAGGAGGTACCCAGTGTGGGTGCTAGAACTGAATCTCTTCTTCTGAAGGAGCAGAAAGTGTTATTAACCACAGGGCAATCATCTCTCCTGCCCCTAGGCTCAAGGTTTGAAACAGGGATGTCAGCTGCTGGTGCTGTATTGGTTACTTAGTAGTCAGAACTTCATTTGTATATTTATCTGCATCGTCTTCCCACCCACAACCACACAGAACTTGATAGGATATAATATCTCCAAAAACTAGAACTTTCATGATCATGTTCTTGGTCCCCACAACAGTAGATGGCATGGGGTGCCCAATAACGACAGGTTGGTTGGTTGGTGGGTGGATGGATGGGTAGATGGATGGATGGACAGATGGACGGACGGATGGACAGATGGATGGATGGATGGATGGATGGATGGATGGATGGATGGATGGGCTGATGAGAACCAAAGATATAAATCTAATTCCCTGTGGGATGTGTTATAAGGGCCAAAACTAAGGGCCTAGTATTGATATCCACATCCTCATTTAACCAGAAGAGAAGCAAGCTTTGAAGATTTTTGTTCCCACAACTACAGCCATTTTGAAGAAGGGTGGATACCAGTGGCAATTCAACACAAGCTTAACTGAAATACGTTAAGGGTGCCTTGCCTTTTTTATTTCAAGGAAAGGCTTTTTTAGTCAAGCATAAGGCTCAGCTTCTAAATCTTATTTCCTTAAAAATGGGAATAATTTTTCAAGGTTGGTGCAAGGAGTCAGCATGGAGAGAGATTTCATGATTCCTGGCATGCCATCTTCAACTCTTTTGTACGAGTACAGCACGTTAGAAATATAACTACTGTACACTGCTTGGATCTCGGTGCCAAGGAAAATTAATACAGTAACTAAAAACACCATATTATTTCAGGAATATCATAGTACCTTTCTATTAAGGACAAATATCGGATTTATAATACATCATATTATAAGCAATGAAAAATAAGATCCAATAATTCCTGCTCCTGGGTACCCCAACATGGATGAAGCTCCCTGAGATCAACTTCACCACATTAGTTACAGCACTAATCTATTTCCTAGGAGAGCAGTTACTAAAAATACTCTGTCTATATTTCGTATGATTTTTCTGTAATTGCATTTTCTATTGTCAGTGTTCCCCAGGGAAGGCAGAGGATTGGGTCTGTTTTGCGGTAAATATTCTCAGGGAAGAATGTTGTTGAAAGGAGTAATGGTGTCATACAAATGTGTCCTTGACTCTAATTTCCCTATGAGACACAGAAGTCCACACAATGCTGAGAGCGGCCCTGTGTCACCGGGATCCAATGCTATTCATTTAAGTGCAGAGTCTGCTTTGATGGAGTGATTAGCCATGATCTCTGGAAATACCTGATCCTGGAAACAAGTGGAGAACATCTAGTCCTCATCTGGACTTACCCTATGAACTTCTGTTTCTAAATTTTTTGTTCTGCAAACAATTCTCTTCTTGCCCTTTGCTTTATAACTAAGAGCTAACCGTGTTTTTGTATCTACATAGTTTATGCTCAGTTTTTTACTGTAAAAAAGGTGATGATAATTCCAAGCTCTTTGTCCCCAATAACCACAATTGAAACATTAAAGAATTCAGTGACAGTTATAGTTCCAAAACTATATCTATGTTTCTGTTAAAGTTAATTATACATGTGTGATGGTTTGAATAGATTTGGCTAGATAGATTCATAAGTTTGAATGCTTGGCCCCTGGGAAGAGGCAGTATTTGGAGGTATGGTCTTCTTGGTGTAGGTATGGCCTTGCTGGAGGAAGTGTGTTATTGTGGGGTCATGCTTTGAGGTCACCTATGCACAAGCTCTGCTCAGGTGGAATCAGAGCCTCTTCCTGGATGCCTTCAGATCAAGATGTAGAACTCTCGGCTCCTCCAGCACCATGGCTTCCTGCATGCTGCCATGCTTCCTGTCATGATGAAAATGGCCTGAACTTCTGAAACTATAAGCCAGACTCAAATAAATCTTTTCCTTTATAAATGTTGCTTTGGTCATGTTGTCCCTGCACAGCAATAAAACCCTAGCTATGACAGAAGTTGGTACCAGGAGTGGGGTGTTACTGTGATGGGCCTGACCATGCCTTTGTTTGGAGGAATGTGGATTTTGGAACATTGGATTAGGAAAGCAGTGGAATTACTTAAATAGAGATTAATGGGCCACACTAGTAGAAGTGCGGAAGACAGTAGAGCTGAGGTGATTTGATCTGCAGGGCTTGGTTCAAGAGGTTTCAGAGGAGAAGAATTTTGGTATGTTGCCTAGAGATTGTTCTTATGATATTTTGGTGAATAATGTGGCTGCTTTATAGCTTTGTCTGAAAATTCAGCCTGTGGCTAAAGTGAAGAGATCTAGATTAATTGAGTTGACAAAGGAAGTCTCAAAACAGCATAGTTTAGACTATGTTGTGTGGTTCGCTCTTGTGAAGATCATTTTGATCAAGCATAATAAGCTTAGAAAGGGAAAATACAAAAGGTATGGTTCTCAAAGATTAAAGGGACACCATGGAGTGGAATGGAGTTAAATCCAGTATTGAAGGATATTAAATAGAATTAAAGGAGTGGTGCCCTCAGTGCAAGATCCACCCAGTTAAGCTTATTGATTATTCCTTTGTAGTTGACCAAGGGATTGTTATATTATGTTAGGCATGATTATGACCTGATTTTTGTTTTCCTTTGTACATCAGGAGATACTATTGTGTGTCAAACTGATAAGGAATTGCTTGTGATGACTAGTATCAGTTGTCAGCTTGACTACATCTGGAATGAACTATAATCCAGAAACGGAGGGCACATTTGTGATCTAGATCTCGAACAGTAGTGGCCATGCTTAGAACGATCTTGTAAAAAGGAATTTTTAAAACGCTTCAGTCCAGGCATGGTGGGACATGCCCTTAATCCCAGAAGACAGAGGGAAGCAGATCTTTGAGTTCAAGGTCAGCCTGATACAGATCAAATTCCAGGTTTAAAAAGAGCTTAGGTACAGGGATGGTGGTATATGTCTTTAATCCCAGAACTCAGGAGACAAAGATATGCAGCTCTCTGAGTAAGATGTAATAGAACAAGAGGGGTATGTGCCAGCCTAAGAAAGCAGCAGAATTGGCAGCTTTGGGCATGTGACTCTGGATAGAAGTCTGGGACAATGATGCTGGTTAGCTGGAGCTAAGGAATTAGTGGTGATTAAGAAGAGACCAGCATCACCGAGGTGAAATCTTCTGGGAAGTGTTTTCTGATAGCACAAAAAGCAATATTCCAGAGACAGACATTGTGTTGGCAGCTGGACTTGGTAATGTGTAAGAAAAACCCAGGTGGTACTGGTTTGGAAGGTATGAAGGGGTCATGGAGAGCAGCTGAGACTTGACACTGTGAAAGGCCAGGAAAGACCACTGGTGAAGGTGCAGCCACAGTGGCAGTTGACAGCCCAGGAATGAAGGGGTCATACAAGAAGTTGAGCCTTGGCATCATGAAAACCTATGAGAAGAGATTGGTGAAAGTGCAGCTTAGTTGCAGTGGAAGAACCCAGTGTATTAGAGATTCAAGTACCATGCATGGATCACCACCAAGAACAGCAGCAGTAGTGGAGTAGGATCCATCAGAGCCTAGAGTGCTACAGAGGGCAGAGCTGGAGAAGTGACCCAAGCCCTTTGGAGGAGCCCAGAAGATCATGTGTGGATCCCAGACAGTGGAACAAGAAGCTGTAAAGCTGAAGTCGCCTTGGAAACTCCAAGAGATGCTGGAGCAGTGGGATACCTGCTAAGGAAAGCTGCTAACAGAGAGTGGGATCAGTTGTGCTGCAGCCAACCAAGCTGAAAGGAGCTGGACATCAGACACGGGGATGCAGAGTTTGGAGTTTGCCCTGGTGGTTTTTTTGGTCTTGCTTTGGTCCAGCATTTCCTCACTCCGCCATTTTGGAACAGTAATGTATATCCTGTACCATAATATTATGGAAGTGTGTGATCTGCTTTTTTATTTTGGTTTTATAGGGGATTACAGTTAAGATATTGCATGAATCTCAGAAGAGACTTTGAATTTTGGATTTTTAAACATGGTTGAGGCTGTGATACACTATGGAGAGTTTCAAAGTTGGACTAAATGCATTTTTGCATTATGTTATGGTTACAAGCTCTGCCCAGTATGGAATCAGAGCTTCCTCTTGGCTGTCTGCAGAAGTCAGTCTCCTCCTGGCTGCCTTTGAATAAAGAAGTAGACCTCTCAGCTTCCCCAGTACCATATCTGTCTATATGCTGCTGCCTTCCTTCCTAGCATCAGTCCATGATGATAATGGACTGAACCTCTGAAACTGTAAGCCAGGCCCAATTAAATGTTTTCCATTATAAGTTACCTTGGTCATGGTGTCCCTGCACAGCACTAAAGCCCTAAGACAACACACTTGTCTGACTTGTTTTTCTACATTCTAAAGAAGTCTTAATTATGATTGAAGATACCAGTGTGATTCAGTTGAATCCAACATCTACTGGTAAGCCATTTGTTAAATAAGAGAAAGTAAAAATCAATCCATCAATCCATCAATCAAACAAACAACAAAAACAGCCCCACAGTTCTCCATCCATAACAGAGCCAGTCTCTTGCATCACTTTGATCCAGTATGCTGGTCATATGAGTGCAGAGTCCTCTTAGAGGTATTGATCAGTCATAATCCCTGGAAATACTTGATACTGGAAATAACTGGGGAACATGTAGTTCTCACTATCAGAGCCCATCCAGTCATAATGGATGGTTATGTTGCCACCTTCCGTTCTTGACTAGATAGTCTGTTTATAGCCTCCACAAGCACCAACATTTTGGCTGGCCTGGGTTTCCTGTCTGCCAGTCTTACCCTGATTCTCAAACCTTGGAGCGCTAACCATTAGACACAGTACATTTGCTGTCATTTCTTAATCGTTTACTCCTGGACCTGGCAGCACAAGTAGTTAGTCTCCGTACCAGACACATTATAGTTCCACTCCTCATTTGATTACATTCTATGAGCTCTGACACACTGGAGAAATTCAGGTTCTGGGGTGGTTTAAATGTAATTGACCCCCATAGGCCCATAGAGAGTGGCATTATTAGGCAGTGTGGCCTTGCTGGAGGAAGTGTGCCACTGTGGAGGTGGGCTTTGAGGTCCCCTAAGCTCAAGCAACACCAAACATGGCACACAATCTTCTGTTACCTGCAGATCAAGATGTAGAACTCTCAGCTCCTTCTCCAGCATCATGTCTGACTGCACACTGCCATACGTCATGCTATGACGATAATGAACTAAACCTCTGAAACTGTAAACCTCCCCCAATTAAATGTTTGCCTTTATAAGTGTAGCCTTGGTCATGGTGTCTCTTCAGAGTATTGAACCCCAAACTAACACAGATGTTGGTACCAGAGACTGGAGTCTTGCTGTGATAGACCTGACCGTGCTTTTGTTTGGAGGAATTTAGATTTTAGAACTTTGGGTTAAGGAAGTGGGGGAATTATTTAAGTGGGGTTTAATGGGCCATCCTAGTTGGAATATGAAAGAAAGTCGTACTGAGAGTGATCTGAACGGTGGGGGTCTGGCTCAAGAGGTTTCAGAGGAGAAGAATTTTAGTATGTTGCCTAGAGATTGTTCTTGTAAATATTTGGTGAAGAATATAGTTGCTTTTTGCCTGTGTCTGAAGAGTCTGCCTGAGGGTAAAATGAAGAGATTTAGATTAATTGCATTGGTAAAGGAAATCTCAAAACAGCCTAGTGTAGAATCTGTCACGTACTTACTAATGTTCACTCTTAAGAAGGACATTTTGGTGAGAAGGAGTAAACTGAGCAAGGAAAAATACAAAATGTACGGTGGTTTAAGGAGAAAAGTTAAGTGGAATGGTGCTAATTCCTGTGTTCGAGGAGATAAATTTCCATCCTGTGAAAAGAAATTAAAGATAAGGTGATACAGGCCTTTAATCCTAGCACTCAGGAGACAGATTAAAGATGTTAAATAGAATAAAGGGAGTGGTGACCTCAGGCCAAGATCCCACCCAGCCAAATTTCCACCCTGTGAAAAGAAATTAAAGATAAGGTTTAGGTCCAGGCATGGGGGTACAGGCTTTTAATCCCAGCACTCAGGAGACAGAAGCATGCAGATCTTTGAGTTCAAGTTCAGTCTGATCTACAGACTGAGTTTCGGGTCAGCCAAGCTTAGGCAGTAAAGGGAATCATGGAGAACAGAAAGTTGGTGGGGTAATTGAATGAAGGGGACATGTTCTAGCTCCAGCACACCTTGACCATTTTGGCCACATGGCTAAGGATAGAAAAAAGGGGTTATAGAATCTCCCTTTATGACTAATCAAAGCCACTGAGGCTAGGAATGTGGCAGGGGTGTCCCTGCATGGAGAGGTCATTGTGTAAAGCTATGAAGGCAAAGCCTGGATTGCCTTGGAGACTCTGAGAGGTTAGAGATTCCAGAGCCATGGGATGCCTCCCCAAGAAAGCTGATAACAGGGAGTAGAAGCAATTCAAGAGAAAGAAGTGTGTAGCCACCTGAAAGAGTGGTGGATCTGAAGAGTGCTGTGATATCAGATGGAGACGCAGAGTTTGAAGTTTGCCCAGATCGTTTCCAGTCTTGCTTTGGTCCAGAGTTTCCTGACTACGCTCCCTTTCTTCCACTTTGCAATGGTAATGGATATATTATGCTATTATATGTCGGAAGTATGTGATTTGCTCTTTCATTTTGATTTTACAAGGTATTATAGTTAAGAGATTGTGTGAGTCTCAGAAGAGATTTTGAACTTTGGATTTTTAAACAAGTTTGGGACTTTTATAGATTATGGGGACTTTTGAAGTTGTACTAAATTAATTTTGCATTATGATACCATTATAAGCCTATGGGGACCAGGCAGCGGAATGCGGTGGTTTGAATGTTGTCCACTCTAGACCCATAGAGAGCGACACTGTTAGGAGGTATAGCCTTGCTGGGGTAGGTGTGGCCTTGCTGAAGGAAGTGTGCCACTGAGGAGGTGAGCTTTGAGGTCTCCTAAGCTCAAGCAACACTGACTGTGGCACACAGTCTCCTGCTACCTGTGGATTGATCAATATGTAGAACTCTCAGCTCCTTCTCCAGCACCATGTCTGCCTGGATGCTGCCATGCTCCCTGCCAGGGTGATAACAGACTAAACCTCTGAACCTGTAAGCAAGCCCCAATTAAATGTTTTCTTTTATAAGCGTTGCCTTGGTTATGGTGTCTCTTCACAGCAAGGGAACCCAAACTAAGACGGGCCCTTTACATCTATCAGTCAGTACTGTGAGTTCTAGCCTTGACTAAGTACAGTAGTGTATGCAGCCCAAAGTTACCCAATGGTCAATGTGGCTTCAGGTTAAAGTATGTAGCTCAGACTCATGAACCTTAGGCCTCAGCCCCTTGAGAGCTGTGTTTATCGGAGTGCACCACCATAACTGGCCTGTAAGGCAGACTCACTGAAGGCTTTCTAGAAACAGGAAGTGAAGCTGAAGATACATTCAGGTTTCAGGTCAGTGTCATGGACTTGCGTGAGTAAGTCACTGGCTATGCTGTGAGGACATTAGCAGGGACACTAGTCAGAAGGGCAAGAATAAAACTTCACGTCCAACTGTGAAGGTGAACATAAAGTTTACCCAGAGTCTGTGTGGTATCAAAAGGCTGGGTTTAAGGTGGAAGGGTGAAATTGATAATCAAGCTGAGGTGACAGGCGATCTTATCATATTAAACAGATAATAGCAACTAGCCAGAAGTGACAGCAAATTTGGGAAGCATGTATAGATAAAATCTATTAATTAAGAAGCTGTGTTCCCTGAGTGAAAAAGAGGTAAAAAAGTTATCTTAATGTCACCCTCCGAGTCTGCATTCAGTGTGCCAGTCCCTCTGAGTACTCCTGATACCTGGCTGTTTAGAGATTCCCTGAAGGGAAAATCACTCTCAGAATAAGTCTTCCTTTAAGAAGACTGAAAAAAAATGTTTTTTCCTTTGATCAACCAATAGGGGAAAAAAAGAAGCTGGTAACAGTAGGTGCTTTTCTAGAACGGAGAGACTAATCACCCTCTACTGAAAAAAGAATCTTCTTATGGGGAGGGGTTAAAAGTTGTATCAACCCATGGGAATAAGGATATATAGTACCAGGCAATTTAAGACAATGTCTTTTTAGCAAAATGATAGTATTAAATTCTCACTTAGAGCCTGTGGCCCACCCAGCCACAGGCTCTTGGTGCTGTTAACAGCACCAGGTATGAGATCTGCCTTGTGAAGTGGACCTTAAATCCAATCAGCAAGCAGTTGGTCATTCCCACGGACATTTGTGTGACTCTTGCAGTGACGTACTCATCCTGACAGGTTCATTGCTATGGCTCACAGTCCTTTGGGAGGGCAGCGCCAATCGCATGCACAGCACCTTCTGAAAATTCCAGCTCAGTCTCAGTTTCATCTCTCCATGTCGTATGGCTCAGTCCTTTGTCGTATTCGGCAATAGGAACAAGAATTTTATTTTGGACTTTATTAATCAATGAAGCCAAATCAAACAGAAACAATGTGGTATTGGATGTGAAAATCTTCCAGCCGGCTGTGGCAACAGTTTCATATGCTAAAATGATTTTACGGAGCTTTTTCTCTAACATTTACAGATGTACTTACTGGGGGGAGAGGGGATTGGTTCTTTACTCCTCAGAAGTTAATCACGGAGGACATTTTAGCATAACATACTAAAATTGCCACTGAATTTACATCAAAATTGGATATGCTGTTATCTACCCCATTGAGGAAACACACGGTGTGTCTACTAATCACTGCTTCGCAATGAATATTAATCCACGAACTTTTTCCAATTAAAGGTCTATTCACTCCAGACACGGGCGCCTTATCATTTCAGGTACATCATTGTTCCTTTGACATTTGGTAATGGTGGGGCTCTGTGCCTATTAACAAAGACCTTTCAAATCTTATAACTTCTGAAGAGAGACAAAAAGAGGAAAAAAAACCGTCATAGGCTTTTAGTTAAGAAATCCAAGTTTCACGATAAAAATGGAAGTGGGTGGCTGTCACTTTTATATTATTTAAAGGGAGTATATAAGATTTATATGCCATATATATTCTTGAATTTACATAATTTTTCTTTGAGTGTGTTTTAACATATAAAACATTCTTGGATAATCTGTATATATTGTTCTAACAGGGTAGACATTAATCATGCTTTCACGAGGAAACCAAACCCACATACTGCTCTTGACAGTAAAATAATTTCTATTTTCAAAGAAAAATAATCCACTGTCTCTTTTAGTATCCCCAAGGGCCTTCTTCACTGGCTTGGCTGTGGGTTGTGCTGTAGCAGATTCTGTTTACAGCTAAGTGGGTTCATTTGTGCCTTCCTACAGAACACCAGCACTCACAGAAACCGCCTTCTGAGATCAGGATAATTGCCTTGAGATGCTCTGCTGTGGTCTCAGTGGACACCGAGAAGAAGCCTTTAAACTGTGCATCCCAGTGAGAACCATTCCAAGGCTGAAATCATCTGAAAGATACACACTGGAGTTTAAAACCTGATATTTATAGGCTCTTGTACAATAAAATATCCACGAGCTTGCCTTATGTCTCTCATTATTTCTCGTCTATGACTGGTATTTCGCTTTTTAGTTCATTCATTCATTCATTTAGCAGTCACACATACGAGCAAATTACATTCTGACAGGTGGCATGGGCCTCACAGGAAAACGCCACGGTCCCATTGATGGACAGAGAGCATGAATGGTATCCTAAGAATATACAAAGGGGAAAACATGGGCATCCTGAGCATGTCAGAGGCTGCTCTGCAGTTTCCACATTAATGTTCCATGAAGCTCACGTGCTTGGCTTGGTCATGGATCACTGGGCCGAACCCTTAAGATACCAACACTATATCCACTTTCTTTGTGATCTGGTCACCCTGCTCCTCCCATGATGCTCTGCTTCCCCACAGCATCAAAGTCAAATGCACACAGACTGAAGCCACTGAAACTGTAAGCCAAGGTAAACCTTCATTCTTTATAAGCCGATTGCCTGTGGTGTGTTGTTACAGCAGCACAAAGTATCAACACAGAGGCTCCTCTGAGGAGTTAAGAAGTAGAGAGAGCCAGGTCTTGAGAACGTCCCTACAGACTAATGGACAGCTAAAGAATAGGCGTGGAGGTGGCCACGCTTCTCAGGTGGCCAAACATGTTCAGACAAGGAGTTATAAGGCTAAAGACAGTGGTCTGTCACCACCCCCTCTCCCATCTCTGTCACTCCTGCTTTTTGAAACATTATATTGGGTTTAGAATTTTTGCTTGGGGCTAAATATGTTTTTCCTTTACTGGAGGAGAATAAGGACTAGATCTGATTGGGAGGGAAGGTTAACAGGTTGTAAACTGTTATTGCTGATCACGGATCTGGGAAGATTCTGAACCACCAGGTTTTTGAACTGTGCCAGGCGAGCAGTGAGGATCTAAGGAGGGGCGTGAGTGGCAGCGCACTGCCATGCCTGGGCTTGCCTTGTGAGGCGCTCATGTGCCTGGGATGCTCTCCCTCAAGTTGCACAATGGTACTCGCTCATAATTTTAATAGATGTGCTGCTGAAGTGAACACACACAGTGGCTGTCATTCCGAGACAGATCCATCTGAACAAGTGGGTTGAAAACCTAGGTTCCTTGCTTCAAGCCAGTCCCTATTCTCAGTCATAGAAGAGTCTAAGTCAGGTGTTATTAGTAAGTGGTGACCCAAAATAAGCGGCGAAGAAGTCATAGATATTCTGCAAGTAATTTCTGGAGAAATTTACGTCAGACTAGGTGATTGCCTATTTGAAGGAGCATGAAGTGGCAGAGTCTGCAAAAGCAAGTGTCTGACAAAATCAGTGAGGTGGTGAGCTTCGATATCATAACCTTATCAGACAGACATTACTGTGTGGGTTCTAAGAATATTTACATAGCTTGAGACATAGTAACGGAATTGTTCTAGCAAAGGCAGATGTATCTAGGTACTCACATCCTTTAATTTGCAGTGTATCTTCAGCTCAGAATGTATCGTATATGAAGTGTCAAATGAGCTTGCCCATTGATGATGACTGTTTTTGACATACAACCCAGAAACTCCAAAGCACATGTGGGATGTGTGTCTGTCTGTGTGTGTGTGTGTGTGTGTGTGTGTGTGTGTGTGTGTGTGTGTGTTGATATGTCTATATTATCAGATCTTGGAGACAGAGACACAGCAAGCACTAAAGAGCCAGAATGAATGTTTGGCTGTTTGGGGTTTTTTTTTTATTAAAAAAAATTTTAAATTGGTTTTAGTTTCAAAATTTGTTTTATAAGAGTATGTTTAGAAGTAATAGCTATTACTTTTTCCAACTTCTAGTAAACAATTATATTTTAATAATAAACTTGTTGTGTATACACAATAAAACCTGCTCTGTTTCATGACTGACTCCTGAGTCGGGCATGGTGGTGCATGCCTATAACCCAATCCTCAGGAGGCTGAGAGAAGAGGGTGAAGAGTCTGGAGATAGCCTGGGCTACAAAGTAAGGCTCTGTCTGCAACAGAGAAGTGGAAATTACTTCCTGTGTGAAGAAGTTAGCTATGCTTAGACTATCTCCCTCTTTCCCAGCATGCTTCTACACAGAGGCCATATTTGGTGGTTCATTTGCTCTATTTTGTAACTTTGCCATTCAGTGTATTCTGTTAGTTGATTGCCCCCTTAAGCTGTATTTATTAAAAATTCTCAGAATAAGCATTATTAGTTTTGTGTATTTTTCTCAAAAATAAATGGCTATGTTTTTAAAAAAATAAATAATCTTTGTAAAGAAAAATCTTTAATACTGCTTCTATTTAAACTTCGTGTGTGGTCCAAGCCCTGGCTTGCCTGGTGATGGAGTGGTCCTTCGGACCGTATCTCCCAGTGCTCTGTGGTTCTTGATGTGCTTCCTCACTGTACTTTCACAATTCCATAATGGCTGTGTTAGGACGGTTTCCTGCATCGTTGCTGTTCCCTTATTGTGTGATGTATAACTACTGAGTCTTCCTTTTACTCTTTCATAGAATGCCTTTCCACTATCTCACCATATTTAAGACAGCTTGAAGTTTCATGTAGGGACTCTATCCACACTCTTTTCTGTGTATAAACCATAGTTTATCTGTTAAAAACTGAACCTTTCAGGCTGTAGATTCCTTTCTCTAGACAGTCTTGCTACCGATTTTTGCTATCATTAGCACAGCTCTGGAACTCTAAACAGTCAGTAACTCCTGTCACAGCCGGCGCGGAAATTACTATTTGATAAACTCAGTAGTCAGGTAAAAACTGGTCCGTAGACTGAGCTTTGTTTTTTGTTTCCTTAGTTCTATTTTATGTCTATTTGTTTGTTTAGGCAGGGTTTCTTGTAGTCCAGCATGTCGTTATTTTGGTACAATTTCCTGTTGCTGTGATAAAACACCTTGGTGGAAGCAACTTTAAGGTAGAAAGGATTTATTCAGCTTAAAATTTCAGATCACAGCCCATCAGAGAAGTGAAGGCAGGAATGTGAAGTAGTTAGTCACATCCACAGTCAAGAGCAAATAGGGAGCAAATGCACATGCGCCTGGTGTTTAGCTCGTCCTTGTAACTCTTAGAAAGCACATGACCCACACTTAGGGAATGGTGCTGCCCACAGTGGGCTGAGTCTTCTCACATCAACTAACAGACTCAAAACAATCCCCCAGAGACTCAGTTGCAGATCATCCTGATCTAGGTAATAGATCCCTCTCTAGACTCTTTTCCTGAGCCAGGCAGTGGTGGCGCATGCCTTTAATCCCAAAGGGAGGCAGAGGCAGGTGGATTTTTTAGTTCAAGGCCAGCCTGGTCTACAGAGTGGGTTCCAGGACAGCCAGGGCTACACAGAGAAACCCTGTCTCAAAAAACCAAAAAAAGAAAGAAAGAAAGAAAGAAAGAAAGAAAGAAAGAAAGAAAGAAAGAAAGAAAGAAAGAAAGAAAGAAAGAAAGAAAAAGAGAGAGAGAGAAAGAAAGAAAGAAAAAAGAAAAAGACTCTCTTCCTGAATGATTCTAGATGGCATGAAACTAGCAGTTAAACCATTGAGGCCTTAATCTCATTATAGAGCTCAGTGTAATATTCTTGTCCTGCTTGCCCCCCTCTCCCAATCACTGAGATTGAAGGAATTTGCCACCGGTCATGGTTGTATTTGGTGATATAACTAGGGACTTTGTGTATGTTGGCATGTCTTCTACTGACTGAGCTTGTCTCCAGCCCAGAGGTTATCTCAAGCGTCTTGAACAAGCCATTCTTCTGCCTTCTACCTTCTGTGTTTGTCTGTTTGCATATGCTTTAAACAGTTTATAATGTTGCCTTTGCCTTCATTTTATTCTATAATGGGCCTCAAAATTGGTGAGAAATGACAGGTTGGGCATTATTTGGTCTTTTCCAGACACATGCAGTCTTGTTTATTTAGGTGGCCTTTAAATCCCTAACAATCTGCCAAAACTTTTCAAAGACCTGCTTTGATTGACGTATCAATGACAGCATATTCATTTTGTTCTGATTCAGGTTCTTCTTAATCAAACAATACTCAAATGGCATTTAATTATCGGTGGCACTAAACATTTACTGCTGATTGTTTTCAACAAACACCTAGAGACAGGGCCTCCGAGCTGTCAATCAGGTCAGGTGATGATGCCCCCTATTCTCCCAACTTTTGAATGTTAAACATCTTTCTCTCTAAAGTCCAGCAAAGTCTGATTAGAATGCATTGGGATGAGGATTTAGACAATATTCTTGAAGCCAGAAAAAGATGAGGCTTTCAGTTCCCACCAGTTCTCCCAAAGATCCTTCAGAAAGAAATTACATAAAACCACTACTGAAGACTCATTCTTAGAACCCTTAACTGAGATACCCATCCTAGGTCCCAAATTGTTCCTTCTCCTGTCCTTTCGTGTGCTTCTCATAGGACGACTCATCATCAGCATACTGGCGTTATCAGTTCAAGACAGCAGAGCCTGTCTTCAACTTCTCGACTCCATAATTACGTTGGTTTCCATGTAACTCCGGTGCTTGTTTTAAATTAGCATTTTAGATATGTATCTGGGTATGATAACAGAACCGCACAGATATGTGCAGTAATTACTCCTGCTTTAATTTTTCCGAGTATTCTAACTAGGTTCCATGTAAAACATCTGGAGGCACTAATTACTGCCTGTCCTATAAACTTACACTCCAATTTGCCCTTGTGACAGTCATGTCATTAACTGACTCAGAACCAACTTCTAATTAATCAGCTGACAAATATAGACGGTCCACCTGCCGGCACCAGCACGAGTTTCAGTCTGACACTGGTATACAATAATAGCCTATGAGCCATGACCCTCTGAACATCCTGGGTGCTGAGGAAGACGATCTAGTTCTTGAGCTAAATTACAGAGGAAAACTAAATATGAAGGTCATATTCAGTGATGGTATCTCCTAGAATATTGCCAGTGAAAGGTTCAATGTGGGAGCAAGTAGGGAGTGTTCTGTATGTCTTTTTCATCTGCCCCACTTGGCCCCAAACGGCTGGCTAATGGAGGGAGTTGTGGCACGCTATTTCACTATCAGGCACTTAGAGCTTCTTGGCTGTTTGGCTGCATTCCAATCTGAGTAATTACCTTGTCCTCCCCTGTAAAGAAAAATACAATCCCACCGAATCTTAGTGTTTCTAATTAGAGGCAGGCTTCCACTCCCCTCCTGAGCAAACCAAGAAATGACCAAATCTCATTTCCAGGGCCACACCATAGCTGCCATCAAACCAGAAGGCCTGGGCTTTAGAAATGGGTAAGGATTTCCCAGTTGGGTCAACAACATGCATTAGTGAACTCTTGCTAAAAGATATCACAGACCTAAAGATTGACAGGTATTGCACAGATATTTCCTGTTGGTGACAGCATGAGGAGATGTGTTTCCTAATTTATTCCCCTTCGCCACCAAGATCTGTGTAGAATGTGAATCCAAGTATCACAGTTGTAAAGCTGAAGGCCTGGATGCTAAAGGGCATGAGTAAATACGTATACACAAACTCATCCATGCGTATGTGTGCTTGCCCAAACACACATGTGTATGCACCACGGATAGCGGACGATTAAAAGGATTGTAGATTGCTATTTATTGAACAGAATTCTTTTCAAAGAGCTTAAAATATAGGGAAATTTGAAATTGCCTTAAAAGAAATAAACGTGCTGAGTTTTGCCAGTGATCTCAGCCTTTAGGAGGTGGAGGCAGGAGGATCAAGAATAGAAGGTCGTCCTCAATACAGAGAGTTTGACATCAGCATAGGCAACATGAGACCAGACCCTGTCTCAAACAGACAAGTGTTTTAAAATACAATTTTAACTTGTAAAGTATACAAATGTATGTATACACAGAACAGTCATGAAAATATACTTACAGAGAGAAGAGAGGGACAGAGACAGAGAGAGAGGGAGAGACAAAGGGTGTTTAGGAAATACCAGAGGATTGTCCATTTCCTGCACTTGGTTACCAAATTTAAAATGTGGGTTTGACATTATGTTGCTGAGAGGCATTAGGCTACAAACAGAACCTAAGATGGGGGCCCCAGCCCGAGTGAGAAATGAGACAGGCTGAAGCTGAGAAGACAGGGCTGTCCAAACACCCCCTCTGGAAATCTAGTGGAGTCAGGAACGAGGGAGCCACACAGGCTGGAGATGAGCCTAGGAGGGGAAACTCCAACCATGACCAGAGAGAAGAGAAACCTTCTGCAGGAGACTTAGGTGAAACATCTCCATCTGAAGAAGACTCCCCTTGGCAGTTCTTGATGAGAGAGACGGCCCTTGCTTGTCCAAACTGTTTATTCATTGTTCATCGTGGAAAATGGGTGCATATATCTTACTCAGGGTAGACCAGAGATTAAGTACCTTTTGCAGGAAGGAATGTCTGGGAAGGGGAGTTATTGGCTAAGCCCTCAGGGCCCATCTAGCTATCTCATTAGCATGGAGAACTCTGTGCTCTGTGCTATGTGACTATCTGTCAAGATCGTGTAGGGTGTCATGGTCACATGCTCCAGGACAGGAACCAGGTCAGGAGCAGATGAAACGCCCATGGTTCTCAGATATGAGAGTACCAGGGTTTCTGCTCAACCTTCCCAGTTTTTGTCTGGGAACACCATTTCACTTGCTCTACAGAGTACTAAATTTGATATTTTGATTTCTCAAGCAGCACATTCATAGTGTCCAGTTAAGAGATCAGTGTTTCCAAGGTGCAGCTCATCTGTGTGGATCAGCTCTTAACATCACGTACCCATCTCCTGTTCTGCATATTCATTTTTAAACCACATACCTGCAAGCCATGAGAAACTTAAGGGAAAGTAGCCAGGGAGGGGGCACAAGCCTGTAATCTCAGCCACTTAGGAGGCTGAAACAGAAAGGGCTAGCCTGGGCTGCACGGCGAGTTCAAAGGCAGATTGGAAAAGTTAGTGTCAAAAATAATTATTTTTGAACTGAGGCAGAAACTCCAAGGGTGCTAAGTGGCAGAGCACTGCCCGCATGCATGAGACTGTAGCTTTACTCCATAGAACTGAAGAAAAATTCAGAGAACATTTCTGGGACAAGTGTCCAAGGTTATTCCTAAGAGTTAATGTGCCTGCAAATCATGTTGCCTCCTTCCTCCATCAAATAACGGAGAACTCCTCAGTAGTTCAGGATTGTGGGTCGCTGGGCAGAAAGCACAGAGCTCACACGTTCACCCATGTGGGAACGTCACTCTTCGGCCTGACATAATATGTCATAGGAAACGTATAGCAATGAAAGAGGCAGACAGTTAATAACTGAGGTTTGGGACCAAAGCCTTCAGAAACCCACAGAAATCAATTATGGTAAACATTTCTGAAAGCTCACCTGATATTCCATTGAGAACGTTTTTGCTACAATGGTTTTCTTGGACAGATAAAAGCAGGGCAATACCTTTTCCCTTACCTGGGAAACGGACCAATTCTATAACAACGAATATGCACAAAGATAATAATGACCTTTCTCTTTTGCATAGTTTTAGAGATTTCGTTTCATGGTAAGTGTGTCATGTTGCACTCTTATTGTACGAAATGTCTTATTTGGGGGGCTCCTGGCTTCTCTGTGGTCATCATGAAAAGCCTCTCTTCTCCTGCACTAGACAGTTGTCATTATTAATCAGAACTGAGAAAATAACCTAGGTTTAATGAGAGGGATCTCAGTTGTTGGCCCCTTGCTTCAAAGGCGGATACATGTACTGATAGCAGTAACATATGCAATATCGTGCTACCTCCCAGCATTGCAAACTGGGTCGTAACAGGCACTCCTGAGGAAATGGGATGGATGTCAGTCACTGTAGAGCCTTCGATCTCCGCCTGAACAAATGCTAACTTCACAGAGACCGCATGTGTTTGCCAAGTCCGTTGCAATCACTTCACGATGTGTTCACCAGGTCCTGAACCATGCATACACAATGTGCTTCAGCCACATTCCCCTTGATGATCATCAGAACAGACCCCCGAGCCACACTCAGCCTTTTGCCCCACAAGCCTTCTAGATTTCGTGATGCTAACCACCCTGTGTCGCTGTCATCTTGAAGTCCCACCCTGTGTTTACAGATTAGGTTTCCACAGGCTCGGTGTCTTTGGTTGTCTTTACCGTTTTCTGCCCATAGCTCCAGCCTACGGAACTTGTTGTGAATTCAGATTCTGTCCCCAACACATTCATTATCTTTTAAATCTAGGCAAGTTGAAGGAGGTGTGTTTAATTTGTAGCCCAGCCAGTGTCACACAGCTGTTCCTGGAAAAATAGTGGGTGATTAAACACCATGCGGAGGAGAGGTAATTACTTTCCTTTGTCCCCAGAGAGGAACGCTCCAAAGTCTTGCAAAACTAAGATATTGAGGAAGCTCATGGAATTAATCTCCAAATATTTACTTTCATCCCATATTCGTTTTCAACTTTGTTCTACGCAGAAGTAAAGCTCTGGTTGCTCTTGTCCTCAGTAGATAGCCAAGGTCAACGCAGATATTAAATTCCCACCATCTTGAATGTATAGATCATTTCTTCTCAATTTTATTCCAATTGCATTTTGCAAGTGTTCCAAGATTGGCGTGAATCATTAACTTTCAAAAGCTCAGTTTATAATGGAAAAACTATAATGCCTAAAATGTCTTGGCTGAAAGCATCTTAGCCTACAGGGTCAGCTTTTCTATGTCAGAAAGGGGGGCTATGTGCGATTTATCTTATAATGTGGATTGGAAACATGTAACTCAGATACCCATTTTTCAAAAGATCAGTATCATATTGCAGTTTAAGTTATTTCTGGGTTAGGTTACTCTCTGGCGTGTTGGCTTATAGTCCCTAGTTTATAGTTCTTGAGTCTTTTGAAATGAACTCTTATTTACTATTCTGTAGAATAAGGTGAAAATAATAAGACATAACCTGAGTTAGTGCTGAGGAAGCATCAAATGTTTACTGTTTACTGGCATATCTATAAAAGCATGACAGGAACAGTAAATCTAACATAAACCATAGTCATGTAAGGAATATTTGAGAATTACATCGCATTCATAAAATTAGAAGTAATGGCTTAAAAATATAACAGACAGTAAGTGTATAGAATCCAATGTGAAGCTACACAGCTTCAGAATATTCAATGTATTTGCATATGAATTCATTAAGATGTATATACTTTACTGAGCTGGCCTCACTGTGTGATGTTTTTTATTTGATAGTTCTTTATAGTAACATTTTAATTAATAAAACATAAAAGCAAAGATAAAGCCAATCTTGGCATCCATCTCCGACATATTTGGCCAGAAGGATGAATATGGGATCAATGTCCAATTCCCTAAAGAATTCCTAACCAGGTATCGTTCCATCCCCTTTTGCAGAGCTGTTAGCGGCTGTCTTAGGTGACCCTAAATCCAGAGCCCTAGATGATGTCCAGGGATGCTTCAGAAGCTCCCATGGTGGATGCATGTCAGTGTGGGTTTCAGCAACAGTAATACTCATGGAAATTCCCCTGCGCCACTGAAGGGTATTTTGTACCAACGTGTTTTTGTTTCACAGAAGCCCAGTATGGGAATGTAGATAGGGAAAGGGATGTCGATCTCCTCTGTGGCTTAGTACAGAGCTGGGTTTTGTGATTCTGTCCTCCGATCAGTGATTGTGACACGCTCTCCATCTGCAGTGTGCTGTCCAAACTGCTGTTTGTACCTACGCCACACGACATCTCTCTACTTCTGTTTTGAATGGAATAGTTTATAAAAATCAATCTGAAAATCACATCAGATTAAATTTAAAGTCCTTGTTCTATTAATTTGAGAGAGGGGGCATATATACATGGATATGCATGCATCCGCATGTGTGGACATGGATAGCACCTTGTGCCAGGGCCATTTCTCAGGTCTCCAGACTGTGCCTCTCAATGGCCTGAAACTGAGCAAGTTGGCTAGGCTACTGTCCAGTTAGCCACAGAAATCTCCCTGTCTCTATTTTCTCATTGTTGAGACTGTAACTGAGCTCCCAAACCTAGCTTTTTGGAAAAAAGAAAAAGTGGATTCTGGGGATTAAATTCAAGCCCTTATAATACAAGTACTCCAGTCAACTAGATCATCTCCCCAGACTCACCAATAAAGAACAAGGACCATCGTACAGCTAACAACACAGTGTAGCATCCATCTAATGACAAAACAGGAAGAGATCTTTAAAAAACACATCCATTCATCCCTTCTTTGCTCTATTCAACAGAACCAAATATTCTACGAGATACACCAAGTACTTGGTAGTATTTCTCTGACAGATCAGGATGAGATTTTTCAGTGGCAAACTCAAGATTCATGAACAGATTATATGCTAATGACCTCTGACCAAGTAAACTCCACTGTGCTACTGATATATTAGACGTCAGGAATGTGTTCTGGGTTTCTAAAACAAACGATTCCTGAGCTATTGGTTGAGTGTCTGTCACAACTTTCTCACATTGGTATATATTTTGGACATACACGTATAGGTTAATATACATACATAAATTGCTTATGTATGCATATTTTATATATCTTAATAATCTACAAGTTACTACTTAGTTTGGGTGGTTCATACAGGTTACTTTGAAAGAATTTATATTTATTATTTTTATTTATGTGCGTATGTGTGGTTGTGTGAGTGAACGCCACATGTGTGTGGGTCCCTACAGAGGCCATGACGGGGCATCAGCTTCCCTGGAGCTGGTCTTAGAGGTGTGTGAGTTGCCCAGTGTAGGTTTGGGGAACAAACTTGGGTCCTCTGAAAGAACAGCATGTGCTCTTAACTGCTAAGCCACTGTCCACTTCCAGTCTTAATTCCTATTGTTAGTTAATCTTTCATAATATTTGGAAGACAGTACTTGAAACATAAATGTTTGTATTTTTCCTTGACATGGTCTTCAATATAATTGTACTTCACGTGTGCGTGTTCTTTTAGCATGGACACACAGTATGTGATGTTATATATTAAAAATGTATCTCCATGCTACAATGGTAGATACTCAAATATTTCCTCGAAGAATCTTATCCTAATAAGATCTCATCTAAGATCACGGATCACATTCTGTTCTGTGGTAAGAGGGGACAGAGACAGAGCTCTGTGATATCACCCTCGGAAGTCAGCAGTTTGAAGAGTTCATTTAATTTTTTAGGGCCCTTGAGGGCCTTGAGGCTAAACTGTGATTCATAGATTCAATAAAGAATTTTAGAACTAGCCAGGATGAAGCAGAGTTGGAGGCTTTGTTGAGAACAGAAGGACAGGTAGGTGCTCAGAAAGAAAGGCAAACCCTGAAAGGGATTACAACCCCATAGGAAGAATAATATCAACTAACTGGACTCCCAGAGCTCCCAGGGACTAAACCACCAACCAGAGTACACATGGAGGGACCCATGGCTCCAGCCACATATATAGCAGAGGGTGGCCTTGTCGGGCATCAATGGGAGGGGAGAGAGGCCCTTGGTCCTGTGAAGGCTCGATTCCCCAGTATAGGGCAATGAGTCATGAGCGGGTGAGTGAAGGAGCACCCTCATAGAGGCGAAGGGGAGGGGGAGTGGGGTGGGGGTTTGAGGAGGGGTAACTGGGAAGGGGGATATCATTTGAGTTGTAAACGAATAAAATGATTAATAAAAAAGAAAGGAAGGAAGGAAGGAGGGAGGGAGGGAGGAAAAGAAAGAAGGAAGAAGGGAAGGAGGGAGGGAAAGAAGGAAGGAAGGAAGGAGGGAAAGAAGGAAGGAAGGAAAGAAGGAGGGAGGGAAAGAAGGAAGGAAGGAAGGAAGGAAGGAGGGAGGGAGGGAGGGAGGAAGGAAGGCAGGCAAACCCAAGTGTGAACATGGGCTATGCGGGAGCAGGGCAGGTTCAGGTTAGTCATAAACAGCATTTGGGT
>CM052700.1:11412299-11458231 GCA_028551405.1 Uromys caudimaculatus
GAAGGAAGGAAGGAAGGAAGGAAGGAAGGAAGGAAGGAAGGAAGGAAGGAGGGAGGGAAAGAAGGAAGGAAGGAGGGAGGGAAAGAAGGAAGGAGGGAAAGAAGGAAGGAAGGAAGGAGGGAAAGAAGGAAGGAAGGAAAGAAGGAAGGAAGAAGGGAAAGAAGGAAGGAGGGAAGGAAGGAAGGAGGGAGGGAGGGAGGGAGGAAGGAAGGCAGGCAAACCCAAGTGTGAACATGGGCTATGCGGGAGCAGGGCAGGTTCAGGTTAGTCATAAACAGCATTTGGGTGGCTCTTAGACCATGTCAAGCAGTCAATAAGAAATAAAATAATCCTCCTCCTCCTCCTCCTTCTCCTTCTCTCTCTCTCTCTCTCTCTCTCTCTCTCTCTCTCTCTCTCTCTCTCTCTCTCTTTCTCTCTCTCTCTAGAAGTGAGGGGATTTTTCTCTGGTGAGGTAAAACTTTCTCCCTAAGTGGGGTTTCTGTTAAAGTCTTTAGAAAAATTCCAGATTTACTGCTGAGAAGGATGAAAACATTTAAGCAGTTGTTACTGTGCTGAACTTCATCTTGCAGGAGGACCCAACCAATCTCCCACACAAGGGGCTCTGTGCCTTCTCCTGTCCGTATCTCTTTCCTCTTTCCATCCTGAGCCATTAGCATCTGCTATTTGTGCTGAGGATTTGGGGAAAAGTGAAACAGACAGAGAAAGCTCATTTTTGAAGGTATAGTTATGAACAATTTCTTTACATGGGTTGACTTTAAAAAGGAATAGATTCTTTTCTAATACAATACATCTTGACCAAAGAATCTCCTCCTTCCATTTCTCCCAGCTAAGCTTTACCTCCCCTCCCCCCCAGATCCACCCCCTCTGTGTTTCCTCTTCAGAAAACAGCAGGCCTCCAAGAGATGACAGCCAAACAGGAAAAAACAAGATACAAGAAGACAAGGCAAAAGCCTTCATATTGAGACTGAAAAGGGCAACCCACCAGGAGGCAAAGCATCCCAAGAGTAGGCAGGCAAGAGTCGTATACTTGCTCCCACTGTTAGGAGTCCCACAAAACCACCAACTTGACACATACACACATGACATATACAGAGAGAACCTGGTGCAAACCCACACACACATTATCCTTTAAAGAGAATCTTAAATGATAAAAAAAAAAAAAAAAAAGAAACAAACACTAAAAGAGATGAAGAGCATTCAATACAGAGGCAAAAAGAACATCAGGGAACATCTAAATAAGAAAAAAAGTAACGAATTTTGGAAACTATTTGAAACTTGGCGTGACTGGAACGACAGGGGAGAGGCCTGTAGGAGGTAAGATTTGAAAGATGGATATGTAAACTTTTTGAAATATAAAGAAAGGTCTTCAGTTATGCTGAGTATGAATACAACACTATACAAAAAACAAGGTAAAATTCATCTCTGTTCTAGAAAGTCAACATATCAAAGGAGAAAAACAGATTCGTTTGCAAAGCAGTCAAAATATTCTGGGAATAAATATAAAAAGGATGTTACAAATCAAAAAGATAATAAGGACTTTAAATATGCCTGAATAAATACAAACATATTTTTGTATTAATGCATAGATAAAGATCTATATTGATATACATATTAATTATTCTTCTTCTTTTAACTCTATGTAATAAAATACAACTGACTTTTAATGGTCTCTGAGGCAGTATATATACTGTCTGAGAAACAACAGGTTGGGTGGTCTGGAAAATACGGGGTGATTTATACGCCCATATATCAAACTTTCCTTGGGGAGACAGCCCAGTTCCAACTGTCGGTTCATATTGCAGAATTAGATCAAATTGTGTATGCCGCAAAAATTCAACTGAGTAAGCAAATCTGTAAAGTCTATATACCATGGCTGTTTGTATCTCACTCTATCAAACATACCAGACAGGAGGGAACAACAGCAAGATGAGAATACAGTGGGATTTGGGGTAGATTTATGAACACTGAGCTTAGTGTCCCTGGCAGATGTAACTAAAAGCCACCAGAAGCTCTGGCTGTGAGGAACGTTCCACGCTGGCTTCATATCTGTACCTGGCACTTGCAATTTCTGTTCACGTTTGATCAGCAACATCTGTTACATGAAGATAGGCAACAGAAAGCCTACAACATCCAGATGGTCGTGGTAGATTTGTGTTCTGTCCTTGCTTTTATGTTGTGAGATCTTGGGAAACTCATTTAGCATTGAGTTTCTTCATTTTTGTTGTTTGAAGCTAGAATAGAGCGTCTCTAGGACCCAGCCTGTGCAGAGCTGCAGTGGGAAGGGACACAGGTTTGCCTATCAAGTCTGCCTGGAATGCACAGGAACTTGAGGGCCACCCATGGCAACAGGGACGGAGTTACCTTAGTCATCTCACCCAGAGCAGGGACCATGGATGTAAGAATGGACAGCCAGCTCATCTTCGTGCAAAGCACACCCACAGTGAACATCTGCTGTTTTTAAAATATTATGTTAATGTTCGTATCTGTTGGGTTTAAACCACCCCACAGACTGAAAGGAATCAGTCAAGTTTCTGAACACATTGTGCAAGGGAACCAAGGCAGGAAGACTGGAAAAAAATCCCTGGAGCGCAGTCTAACACAATGACCCACAGCCATCAGTTGCTGGAGAGTGACAGAGAGTGACAATGACAGGGTACATAGGCACACAGTCATTAGAGATGGAGAGACACAGATTCAACCAGCCCTTCCATGACTAGTGAATGTCCTCAGCAGTGCTGCTCAGTGAATGCATGCGTACCCCGTGTGTATACTGCGAATAACTAGAGGCAGCAGGACCTTGTTATAGTCTGTACAAACCAGTGTTCACATCCCAGGCCCTGCACACAACTATCACCTAGGTGACAGCTATTCTCACAGCCATGGCTGTGAGATAAATGGCAGAATCAAGGCAAGGAGGCCAGGAGGCTGGGATCACCTTCAGCACTGACCATGACACCTAGACATTCATAACCAAGACCTCCTCCTTACCTGCCTAAGATGCCGCAGGAAGGGATACACGAGAGTTATCGAGCTGACTGGAATGTCATCGCCAAGGTAATAAACAAACCCAGAAATAAACGGTTTTCAGTAAGTACCCCTATGTAAGCTTCAAATGATGATTATCCTGTTTCTGCCTCCTAGAGAAATGAACTAATGTTCAAAGGGTCTAAGGGCTTTTCACAGGGTCAATCCACATGAACTTGTTTCACTAGAAAACCTGATCTGAACCAGTTAACTGTCAAAAGCAAAGGGGAAGAGGAAGTGAGTGAGTCCAAATACCTACCTGTAACTGCCTCCTCCTCCTCCTCCTCCTGCTCCTCCTCTTCCTCCTCCTCCTCCTGTTCCTCCTCCTTCTCTTCTTCCCCCTCCTTCTGCTCCTCCTCCTCTTCCTCTCCTCCTCCTGCTCCTCCTCTTCCTTCTCTTTCTCCTCCTTTTCTTCTTCTTCTTCTTCTTCCTCCTCCTCCTCCTCCTCCTTCTCCTCCTCCTTCTCCTCTTCTCGCACTCCTACTATCTCATGGGATAAACACTTGGAGGAGTAGGCTGGAGGGGCCAGAGCTACCAATCCTCACTGCATATTAGCAAAGCTACCAAGTAGTTCCCTTTAATTCTTGTCCTTGGCAAGAATTTTTGTTATTGTTGTTGTTGTTGAGACATGGTCACTATGTAACTTTCTATGTAGAACAGGCTGGCCTCAAGCTCATAGAGTGGCCTCAACCCTCCAGTCTCTGCCTCCTGACTGATGGGATTAAAAGCATACGCCATCACACCCAGCATTTCTCTTCACTCTTAGCAGTGCACTTGGAATAAGATTAAAATTGGAGCCGCTTTTGAATAGAATGAAGAGGTAAACTATGAGAAAGGACTGAATCCTTTGTGTGTGGCATGGGGAGGGGGGCTGTGCATGTACCGCACATGTATGTGACTGCATGAGCACGTAGAGGTCAGAACAGAACTTCAGTCTAGAACATGAGACAGGCTGTCTCACTCCAGTGGAAGCTCACACCAAGTTGCTGGCCGGCAGTCTCTTGAGATCTGTCTCTCTACTCTTCTCCCAAGCAGTGCTGCTGCCATAGGCAGGCTTAACCAGATCTGGCTTTTTAAATGAGCGCCACGGCTTTAGTCAAGAATGCTGAGCCATTTCCCCTCACCCCGAAAGAATCTGACTGATGAAAGTAACTCTAAAACTTTCACTTTGAATAGATAAAATATGACCTCATTCAGTGGCCAATGGACAGTTACCAGGTACTATGATTTCATCAGATATCGACCGGGACTGTCTTCAGGTTCTCTTGGCTAACTGATATTCTGAATTTTAATTTTATTTTGGTCGCTATTAACATCTATAAAATTTTGACACTGTAAAAAAATAAAGTAAAGTAAAAGGCTATTTATTAATTCAGCAAGCTTCTGAGCCACATTTGCTTTTTTTCCAGTAACGGTCTTAGGCAAGGCTCCAGTCACAACTTACGCCTGTCATTCTCTGTAATTAAAAGTACACAGTCATATTTATGCATTCTGCCTCCTAGTAGCTGCAGTGAGATTAACTGTGAACAAAGAAAACATTTTGACACAGTTAATTATACGGCAGTTCTCCTGTGCGAGCAAATACCAGCTACCACCTTGCACGCAGAGCACTGCTTCCTGCTATTTTACCTCCACAGAATCTAAGTAGCCACAAAGAGCTTTGTTTTACACCTACAAGGAATTTGCACCCCCAAATCCTAGCTCATTAAAAGCTGAACGTATATAGTAACTTTGTAAAGATATGTACATCATATTATCAAGGTACAAGGGGAAAGTGCTTTATTTGGGAGAGCAAAGTTTCAATCACTTTTTGAAATGCCACTTGAGAAGGAAAGGGGGAACAGAATTCAGGTTCGTCTTTACAAGGCATTAGAGACTACAACTCCATTCCTACATCTCTGGTTTTGTAAGTAAAAGCCATGTTTGAGGGGGCAGGGTTTCACTGAGCATCGAGTTTACACTCTAGACAGGGACAGGGGAGGGGGAGATGGCCATGACCATGGAAGTGGGTACAGGGAGGCCACGGTACAGTTTGATGTGAAGCCTGAACCCACCTGTGATTAAGGACAAAGGTCATTTTTGTTCACTGTGCTCAGTGCTTTGTAGAAGAGAAGTGGGGTGGAGCAGTAACCGTGGGCTGTAGACTCAACTCGTTGTACAACTTCTCAAAGGAGAGCCTCAGAGAAACTGGAGGGACCAGGACGTCGCCCATGGGAACTGCAGCTCCCTTAATTACTAACTCCATCTCCACCCTCGGCATTCTCCTCCAGGTCCTCCCTTTCTCCTCCTCTCCCCTCCCCTCCAGTATATCACTGCTCAGAATCTTAACAACAATACAAATGCCCGTCGGCAGAGACTGAGGGAGAACCGGACCTGGGCATGCAGAATACTGGGACTGTGGAGCCTACAAGTCAATGGAGAGACATTGTGGTTGGGGGAGACCCCTTTATTAAATTCCTTTAAAATAAACATCGAAGTACCAGGATTTGTTCAGTGGTTAGGAGAACTGGCTTTCATAGCAGTGAGCAGGGTCCCTGTATGTCTCACATGTAAAAACTAGGGCCATGTCCTCTTGCAGAGATATTGTGAGTGTTTGGTGAGACAATGCTCACCGGGCGCTTATTACAGCATCCAGCCCCGCTTAAATGGCTCCCCTCATAAATTTCAGCAAGTGATAAATACGCCCCTTCAGAAAGAAGAGAAACCTTTCTTACCATCCCTACAGTCAAATAGATGTTTGATAGTTCTCTTAGATGAATGCAGTTACAATCCTCCATTTTACGACGTGTGTAGGGTATGGGAGCCAGGGACCGGACTTCTACCACCTGATACATTGTTGCACGGGAACGGCAATAATAAGGTAATGTCTAAAAAACAACTTATTATAAGTGAGAAAACACATGTTACTAATATTACCAAAATTTACACTGTGCCGAAAGCCAATAATTTCTCCACAAAAAAAAACAAAAAACAAAAAAACCCTAGGAAGTAAATAACAGTCATTTATCCCTCACAGGTATGTGTTTTCTGGATGTAGCTGATGGCAATATGTCCTACAGAGAAACTATTTACGTTCAGTATGGACTCGCCCATGGGCTTAATAAAAGCAACTAAACCCCAGTCACCTTTCTAATTTGTCGAGACTGAGCCACATCCCTTATCTTTAGGGTGGACTGAGAAGTACGTTGTCACAATTTATCCTGGGCCTTCACCCCTCGGAAAAATCACACTCCCTATGTCACCGTTCTTAGTGTGCACTTCTGGGAAGGTTGTTTCTATAGTCTCCAGCTGTGTACAGTTTATAACTTCCTCTTATGCTGAGATTTGGGGGGCAGTGATGTGCTGCTGGCCCCTGGCTGGGGGAGTGAGTGCTGTACCCACTCAAGCTGTCACCAGATCCATTACCACGGTTGCACGCTGGGTCAGACGCCGTCAGGCTGCCTCACTGGACAAGAGCCAAGGGCCAAGATAATTGGATTCCCTCTCAAAGTGCATCAAAGCACATCCACACAGAGGGTCCCCACTGGCTTCTGCTTTTGCTATATGCAGCAGAGACGGGAGATGCATGAGCTGAACGCTAATCCTTCTGTCCCTCTCTCTCACGTACAGAGCACCGCAGTCATTTGCAGACAAGTGTCTCCTTGCAGGTTACTATTTTGTAAAATTCCAGTATGCGTGCATCAGGGAAAACATGAACGTCTGCATGTGTTCTAAAAACTAGGCGGAAGGGTATATTTTCACAGTGAATGAAACAACAAGATTTTATTTTGCTGTTAAATCTCTGTAAAGGTTATACATCTTTAGAGATCCAACCCAAACCAAAATCAATTTGAGAGCAAAAATAATTAATTTTATCCCATAGTGGGAAAAGGATGATTGGATTCAAAATCATAAATCTCTTCTCCATTTTCTCTCTCTGTTTCTGTCTCTGTCTTTGTCAGTCTCTCTGTCTCTCTCTATCACACACACACACACACACACATACACACACACAATCTTTTTTGTTTTCCAAATATTTCTTCTCTCTTTTCTCTTAGCTTCATTGTATTTTACATTGTTCCCTGCGGGGTAGGAGGATGACGAGAACAGCTAACATTTTTGGTAGCCTCTTATCTCCTCTTTTTAAGGGTGAGTCTCTGACCTCATTAATCTCAGAAATAGAATGCAACATTTTCTGGTTTTGTCTGCCTGCTTCTGTACCATTTTCTGTGTCCTAGATTTAATTTGCTGATTAGCCAACCTGCCTGGGAACCCTATGAAAAAGGGAAAAAGAGGTATGATTCCTCTAGGAAAGAATAGAAGGTATGGGTATAAAATACTGCCAGGATACATGTGCCTGTTGGAAATTAAGTCTTGGACTTGAGAGCACTGTGGTTTGTCACATTGTTTGAAAGGCACCGATTGCTTTCCTTCCCAGGATAGTTGTGAAGTCAAAGCTCTTAGACCCCAGAGACCATGGGGCCCAGGCAGAAAAGTATTTTGCCATATTTTGAAACTGCCAAGTTCTCAGCTTCTCCAAGTCCCTCACTCTCGAGGAGCCCATTCCTCCAGTACTTCTCTAGTTTCTGTTTTGCATTTTGAGGCCAAAAACAGAGGGGGCGGAGGGGGGGAGGAAGATGTAAAACCAAGCACTCTTCCTCTAAAGGAGGATGCGACACTAAGATTGTCATAGAGAGAAGGGAATGCCAAGCCCCTGGGCTAACCAGGCCAATTCTGCCCTCAGCCACATGTCTGTGGCTCCCATTGCTATCAATGGGACTTGTGTGTGCATGTGAACTGAAGACAAAAGTTGGCTGTGTATAAATGGCTCTGCAATCGTGCAAGTCTCTTCTTGTGTGCTTGGGACAACAGAGGTAGTCTTGTGCAGTTAGTGCCTGTTTCTCCCTCTAGTAAAATGTAGATAGGCAGTTGCAAGAAATAATGTATCAGAATATCTGATGGCAATTAGTTCCAGCTAAAAGATTTCAGTTGAGGGGACCAGGAACAGTATTTGGCTAAACTCCTGTCGTTTCCAAGAGCAAATCCAAGCCAGGTTTAAGGATGCCTCCCAGCACCCTCCTTCCATTCCATTGGCTGAACCGCCCACCTGCTGCTTGACTTTGAGTGATAAGCAGCTAGGTGGTAGGGTACAAAGTCAATATGCTAATTTGGGGGTTAACAAGTATGTCTTAAACAAAGGCTTTCTATTCCAGCCGGCTGCTCACCCAACAGAGCTACCTGATGTGGTGGGCCCTCTGTGAACTCTAACCACACCCATCAGGGTGCAGGGACTATGCTTGCCATTCTGCCAACCTCCCTGGTCCCGCAGCTAACAGCCTAGCATCAGGTTATGTCATTCTCTTATATATCCTCCGATGAGGTATTCCTTCAAATCATAGCTCAGGGTTGACCTCTTGTTATCGACTAGAACAGGAGACTTCAGTCATGGAGTGTACACGAGAAAGCCTAGTATCAACTATGAGAATTTGGGACCAGCCTGAGACACACAGTGAGACTCTGTCAGGGAGGGAGGGAGGGAGGGAGGGAGGGAGGGAGGGAGGGAGCTCTTCAAGTTACATCTGAGATAATCCAGGCTATGAAACTGTGAAAGCTGCCCATGTTATTATTAATAACATTCTCTCCCACGCACTTATTCTAGTTCTGTATCAGTTTTCTTTTGTTTCCCTAAAAAAAAAAAAAAACTCTACAGAGGTAGTGACTTTAACAGCATGAGTTTGCTATCTTGCAGTTGTAGACATCCAAAGTGGGGTGTGGTTCTCACTGGGATAGAAGAAAGATGTCACGGGCTGCTCTGCTTTCCACGGCTCAAGGGGAGCGTCCTCTTGCTCATCTAGGGTGTTGGCAGAATTCAGGTCCTACTAGTTGTAAGACCAAGGACCCCATTTCTCATAGGCAGCATCTAGAACCTAGAGGCTGCCCACCTCCGTGGGGTCATGACCCCTTCCTGTCATTTTCATAGCAGGTCCAGACTCTGCATATAGCCAGCCCTGAGTTAGTCTCCTGCCTTCCCCTGCCAGGTCTAAGAATTGGTGTGATTAGACTGATCCCAACGGGAAGCTTCAGCATACCTCACCACTATGAAGTCCCTTGACTACCTGAAACACATTTATAGACTCCACACCTATGCTTGGGCATTTATTATTCTTCTCACTAAAAAGGTCTTGCAGATATCAGGTGACTAACAGGCAGCTCTCACTGAGTGGCTACAAAGGCACACCAAGGATGTCTAAGTATGTTGGTATGTTAAGTGAACCAGTTTTATTTTAAGATCATAAATAAATCAGATAATCTGGCATTGTATGAGTAGGTGTGAGTGTGTGTGAATGTGTGTGTGTGTTTAGTTTTTGAGACCGGATGTTACTCTATAACTCAAGCTGCCCTAGAACTTGATATTCTGCTGTGTCAATCTCTCAAATGCTCAGATTCCAAGCCAGTGTCCCCATGCCCACCTTCTTTGTCATAAAATCGGTAAGACAATTACATATTACATGTTTTAGGTCTTTCTTCTTTATATGGCCATACCAATGAGCTATAATGGAATAATAGACAAAATGTGGCTTTCTAATCAAAAATGATATCTAAACAAGACTAGAGCTACCCCAGCTACCTTGTCCTACTCTTTGTGTGACACTTACTGAGAAGCTTACTTCGTAAGATGTTCACATTAACTCATGGATTAATTTAAAAATTAATCCATGACCATTTGTGCATGTCAGGATTTAAGAAATAAATTAGTAAAGACTAACACTTCATTCCATGCTTACAGAGCAATGGGGAACTGGAAGGCAAAACTTAAATATACCTGAAGGATGAGCAGGTGAGAAAAGAACACGTATGGAGTCAAAGATAAACAAGATATTTACGTTAATAAACATCTTTTCATATTTAATAGGAAGTTAACATTAGAGCATGGTCAGGAAAGGGAACATATAGATAAATATTGCCACTGCAGTAAATACAGCAACAACCGTAGCTTTGAGTTCATGATTCACTAAGGAGCCAGAGTCTGCTTCATTTGGACTGAGGCTGCAGTGGATGCAAAGAAGAGAAGGTGTCTGGACTGTGTCTTGTGGAATCGACAGAACTTGTCCAGATGGACTGAGGATCAGTTCGAGGGGAAAGAGGAAAACTCAGATGTGACTCCCAGGCCTAGAAGGGAGGAGTCTCTGATAACTTTGTGGGCAGTGTCTTTAGCTGAGGGCTGCAGAACTGACAGGAGTAAGCGGAGAGAATGACAGAAAGGAATTGTCAGGCAGAGAGGATGGAACCTGCGGGGACTAGGAGGTGAGAACTGGTGGGAAGCCAGACCAACAGAAAAGTCTCAGAGGGACTACAGCTCAGAGTAGGAAGTGAAGACTGGAGAGAGATGGTCCTGAAGAGGTGGCGAACTAGGAAATTAAGGCCCAGAAGAATGTGACCTTTTTCAGAAACCACACAGAAAGAGATGTATATGTTTCAGTCAAGGCCATAAAGTAACAGACACTCACCTTGCTTAATTGTGTTACCTTTTGCTAAATGATTTAACTACCAGTCCTCCTCCCTGACACCAGAACTCGATTTTTTTTTCTTTTTATATCTCAAATTTCCTCCTTCATCAAGGATTCTACTTCTCCTCTTAGCCATACCAAGCGGATACAGAGGTTTCTTGGGAAGACTGGTTGGTGTTCTACTCCACAAGATCCTACCTGAGAGGAACATCAAACTTGCCTGAGCTCAGTGTTAGAATACACTGAACAGAATCTGCTCCTTGGGTCTTTTCCTGTTCCTGGCAAGCTGTGGACAACTTCCCCTGGCTCTACACTGAGACAGCAGGATGGGAAAGGAGACTTTGGGAGCCCCAGGTGGCTGCTGTCATCTCCAAGGTGGCATCCATTAGGAGTGACAGAATGATACACAAGGAGGCATTCTGAAAATTTGGTGGGGAGAACTATGGGAAGGAATTTGAAATAACATCCTTGGAGGTGAGATTCTGTACGCTTCGGTAGTGGTGGACTTTCCTGGGGAACAGCGAGGAGAAACACAGAAGTCACTCAAGGTTGATGCTCAGACCTGAAACTCACCCCGTGTGGTTAGTCTGCGTCTGCGTGTCAGGGATCAGAGAAGCTCTAAAGTTTAAGAACCCAAAAAAAAGAGATAGTGAACACTTAGAGGATCTTAAAGGAAAGACACCACTTTGGGCACGAGGCCAATCCTAATGGTCAACTTTCCCAATTCACACTTTCTCCTTGAACCTTAAATGTCTAGAAGAATTCATAAAACTTAAAAGCAGTGGGGGGTGGGGGTGGGAAGATATTGAGGATGCTCGTCTGAGCTGTAGAAAGGCTTTTTCCACGTCTTTGTCCTTCAGCGGTTCTCGCCCTATTTCTCAAGACCAGAAGAAGGCAGGGCTTCAAAAACATCTTCACAGACAACAGCCCCAGAAGATACACTCATATTGTAACGCAGTCACTGCAGACCACTCCCTGGATCGAGTGTGGACTGGTGTAAGTGCCTGCAGTCTAGATTCAGGAGTGCGCATGCCTCCAGCCAGAGCTCACCCCGTGGCTGTGTTCTGCTGCTTTCAAGAAGCATTCCAAAGCAGTGCCTGTGAGGAGGTAAGGTGGAGAAAGGATGAACTCCAGAGATAAATTATGGACCAGAAACATAAAGACCAGGGAAGAGAGAGGGAAAGATGGGGTAAGAAGACACGTGGAATGAAGACAGGATGACTCTCAGTTGAATTGTTCAGCTCCTTGGATCCCTAGAACAGCTTCGTACATGATGAAAATCATATGGGGTTTGGACCTTGGGAAATGAAATGGCCAACAATGGGGTGGTTCTCGGCACTGTAAGCAGAGAAATTCTGGAGCCACAGCACTGTGCTAAAGTATTCAGGGTTTATCATGAAAGCGTGGTGCCACGGAAGTGAGAGATCGGCATGGTCGGCCATCTGGTGCGAGGCAGTGTGTCAATCTCCCAGATGGTTTGTGAAAAGAGAAAGGCTTGATGCTGCGTGGAGATCAGGATATGAAAAGAGCCATGGAATCACAAATGCAAAAGCCTGTTCGTTCTTCTGTGGAGTCGTCTGAAAACTTCACGAAGAACTCTCCACGCTGCTCTCACGTGATCTGAAAGATCCGAATTTTCAAGGTGGAACTGTGTCCGTAATGAACACCAAACCTGCTTTCGCTTCTTCTAACCAGAAATGGTGGTATATGGAAGGAGATGATATTATCCCTTTCATTGAATAATTTGGATTCCTTCAGGTTTCTACAGGAGTATTACAGAGGGAGAGCTAGTAGACCATGAAGTCCTGAATCAGTGTTCTCAATGGTCAACACTGTGTTTGTGAAATACATCACATGGCTCAGAGACGATCAGCTTGTGGAGTCAAATTTCTAAATAAACACATTTTCACTATCATGTGGATGAAGTTCACTATTAATTCTGAATATCATGTGACAGAGTTCCCACGTTCACATAACTCTGGGATGGCAACACTAAGAATGTTCAAAACAGGAAAGTCAGAGTGGTGCACATTTCTTCTTATTACTTCATTTTTTAAAAGACAGAATGTATTTTTCCCATTTTATGCAAATTTCTTTAATAGAATTTCTAAAAATAGTACGCATATATATGTATATATTCTCATAGATCTAATGCTTGTAAGACTAACTACTATCAATATCTTTATTAACTAAAATTTTAGCTTTATTTGATTAATATTCCAATATTTTCCCTTTTATTTATTCTTCTCTCATATATTACATCCTGACTGCAGTTTTCCTTCCCTCCTCTCCCCCTTCCCTCCAGTCTTTTCCCGAACCCCCCCCGACTACTTCATCTCCCCTCAGAAAAGAGCAGGCCTTCCAAGGACTTCAACAAAATACAGCCTAGTAAGCTACAGTAAGACCAGACACATATTCTCATATCAAGGCCGGATGAGGCAACCCAACAGGAGCAAAAGGGTCCCAAAGGCAGGCAAAGGAGTCAGACAGCCTATGCTTCTGCTGTTAGGAATCCCACCAAAACACTGAGCTACACATATGATATACAGAGAGAGGACCTAGGTCAGACCCATACAGCCTCCCTGATCTCTGGGAGCCCACTTGAGCCCTGGTCGGTTGCTTCTATGGGTTGTGATTTTGTGATGTCCTCCATCCCTCCGGCTCCTTCAATCCTCCTTTCATCTCTTCCCTGAGCTCTGCCTAATATGTGGCTGTGGGATTCTGCATCTGCTCCCATCAGTGGCTGGATGGCGCCTCTGGTGTCTCTGATGACAGTTATGCTAGGCTCCGGTTCCAGCACGTCCTGCAGGCATGACAAACTGTAGGTCTGAGGTTTTGTGGCTGTGTTGGTGTACCAGTCCCTCCTCTTGAGGCCATTCCTGGTTATAGGAGACAGTCTGTTCAGGCTCTGTGTCCCTCATCGCCAGAAGTCTCTGCTAACATCATCCTTGTGAATTTATGGAGTTTCCATCACACTAGATCTCTACCTCACTCCTGAGATGTTCCCCTCCCAATCGGAAAGATGGTATGTTTATCCTACATTTTGGTTAGATTCTGGTAATGATTTATATAGTCTCATCTACAAACTCACCTTCCACCCGGGACGTGTGCCCACGAACAGTGAAGTTATTTTGAAAACCTTGACATTTTAGTCCATGTTCAGTGGCCACCTCTTGCAGCAAATAGTTTTTTCTAACCCTGAATTTCCTTTGTTCCCCATATAATACTTTTATTAGTGTCTTGAGAATCCCATACACTTATGCGATGTATTTTAAATCATATCTAACCCTCACTCTTCCCCCTAATTCCTCAAAGATACACTCTTCCCCCTCCCAGCTCTGTGACTTCTGTTAACTAATTCTTCAGGAATTTTCTACAGTTTACTTGGATCAAGTTCATCGCTCCTCCCAGAGTCCCCCTTTTCCTACCCACTCAGCTTTGTGTCCCCCATCAATGTTTTTGTTCCTCCATCGGTTCCGATTTTGATGCGAAAATAGACTTGGATGCATGGTTTTCAGAACTACGTGATAGCTGACTTGCACTGGAATTGAATAGATGGGGCACAGTATAAATACAATTTTGACCTTGCATTCAGATTCATGTTGAATTAAGATGACATGCTTTCATAGAAGCCAGAAAATAATGTATTTTGCATGGGTGTTTTGTTGTGCTTGTTGCGATTGTGTTATTGGAAAATCATCTCCAACTCAACACACTCTCTCACACCTGTCGGCATGCTGTCAGACCCATGGTTGCTCTGCTGGTTTATTCAAGTCTACTGGGAAATGGCCAAGGTGAACGAGAGGAAAATGCAGTTAGACAAGTGATTTTTCAACTGTTAATGTGTAATGTGGGGCTGGGGAAGGAGAGCCTAACTCATGTCTATGGGGAATTCAGACATGCCTGAAAAATCGCTCTGACAGAAATGACATTGATTGACTTAAAACTGACAAGTTCCAAGGAGAGAATCAAAACATAAGGGACAAGCTTGGCCCAGAAAAAAAAAAAAAAAAAAAAAAAGAGTGTTCATTTCTCAAGAGAAAGATAAATTTTGAGAGCATGGGCAAAGATCCTGAAGTGGATAAAATTAATACCTGATAGAGCAGGAGACATATCTACTCAAAATGTAGAGCTTAGAAGGGCACAAGTGGTACCCAAGAGAAATGGGATTTCAGAACAAATGTCTCATGGGACATTAAGAACCCCATAACAGGGCTCTTAGAGGAAATAGAGCAAAGCATAGGATATGCTGAGAGACCAGCTGCTCTGTAGTTGGGGTCAGTGTTACAAACACACATTCTCTTACAAACAACAGGAAACAGTGATAACAACATGTAATTGGTCCTAAACATGTATTTATAGGAAGAATGAGTGAATGATAGTTGCCTGTAGTGTAAGGCAGATAGCTATGGACCATCAACATAGACCCAAAGATAACCTTGGTAGTACCATGTGTACCAGGATGCACACTCATATTTATTAGGGATTTGATCAACAGCTAAATGACGGAGATGACATGAAGGTATTTGCCATCTTCTAGAAATCTCTCAGCACATTTATGCAACAGGGAATTCCACTTATATAATTAAGTTGTGAGTACAAGTGACTGACGGTTAACTCAGGTCTGGCCAACTTCGCTTGATAAAAGGAAGGTACCTGAGTTTTTTTGTTTGTTTGTTTGTTTGTTTGTTTGTTTGTTTTTGTTTTTGAGACAGGGTTTCACTGTGTAGCCCTGGCTGTCCTGGAACTCACTCTGTAGACCAGGCTGGCCTTGAACTCAGAAATCCGCCTGCCTCTGCCTCCCAAGTGCTGGGATTAAAGGTGTGCGCCACCACTTCCTGGCTTGGTACCTGAGTTTTAATGGAAGACTTCCAGGACACACATGCAAATACCCATAGAGAGTCAGAGAAAGAAAGAAAGGCTCTGCTAAGGTAAATGAAGCGGACTGTGTCATCATCTTTAATAGGGTAACGTCCTTATATGGCACTTTACAGTTTACAAAGCGTGTTCACAGATTACCTCATTTAGACTTCACAGTGCTCCCGTGAGGTGAAAGTGATGAAGAGTCTTTTATTTCCCAGAGAGGCAATGTGGCTGAGTCATAGGAGGCCGGTAAGCTTTCCTTGGTGGCTTTGTTTTGACAACTCTATCAGCTTACCTGACCAAAGGCAAATACTAATTTTATTAAATCTCCATCACAAGGAAGGCCCATTCAAAAATTCTTATTAGACAAGACTTTAGAGTGATCAGGACCAACAAAAGCAGGCAGGGCCACCTCTCACGGCGGCACAGCACTCTGTCAGACACAGTCCGCTCCCTCAAAAATTACCATAGAACAGATTGAGAGCTAAATCTGAACCATGGAATGCTCCAGTTAAAGCAGGGACCTCGTTTCATTCAGCTCAGCTCTAGACAGAAAAGATGGAAGACGTGATGAAGACAGGGACCCCTCCCCCTTCGCCTTTGTAGACTCTCCAGTTTGAGGCTGAGACCATTTATGGAGAAGATGGTGTGGCGTACCATGATTGGCTGATGATAGCAGTGTCTGGGCATATTCAAAGAGGGAGCAGTCACCTTCTGGGGGCTCTATTTTGTAAAAAGTCATCATCACTTAAAAAACTCTCAGATACAGAGTTCATGATCCTACTGATAAAAACTGAAAAACATATATTTTTTTAAAAACAAAAGGAAAAATAACCATTTCAGGGCAGATGTAATAAGCTTTTTCAAATTGTGTTGGCAGGTCATGTTTTTCTTCCATATCTTTTTAAAGACACTCTAATAAATTAAATAAAATGGATAGGAAAACAAACAAAACCCTTATCTCCAGGTATGCCTTCTCTTCGCAAAACCAATTTCACAGAACAGTCAGATATGTAATAACGGGCCTCCCGGGGATGTGATTTTTTATTCAACTTGACATGCAAGTTGCGAGTAATTAATTATGTCTTCTATTTACACGTTGTCAGATAAGAGTACTAAACAGAAGAGCTGAGAGCTTCACCGAATGCCACCATTAATCGGTTTAATTTGCAAACCTAATGCAATCAAAAGGAAGACATTAGTGTAAAAACTGTTGCTGTCCTTTCTTAAAGGGATAGACGTGTTTTATGGGTAAGAGTCACACAAAGCCAGGAAGCCACAGCATCTCGAGTCTCCCTGCATGCTAGGTCTTGGACGGCAGAAGGTGTGAATGTACACACATTGAGAGCAGGCGTCTTCCTTCCCAACGCGTTATGGTTCAGCTCTGTGTAATATCCAACAAAGCATCACCTGCACCAAAGAGCAGGACGTGATAAACGGAAGCATGGACCCTGGTATTTGTGAGCTTACAGAACCTGACAGCAGGCTTTGCTCTGGAAGCACGTGACTGGCAGATTGGTGGGCAAAAATTAGGCTAAAAGACACGGGGAAGATTCTGGATGATCAAGAACTGTTACCAGGAAGAACTCTTGTTTGACTTCTATCCAAATGTCAGTCCTCACAAAAGGAGTTAAGAGTAGATTCAGTCACAAGAGTCTGAATATACTTCTGTAGTAGGATGGAGGGAGGGAGGGATGGAAGTAAGGAAGGAGAGACAGAGACAGAGACAGAGACAGAGACAGAGACAGAGACAGAGGGGGGTTAGGAAGCTAGTGAATGGGAAATGAAAACCATGTCAGACAAAGTATGAAGTGATGTGAGGTACAGTACATCCAGCTAGACCACGCAGAGAGCAGGGGCTCTTTATCGCTCCTTCGGAACACCTCTGTGACTCAGTTTCTCCATTACTGAGATAGTGATAATGATGTAGAAAGCTATGCAAGGGTGGGATGAAATCGTCTGTGGAAAGTACCACGAAAGTCCTTCACTAGGCAATGGTGTCACCGGTACCATCTCCATCATTGTGAAACGGCAGTGAAACGGGGAAGAACTGATCTAATTTCTACTACTCAGGTTGCTCGGTTCCATTGGGACCAGTTGATGTGACCTTGTTTGCAGAACCTTGATTTTTGAGTTAGTATTTACGTCTACATCTGGTTCTTGATTTCCTACAGGACTGGTCCCCGGACCCTTGGTGGTATTAGAACCTGTAAATGGTAGAATCTGTAAGTGATGTAATCTAGGTACATTCCTCTATATATTTTAAGAAATCCCTTGCTTAGTTATAACAACGACTGTGGTATCAGACAGAGAGGGTTGGCTGTAAAATAGCACTGCTCGTATTCTCTATTTGTTTGGGGGCTACTATCATGTAATTTTAACTCATAGCTTTAAATAAAGAAAAAACCTGTAGAGGAAATTCCACAATTATAAGACTACATTAACACAAATTTTAATTATTATGGTCACAAGAGTAATTTTTAGTCACATCCAAAAGAAACGAATTTGAAAGCATGCCAACAGTTACAACATAAGTCTGAAAAAAAAATACATTTATTTCCCATTTGTCTGTACAAGTGGCTACAGATTAACGCATAAACACCAGGATCCAGGAGAGTTTAAGTCTAGGGACTAATTTACTGAACTACCGAAGCAACAGAGGATTATTTTATCTAATTAAGACAGAGAGTGCGTATTTAGAATTAAGCATTTGCATTTAACCGCAAATTCAGAATTATAAAAGCAATTAAAGCTAAAATGAGGGAAGATAATTTTTTGTGCATGCCACTGAGGAGCCAAAGTGCACCTTAATGTGTACATGTGTGGCTCTGGCTCAGAGTCAGTGGGGACACAGACTCTTCGCTCCCTGTTCAGGGCTTGAACCTGTCCGCGTCTTGCTCAAACCTCTTAAACCTAGTTGCTTCTTCTCACCCCGGATTAATCTAGTAGAGTACAGTTCAGCCTGCAACTGGCCTCATAATAGACCCGACCTTGTCACTGATGATGGTTCATTAAGGCCCTTGGTGTTTTGTTCCCACGTCATTCCACATTGCTTTAACACCTGTCTTTCCCTCCAGATGTGCTCATTGATTTCTCTCTGTTCCTCCGATCTGAAAGATTTTCCTTGAGTTAATCTCTATCAAATCTATTGAGCAGGACTCACCCGAGCTTTTATTTCTTTACCAAGACAAACACTCCTTCAAGCCCTCTGCCCTGGTCTTTATTAGTGTGTATTTTTGTCTCCTTCATCTGCAGGCTGATTGGCTACTGTGTCTAATCTTTTTACAGTGTCCCTTAAGCATCTCTGTGTCCATGTTACCTTCATTTATATTACAGATTTTCTGACAACAGCTCTTTGTTTCGTGACCTTAAGAATGAGCAGAGTCTCATCCTTACAGAAGAACTTGAATACATTTAGGGCTGAGCGGTTGAACTAAACATATATTCTTCTTCAAAACTCTTCCAATCACCCCGCATTTTACTCAGACTTTGGAAACTCAGCTTACATATTCTATCTCATTCAAAATTATTTTACATAATTCATGATATGCTCTAAATAATCCCCTAGAAGAACAGACTGGTCTTTGTCAATCAATCATGTATTCTGGTTCTACCCGACCAGGGTGATTTCATGACGTCACTTTCATCTGATTCTCTGAAGTCACTGAGGTGTGTCTTCAGGGATGATGTATTATGAATGGGGCTGTCTTAACTCTTGGATGTTTTAAGGATTTGCAAGCCAACTCTTGTAAAGTGCAGTTATATGTGCAACCTGCTTCAAAATAAATTTGAGTATTTATTTTGAAGCCTAATAGTATTTAGTGTTATAGTCCTTTCCTACTTTGCATATATTTTTCTAAAATATTATGCATTTTTCAGATATAGTCACTTTCCCTATAAATATAATTGTCTTATTTCTGAGTTGCTATAGAAAAGAGGCCATGTCTGTCAGCTAGTAAGTTAAAATATTTAGCAGACTGGCAGACACAATAAAAGCTCGACAAGCTAAATGGCAAACGCACTAAAGTGTATCTTGGAAATAATTATGGACTTATACAAAGTTGAACGCGATGTCTGGGGCAGTGGCTCCGTGAGTAAAAACTGAGCAGCGTAGAAGTTACCTCTGGAGCTCTAGCGTTGCAGGGCAGGGAGTAGATGCAGGCGGACACAGTGGGCTAGCCCAGCCTAACTGGTAAGTTCCAGGTTCAGTGAAAGACCCTGTAAAAGAGAACTTGATAGAGGAAGATACCAGAGTTAATATTTCCCCTGCTGCTACACACAGGCGAGCATACTTGCACACTCCCATGTTCCGACACACAGATACATATTCCCCTCTCTGCACACACAAGTTGCAAATAAATGTACAGAAAAGAGCCGCATGCCCTTCCTTTCACCTCCTCCGGGGGTAACAATTTTGCCTGTCAAAATAAGAAAACACCCAATCTATGGAACTGCCGTAGGTAACAATCATCCTGACGTCACCAGTTGCACGTGTACACGGCGGGGATCAGGATGCACTTGTGCAAATATACATGTTGGAGTGTGGGCGTGCTGAGAGGTCTACATCTTACAGCTTTGTACGGTTCAAAGAAACTACCACTGCAATCAAAACAGAAAACTGCATCTATGTCACAAGGCCTCCTCAGGCGGCCCCTTCACAGATACATGCGTTCTCTGCCCATGTCCCCACCCCAGTCCTTAGTAAACAGGAATCAGTTCCCCAGTTCAGTGACTTCGCTCTTTCAGGAATAAGTATACCCATACAGAGTGCCAGATTTTAAGGTTTCTTCATTCAGCACACTCTCACTGAGGTGACGTCACTGCGTCCTCATTACCATACGTGGATGTGCCATGGGTTCTGACCCCTCTAACCATTCCCACAGCAGTCCCTTAACGGAGGACATGGTGATTGCCATCCATGGCTGGCTAGTACAAACCCCCCCCGGGTGCAGGATTTAGTTTATTTAGGTAACTCTGAAGCTACTAATATGTTAGTTGTTGTTTAGGATAAAGGTTTCAGAATTGGGTGACAATGTAGTGTGTAAGAGGATGTCTTCCGGTACGTTCAGAGAGGGATCGTCTGCCCCGGTTTTCCCAGAACACGCCAATTTGTATTGGTTGTCTCAGCACAATGATCTCTTGGCTCACAGAAGTGCCCCAGTTGGTATGACAAATTATATTATCTTCATGGTTCTGACTCCTCCCTGACCCTGGGAACATCGATACCGTACCTGCTCAGCTACAATGGGCCTGGATTTCAGGGCGTTGCTGTTCTGAGGCTGTTCTCTCCACCTGTGGAGTGACCCTGTAGAGTCTGAGAGACTAGACCCATCTCCTCGTAATGAAGGACAGTCTTACTCAAGTCTCTTCTGGCCCTGCCTGCTTCTTCTCTCACAGAAAATGATTCTCCCTGTCAGTTTTATGGTTGAGGGCAGGAACTGAACTCATGCCAAAAAGCCGTGCCTGTGGCTATTTTCTGATCTGTAATAAGGCTAGATCTTGAGGATTCTAGCTTCAGCCCATCCCAAAGCTACAGGCCTACAGTGAGCTTAGCTGAGAGCAGCTGTTCAGCTCTATGCCAATTACTCTGCCCAGGGCACAAGGTCAAGTAAGAGAGTCACCCATTCTTATATGGGAGGAAGTTCCCTCAGAGAGTAGAAAACTATGAGTCAGGGGATAGAAGCTAGGCTACTGGAGGCGTTGAAGGGACAGTAACACACACAACTACGTCAGCTTTTCTTCCATGAAGAGGGCAGTACACTGCTAAATGCCACCCAGTTAGCCCAGCACACAGCCAGAATTCAAGTCAAAATCTTTACTTTTTTCCCCAGGAGACAGACTATGCTCCTTAGTTTCTTGTGATGTGATTTGGTATAGAAAAATGGGAAATAAAATCCTGTCAGTGTAACATGGGAGAGCTTTGCTAGTGATTGGTGTTTGGCTGTTCACACTCACGGACAGCACTCATGTAAGCAACGGTTCCCTTCCTCTCCAGTCCATGACCCACACTGCGTGCTTAGGACCACTATCTATGATAATATGTCCCCTTAATTAATGTAAATAAATATGTAAATCTTATATAATTGACTCCTGGGCTTATGGCTTAATGTAACAAATTCTAGAAGGCTAAAAGATACAAAAGCCTTGAAAAAATAAAACATTTTAGTGAAAAGAACATGTATGTTAGGGCATTTTAATTATTTTAACTATATATATGTATATACACACATACATACATATATGTATATTGCATAGACATAGGGAACGAGTTTGAAATACGTATCTCTAGAGGGTAGTGATTTTGAAGTGCGCTGTTTAGGAAGAAGCCTTCTTCTTTTTCTGTCTGTAGCTTTTGTTTTCGTTATAGCGTCTACTTTAAATTCTTAATATATTAATATAAAATTGTTATGACTATTGATACACATCTGATTCAGGTGTCCTTGAATATTGCAAGTGAAGAGTTCCCCACTTCAGATTTGTGAAAGGCCATCAAGAAGGCTGATTGGAGACTTCAGCATGGCAACAGGAATTTCAACAGAAAGAGTCTTCCTACGTCCCCATTAACCTTCAAAAATGAAAGACGTTCTATAGGTCTAGGAGTTGAAACACTCCAGGTAACAGTATATGCGGAACACAGCATTAAAGACCCTGTAGGCCTTTTGAGTTTCAAATATTCAAAATATAAATCCAAGGGTTCAGTCCCAGATAACCTGAATGGTAGGTGAGTTTTAGTAGATTTTGATAATTAAAAGCAACCAGGATGATAACGACTTCACACGTGCTTAAACTCAGTTTTTTAAAGTCCAAAGTATTTAATTCTAAACTCTTGCAATCGCTTTAGTGAGAAGCTTTTGCACACCAGCATTTCCATACTGCAAATCCCTGGAGTCTAACCATTTTGAGTGAAGCCTGTAGCCATTTGTGAGAGACTAATTAAAAAGTATAATTTGGTTAAGGAAGACTGCAGAAATTCCCCAGTACAACGCACAATAAGTTTGGTCACATCTTGCCACTACATTTAAGTGTAAATAATGGTTTGTATCAGTGCATTTTAATCCAAAATGCCTGGTTTTCTTTTATATCTTCAAGGGGAGAACCACACAACTCAATATTTAAAGACACATCACAGACAGCATACACTTAATTTTTGTTTCTATTTGTGATTTTGTTGTTGGTGGTGGTGGTGGTTTTGGATCTCATGATGTATTCTGGAAAGTTTGATCCTCCTGTCTTGCTTCCAGACCCCCAGCCCAGTGCTGGATCATACGGACATGACACCACACCCAGTCTTTCTTGATAGTAAGTTTAAGAGCTAGGAATTTGAAGCCATTTGTAATGATACATTTCCCCGAAGAGGCGGGAGAATCAGGAGTTTAAGGTAATCCTCAGCTACAGATCAAATTTGACTAAAAGGCTCTGTCTTAAATAAATATTCAGAATTTTGAGTACAGCCAAATAATAGGCATTTTCTAGTAACAGTTGTAAATGTCATGCTTATCCTTGGTGGTTTGGGGCAAGAATACACCTTACACTAATTGCTTCTACTGTGACAGAATACTTGACAGAAAGCAACTCACAAGGAAGAGTTCTTTTCCTTTCCCTTCCTTCCTTCCTTCCTTCCTTCCTTCCTTCCTTCCTTCCTTCCTTCCTTCCCTCCCTCCCTCCCTCCCTCCCTCCCTCCCTCCTTCCTTCCTTCCTTCCTTCCTTCCTTCCTTCCTCCCTCCCTTTTTTAAAAAGGAATTCTTTTTACATGTATTAATATATTGCCTGCGTGTACCAAGTGCATGCATTTCCTTTAGAGGCCAGAAGAGGGCACTGGATCCCCAGACCCAGAGTATCAGACAGTAGTGAGCCACCATGTGGGTGCTGGGAACCGAACCTGGGTCCTCTACAAGAGCAGCAAGTGCTCTTAACAACTAAGCCAACCAGAAGGGAAAGTTTCTTTTGGTTTGAGGCTATAGTCCATAGTTGCGGGGAAGTCACCATGGCAAAAGTGTGACACAGTCGGTCATGCTGAGTCCAAAGTCAGAAAGAAAAAGGTACCCAGCTCACGTTCTCCTCTATGCCTTTTTAGTCTGTCTAGGACTTCAGCCCAGGGGATGGAGCTACCAACACTGCAGGCAGCTTTTCCCTCCTCAGTTAAACATCCAGGGAACACAGTTGTAAGATGAGCACATGCATGTCTCACCTCCAGTCCACCTCACATTCCTGCTTTTTATTCCTAAATTTCAGTTCTTGGTATATTGTCAAATTAAGTAGATATCCCTGAGCAACATACAAAAACATCTTTTTTTTATGAACCAACAAATTGACATAAGTTGAAAACTCCTGGCTAGTCTTAGAGAAAGGTAACACAAGGAGCTTTATCCCAATAATGCTGTTTCAGGGACATACGAGGCTTATACAAGTACCTTCTCAGAAGTTTCTAGAAATATTCACTTGATTGTAAGTAAATATTATTAAACTTAATAAAAACTATTTAAAAATTTAAATTTATTAATTTTATTTTAACTTAATGTATAAATTAAATTTAAATTTATTTAAAACAAGAATTTCTAATATTACTTTTTAACTCTGTAGATGCAATTTAAATTTTTTTACATTCATTTATTTTTGTGTGAGAGCACATGCATACCATGGCATACCATGAAACATGTATGTTCCTTGGAGGGCAACTTCCCAGAATTCTTTCCTTCTGCCTTGTGAGTTCTTGGGTTAAACTTGGGCCACTGTGGTGGACAGCAAATGCCTTTCCCTGCTAAGCCCTGTGGCTGGGCCTTCAGATGGAGTTTCTTCTCATAAATGCATGGAGTGATGAGAAGAATGCTTTCAGCCATGATTGTGAAAGCATAAATAATTTAATTACAGTTTCTTCCTAATTCTGGTTATGCTTGGCCAACAAACAAAAATGAAGTTAAAGTTATAGAAAACCATTAAAGCTAACCAGAGTTTACCACAGTAACAATGCAGGAATAGACCATTCATGTAAACCAATCTGCTACAGGGTTAGTTAAAGTGAACATACACAAGTGAGTATATTCTTTAAATTTGTTTTTGTATCTCAGCTGCTTGAAAATTTAATCATCTGTTTGTTAAGCTATATGCTAAACATTTAATGATCACAGCATTAATTCAATTAGCGTCTTGTGCCTGCTGTTTACGTTGAAAAAAAAAAAATGCCTATGCTCCCGGATGTGACTCGTGTTTAACCTTCAACCACCAGATGCTTACGTGTCTTTCCTCCACTATCCTACATGTCCTCTATGTGAACACAGTGTGTGACATTTTTCTGCCTCTGTGTCTATGTCCCCATTATGCCATTGCAGAGTGGCTGTTAGCCACTCTTTCCCTGCAGCATTTGTCAATTCTTGGCACCTAATAGATGGCCAGTAAGTGATTGACTGAATGTAACTGGACAATAAATCACTGTCCTGTAATCCAAACGACAGACTTCATACTGAAGAAGGGAGGTGACTTCCCAGGGCTCCCATTTTGGTTTTGGGAAAAGACTGAACCACCACCACCACCACCACCACCACCACCACCACCACCACCACCACCACAACAACAACAACAACAACGTATAGGCTGCTCTGTCAGGAAAACTAAAAGGCAAAGAAAATGAACTAGTTGACAGAGGGCTTGTCAGTGAAAAATCAGAAATAGGAGCATGTGCGTTTACCATATTTTCATCCATAAACAAGCTAACTGATCTGTATTTTGGGGAAAAAATAGAACAAAATGAACGTCTGGGTTATCTTAAGAGAGTTGAATGAAATAGCACAGGCACAAAAGAGGAAATATTTATCATTTGAATCATATATACTGATATTTGTGATTGAATCATATACATTGAATATATATGAGTATTCTTGCTTTTTAGACTTAATAATAAAGGCTCACGAACTAGTGCAAAATAGGTTTCTTTGGTGTATCATTTACTTTAAGACTGGAACCGTTTTCTCGGGATAGTGAATGGTACTTTGTTCTCTGGGAAAAGCATTCTAAGAACAACACACGGTCTGTGAAGTGACTCAGTGAGCAAAGGCACTTGCCACCAAGCCTGACTGTCTGAATCCAATTCCTGGGACCCACACAGTGAAGGAACAAACTTTCCCCAGCAAGTTGTCTTGCTGTAGATTACACAAGAGGTTTTTATAAAGTTGTTTTTTTGTTGATGCTGTAATTATAGTTTGTGTTTTCACATACTTTCCTCAGTGGCTCATAGAAACCATATGGAACCTTCTGGAATCCACAGCACCAGAGAAAAGAGGAGAGTCTTTGTTGTGCTAGCTATGTCACTGAACCTGTTCACATACTTATTTCCTCTATTTAGACCAGGGTGCAGTCAAGAAGCAGCCTAAGCGAGGAAGTGTGCATTTTGGATGACAGTTTAAGAACGGCTTCACTTCCATCATGGCAGCCATTCACACTACATCCAGGAAGCGGCAGAGAAGCAGCGGAAGTGGGACCAGCCTATAAAACTCCGGGAACCCACTTCCTCCGGTGAGACTCCGCCTCCTAAGGGTTTCTCAACCTTTCAGACCAGCGCTACCAGCTGGGAGCCAAGTGTTCAAAAATACAATCCAATGGGGGATATTCTACATTTAAACCGCAGCGCACCTTATTCTCCTGGCTTTGACTTCTCGAATCAATTGACAGTAGTGTGCTACGAAGCTCCCATTCGCTTATTTAAGCAGAAAGAGCTGAGACCAATGGGCACCATAGAGGGGTCGTGTAAGTGACTGGGTAATGACCCAGGATTAAATCTCGCCATAGGAATTACCAAGAGAGTAGATTGAAAAGGACCCGTTAGAGGCAGTGTTCTCAACAAGCTTTAGAGGGTCTCCTATAGCTACGAATACAGAAATATTGACGTAGTCGGGATGGTAAAGATTATGGGGAGCGGTGATATGGAATGGGAGGCAAAAATATTTTTGGTATACCTGTATGGGCTGTAGGATACACACGCACACACACACACACACACACACACACACACACACACACACACACACACATACACGCATGCACACAGACTCACTAGCTTTTATAGGAACCATTTGCCCTTAGGTGTGTCAATTGTGATTTGCCTTTTTGAGAAAGGATTCCATCTTACTGTGAGCATAGGTAGCTGTGGAATCTTCCTGCTTCAGCCTTCTGGGTGCTAGGTTGGCAGGCATGCAGCACCATTCCCAGTTTCAATGGCTACAGGGCTTTGTCTTGTCTTTTTTTTGACCCTGGCTATCTTGCTCTATAACCAACTGTGACCTTGAGCTCCCAATTGTATCTTCCAAGCGCTGCGATTATGAACGTGCCTGCTTGCCACTGCTCTTTTCCGTTTTTTAAATTAATTTTTAAAAGATTTATTTACTTTTAGTTTATGTAAACAAGTGTTTTTCCTGCGTGTGCCTGTGTGTGTGTGTGTGTGTGTGTGTGTGTGTGTGTGTGTGTACCATAATTTTGCAGTACCTGTGGGACCAGAGAGGGCGTGAGAGCCTCTGAAACTGGAGTTACAGATGGTTGTGAACTATCACGTGGGTGTTGGGAACTGAACCTGGGTCTTTTGCAAGAGCAATAAGCACTGTTATCCACCCCGTCACTTCTCCGGGCCCCAATTTCTGCTTTTTAAACCAATAAAAATCAAGTAACCACTTAAGAAACATTGATGAGTAAATATATGTATTATTGAAGATATCTATTTTTTGTAAAAATAAATAAATAAATAATCAAACATGCTTGTGTTTCGATTTGTGATTTTAATAATATATTAGTATGCAATTGATAAAGGTTTACTACTTATAGTGTGGTGACTACATTATAATTATGATAATTTAAGTGTTGTAATGATAGTTCTTCAGGTTTTCCTTATATAGACATGTTCACAAGTCAATTATTATAATATCTTAGAATGCTTAGAAGCTATTTATATGGTGAAGAAAAGTGTTATCCAGTTTATTAAGTTGTTGTCACACTGCTAGTGCCAGATGCTAGCACGCAGGGAAAGACAACAGTTATGAGATAGAACTTTGTTTCCAAAGTATTTATCCCATCCATACTTGGATATACTTGGATGCATTAGATGAGGACCACTAAATGGTAGGAGCTCATCCTTGCCCTGGCCTACGCATACAAGAATGGAGCATCAATGAATCCATGCTTCCAGGCTCATTAAACCAGAGGAGAGGAGAACAGATTTCTGTAGCCATTGCTGTTAAGCTCCCTACTTTGCCCCACTGCCACTGACCACACAATGACACCCACACAAACATCCTTTCCAAACATTCAAGACTCAAGTTGGTTAAGGGCAGGGCAGGTGGCACAGTGGTTAAAGTATTTGCTGTGCAAACGTGAACACTGGAGCTTAGATACCACCTGTGTAAAAAGCCAGCAGTGGAAGTGTGTCTGTAACCCCACACGTGGTCCCCAAAGCTCTCTGGCCAGTGTCTATCTTGAGCAGTGAGCCCAAGTTCCCGTGAGAAATCCTGTCTCAAAACCATGAAGAAAATGGATGAAGAGTGACAGGGAAGTGTCCCTGCATCTGTCACATGTGCACATACTGCACACAAACTTACATAGCAAATAGAGACTCATCAGTCTCCAGTTTAGGCAGAGGGATAGTGTGCGTTTTGTCTGCCACACAACAGTAGTCATTGACATCATAAAGATCTAAAGCAGAAATGTGCTCACAGTGGGAAGACTCAACACCCATCACTTGCAAACACAGAGGCAGTGAACTATCCACAGAACACTCTAGATAAAATTTTCATGGGGAAATGAGACGCACAGAGTGTGCATGAGAGACAGAGACAGAGAGACAGATCTCAGAGAAAGTCAGAAAGACCACAAACCACAGGTATTTATCCTGAGTAAGAGTTAAATCATACTCTATCATACAATATCATAACACTCGAAATATTAAACACAGATGTTTAAAAAATAAAGTATTAAAGCCCCTTTCAAAGTTAATGATCTTTGATGACATCTAATGCAGGAACAGAAATATGGAAATATAGACAGAATAACAGAGGAATAAAAGACTCATGCCAAGTCTACTAGCGAAGTGTGGAGCTTCCGGTTGACCATTAATAAGCAACACTTCAGGGAAGACAGACTTCAAATTCCGATGAGGTCATAGTCTGCAGCTTGCATCTTAATTGACAAAGCACTGGTATTGACTGGATGGATGATATAGGAAGCCATTTTCAGGAAGGGCAGTAAAAATATGATGTGTTGGTTGCAGCAGGAATTATGGGAAGGCATACAAGAGGAAGATACTCCATTTGATCTATAAACAGAAGACTTGAGACCAGAAGGCTCTTGATTGATAACAGAGCTTTGATTGTACATATGTGCTTACCATAAACATACAGTTCTAAGCATTCCATGACCAGTATTGGGTGTAGGTCACACCACTCATGCAGATATTACCTCATAAAGTGCAGTAGCTGACTCAAACAACCTGAGCTACCTTGGTAAGTGGATCCATAACTAAAGCAAGCACAAGCAACGGTGTACAAAGCCTTGAACATTCTGCCCCTTCTAGGTTTCCTCAGTGAACCTGATTATAACCTGAATATCAGACACATCCCCATCTCCCCATAGCATATATATCCACCTAAATTATAGAAAATGAAATTGTAAATCACGCTTCAAAGTTGAAATATCTGACTTAACGTTCTTCAGAAATTCTTGCTCATATGGAGGATATAAGTATGAATATTAATAAATGCTTGTCATAATTAAAAACATGGAGATTTTTATAGGAGATGGGAAAATGGTTTGTCTTATGCCCATGGACCATTTTAGGTTGTACCATTGAGATCTGGTAGACTATTTGACAGTTAATAATGGGTATTTTTGAGGTTCACCAACCATATGCATGGTTATGTCTATTTTGTTGGTTCCTTGTTCAGTAGTTTGAATTAAAAGCCTCAAAATTATAAAGAAATTATACTGCATGCCTGAAGTGACATAAAATATACTAACCACAAAATGCATGATATTATATTATATGCCTAATTTAGCACTTTGAGCATCTCTTCTTAACTGTAAGGAAGTGCGATTCAATCAACGGGCATGTGTGAAAATGTTTTGAAGATTGAGGCTTAGTGGCTTTTCAATTTGTCGATTTTCCTTTTTCTGGTATACTTTTTAGTAAAGTGAAACAATGTTATCCTTTCATAAAATAAATATTAATAACTTCCCTTGCAACATTATTTTTCTCATTAGTGTAAGACTTGAAATGATTTATCAATGTATGGGCTATGGTGTATAGCTTATCATAATAGACATTTGCTAGCAAATGTTGAGAAATACACATATTATGTTAAAGAGAGTGAAAGGAAAGTCTATTACAGTCACTAAGATACCACCACGCTATCTCTGATGAATTTTCTTAGTCTATTATCATGTTTTGAGTTCAAACTTCTGACACATTTTTCTTTGCATTTTAACTTTAACATTATATTTTTCTCTCAAGTTAAATAGTCTCATTTCTAGAGTTACCATCCACTATGAAACAAAAACCTAAAGTTATTCCAAAGGCTAAATCTACATCAGATATCACACACACACACACACACACACACACACACACACACACACATATACACACACACACGCACACACACACACACGCACACACACACACACATACACACACACACACATATACACACACATACACACATACATACACACACATACACACACATACACACATACATACACACACATACACACACGCACACATACACACACACATACACACACATACACACACGCACACATACACACACACATACACACATACATACACACACATACACACACACACACATACACACACACACACACACACATACACACACACACACACACACACACACTTCTTTGCTATTCTCAGGAAAACACGTACCTCCATTTTTCACCTTAAGTCCGAAAAGAGTCTTACCTAGACATCTCAGTGGTTGCAAAGTCTGACAAACGGTTAGAAAAATTAATTACAAAAAACTCAGTATGCATATTATATCTGTGGTATGTACTACAGAGAAGCAGGTGAAACATGCAACTGAATTGGTATTTACAAGATTTTAAAATAAAATAAAACTGGCAACTTAAAAATTGAGCACATGTCCAATACAGCTCATAACTTCACTCGTGTAATCGCTTGCTGTTTACCCAGAGACTACATTTTCCTGTGATCCGGGAAGACAAGAAGAAAATATAGAGCAGTTTAGCACTCATGCTACCGCGGATTCGTGAGTCCTCTTCACTATAACCTTGGGAAGAATTCATAATTAATGGGCACATAAGCAAGAAGTGACTCCTTAATGCGGAAACATTTGCAGTCATTAACTGCTGACCTCCCCTAGCTAGGTATCCTCGTGGTGCTGAACGGATAGCTCCGGATCACCTGTGGCCATCCTTGAGTTTCTAGGGCAGGAAGGGAGGACTAGGAACAGGAGGAAAGCAGACCTCTGGAACCAGGAGTGACAGGGTACCAATTCCTAACTTACCTTCAGATGCCAAGAAAACAGCTTTTTAAAAGAATTTACATGTTTTAAGTGTCAAGATTTTGTTTTTTAAACAGTCTTTCCCTTTTCACTTTTTTCTCAAAGTACAATTTTGAGCTACACGTTCCAAAGAGGATAGGAAAAGGTGGGATTTATAAATTACATATTCCACCATTAAAATCAGTGGCAGCATCGTGTTAGGAGAAGATGGAACTGTGCAGAGTTTTTACCAGGCGTCCCCAGGTGATGGAGAATAAGACAGGGAGAGATCTCCCTTGGAGTTGAGCTGATTCCTTATTCAATGGAACCCTCTCCCCCGCCCCGCCTGGCCGGTGCGTCTGGTCCAGAGCTCAGCGCCCTGCGTGTGATTCCCGCAGAAGGCGAATTGACTGAGACAAAGCAGCCGTACCGAGGTTCCACTGGGGGAGGGCGCGAAGGTGAAGTGGCATTGGGGTGCAGTGGGGACCACTAAAAAAAAAGTGCCTTCATTTTGCTTGAGAAAGCCCTATCCCGCAAGCCCATCGCTGAGGTAGCAGAGTACAAAGGGCGACAACTGGAAGGCTCAAACTTCCAGATCTTTCCACCCGCAGCTACGCAGCCCACCCGGCACCGCGCTGAGGACAAAGCGTGCGCTGCTGGCGCTCCCCGCCTGGCCACCGCACCCTGAGCGCGTAGCTCCCTACGGCGAGATGGATCCCCATCTCCGTGGACTTGGGGTCCCTACCTTGAGCAGCACAAAGAGCCCGAGCAGAGGTAGCAGGCGGCGGCCCCCGAGCGTTCCCCTAGGCAGGTGCCCCATCGTGGCGCGACCAGGGACCCAGGAGGGACAGCAGCGCCAGCGGGTCCCCGTGGCGCTTACAATGACCAGTCCCGGCAGGCAGCTTTAGACCTCGGGCGCCCAGGCGGCTCCAGGCGGCCGCATGTCGCCTGGCAGGTCCTCCTGCGCCTCCGGATGGATCGCTCTCTTCTGTGCCTGAGTCCTGCTAGAACGTGCCAGGAGCCGGCTTGCTTAAAGGCTAAGGATGGAGAGGGTGGGGATAGCAGTGGGCGAGGCTCTGCGCCACAACTACAGCGGTTGCCACGGGAGGCAGGGGTCGGTGTGCAGAGGGAGCTGCCCAGGCTCCGCAGGCAGGCAGCCCTCAGCGGCCCCCTAGCAACAGGGATGTTCTCTCTCAGAGCAAGGAAGTCCTCAAGAGCAGATCTCGGGTCCTCCCACCAGGGCCTGCCCGCTTCCCATTGCTAGGCAGCCCCCAGACCAGGCTCCGCCTCAGCCTTGCCAGAGTCTCCTGGAGGAGTTGTTTGCAGGGTTTCCCCTCTGATACCTCTTAGCCCAGGTCCTTCTCAACCTCCGATCCTTTGCCCTTGTACTTAGGGTCACTAGTGACAAGTGTTTTCGAAAAGAGGGGTGAATCTCAACTCATGTACCCCCGACCTCAGTTCAATTATTCCATAGTCTCCCATAATCACCTAGGGAAACTGAGTAATTCTTTGAATTCCCCCGCTTGTCCTGTTACCCACACCTAACTCACAGTATTTTAGACATATTTAGAATATGTGCGTAATATATTCTCTCTGTGTGTGAATACACTAAGTACTCTGAATTATCCATGAATAACTAATCCAGGACTTTAGAATCACAAGCAACGACTTCCATGCAGTGTCTCACGTCTATTTACCTGTTTCTAGAGGTTTTGTGTTGTTTTTGAAAGACACCTCTATTTTTTAAAAAGCGGGATGCACTATATTAAGTCGTTTCTTTTTATCATGTAAATGTCTTGGGTGTGTCCTGAGGTAACAGAACTTTTTTATCCTTCAAAGTGTGGCACCAGGTGACAGGAAAGGGCACTTTGGTGACGCACTTAGGAGCGCAGCACCAATTCTCTGGGGCACAGTTGGAGAATGGTAACCTGCCATAGGACCTGACTTGTATGTGCTCATCTTTCTCTACAGGAGGACTGCAAACTAAAGGTTTGGACTGGGAATTTTCGCATGAGCAGATAGAGGCACTAATGGGACTTCACAAAACAGGACAACACTCTGGGCTTGTGTGCAAACGTTCCCCTTGCTGGCACGGAAGCTACCTCAGTACACAGCCCACTCTCCCAGATGTGCGTCTGTTCAGCGCCCTTGTGCCTGGCCTTTGTTGGGCCCTCTCTCTCTCTCTCTCTCTCTCTCTCTCTCTCTCTCTCTCTCTCTCTCTCCCTCCCTCTTTCCCTCGCTTCCCCCCCCCCTCAGGAAAGGTTTTCGCTGCTTTCCACTTCTGGGCCAGACTCGAGGGCTTTCTAAGAAATGGTTCCTTGGAGCTGCACTTTCAGAGCCTTTGGCTTGATATGTTTTCCTTTTATTCTGAAGCTTTTGAAAGTGGCTTTCCATTTCCACCTACATCAAAGAGGCTCCACAGTGATCTAATTTCTAGACAGAGATGCTTAGGTTGGGGCCTAAGTGGTACTCACAACATGCCAACAATTATTCTTTTAAATAGAGTTTTATTTTAGTATCAGTATGTGAATTAAACACATGTGTCAGGGTAATTGTGCATACACATGGTGTTTTGTGTGTGTGTGTGTGTGTGTGTGTGTGTGTGTGTGTGTGTGTGGTATAGGGATAGGTATTTGATCTATTTTAGGTATTAGGAAGCAATTTTGCTCAAATATCAATCTTATAAATGCAAAAGGCGCTTTAAAATAATGTGTTTTTTTAAATGCTCCTACGTAGTTGTATGTTTTTACTTTCTCTCTGCTCAGTTAAATCACAAGCTGCTCAGCCCTGCTGCTCTCACACAGATGTGTACATGGACCACTTTAGGGCAGCAGCAATATTAAGTGGTTAGTGTATCACCGCCCAGGAAAGCATTCGTAATTAGCGTGATTAATATTCCATTAGCAGCCTGTGACTGCACGGCCTGAAGACTGGAGGCTTGGTAATCACAGAAGAGCTCCTTTCCAAAGATAAACATTTCACATAGTGATCACAGGGAAAAAATAGTCTCGTTTGGTATTATATCTAAACCAACAACAGAATTGCAAATTCTTACCAGAGACTCCCACTAAGAATGTGTATGTGGCGTTGTCTGTGGTGTGCTTCTTCAATCCCACTAGCTGGTTTTCCATTGCATTGTTTCTAAAATATGCTAAATCTTACTAAACTAGTTTCAAGAGTCCCAACAAGAATGGCCACAGGTAGCATCAGTGTGTCCAGTCATTTTGGTCACCAGTTGCCTGAAAGTATCCATTAGGTTTTCATGTCTCAACCATGCTGCTTCCTAAAGAGGGTTCAGATTCTCTAAATGTTACTCTGTCTGAAGAAAGATAAATATGGAACAAAATGGACCCCCTTGTGCACTGAATTTAAAATGAAATGGCTCTCAGAATGAAACAAAGCTGTTTACTTGGAAAATGATAATAATTAGTAGCTAGCAATCTGAGAGGCTGGTGATGAAAGATACAGACTTTTCTATTTATTTATTTGATCAAAAGAAACAGTCTTTTTCTAAGTATGTAAAACTCTGTTCTTGCCTTTGTGGGTCACACCTATCACATACAAACAGGGATAATAGCAGCCAGAGAATGCAGCTAGAATCCCTGTGAGGGCCCTAATGACGAGTCAAGTAGGACTCCTGCACGGCCCTGACCAATGAAGCTCAGCTGTGTTCCCCGGAGACAGCTTTAATGCAATTCCACCAGGGTAGTCCCAGCCTCCAGGACTGAAATAGCTTGCAAGGCTGTCAGCAGTTTCAGTATCAGACAGTTGTTCGTACGGGGGCTTCACATTGACAAATAATTTGCTTTGTGTAGATTACAGGGGAAGGAAAGCTTACGTCAGGAATCATCAAACATTCCTCCACTTGAAAAACTCACAATAGATGTTAAGGTTGCCAACCATGTTCTGAGGATTACAACGTTTTCCACGTGTGAACTGAAGATTACATGGAATGAGTTCTCAAGATAGGACAGCAGGCAACGCTTCTGTTTTCAGGCTATTTGGACATTTGTTTAGCTCTTTCCCCCAGATGAGGCCTGACTTCTCACCTAAGAACTCTGTCCACCGCTCATAAGCTCCATGTCTCTCAAAATGCACATGATTGACAGCTCTCAAGTGAACAGCGGGATGGAACTTCCAAACCTCCTTCCGCTTGCCCAGCTGGGAAAGCCGGGACACACTCCCGAGGCTTGCTTTCCCTTTCACATGGAGATGCACCACTTGTTAGCTCTTTTTTCCCCATCGATAATTCTTAAGACATCATCTTTTTTACTTTACACTAATATAGTTCTAAAAAAGAAAGAGCCAAAAGGAAATAATGCATCATAAGATGTAGTCTTTATAACTCAGAAATTTCTATTTTACAAACAAGAACATATGTATTGTAGACAATATAAGTAGATATTTATCACTGGACACAAATTGTAAACTCTCTTACATTAGGAAGGCACATTGCTATTGTTTAGATGCTGTTTCTTGGTTTCATGCTAGAATTACTGGCTGTTTCTAAAATTTAGATTACCCTCTAAACAGTGATAAGTGATTTAATCTTATATTTTTACATGTGATTTTTTTTTCTAAAAAGTATTGTTGACAATAAATTTCTAAAATATTTTCCTGGTCATTCTTTTGACATTGCTGTCAACTACTTAGCTCTTCCTCGTCTCTAGCTTTTGTGGTTAATTTCACTTTAAAGTTCTAACGTCCTGTGTGGGAGGGTTGGTGTTAGCTTGGCAGGAAGAAAGATTAGAACCTTACTACGATTGTAGCATGGGGTAAGTAGAAATGGCGTCTTACCAAAGCTCAGCAAACTTTAATTATATGAATCTTGATGTAGCTACATTAACCAAGAGTTATTAAACTACTTAGATTAGTGGTTCTCAACCTGTAGGTTGTGACCCCTTTGGGGTTCAAATGACCCTTCGATAGGGGTTTCACATCAGATATTCTGTTTGTCACCTATTTACATTTGATTCATAACAGCAGCCAGATTATAGTCATGAAGTAGCAATGAAGATAAGTTTATGGTTGAGGTATGGTTGAGGTTCACTACAACCTGAGGAATTGTATGAAAAGGCCACCGCACTAGGAAGGTGGAGAACCACTGACGTAGATGGAGCTCAATTTACCTTCAAACTCATTAACTTCCATCTTGGTTTTTGTACAGAATCTCTCATGAACCTGAGGCTTGCCAATTAGGCCAAGTTGGGCAAGAAGCAAATTCTAAAGATCTGCCTCTCTTGCTCTAAAACTAATGGGCTCTGTCATGCTTTTCTTCTCACGCCCTCTCCTTCCCCTCCTCTTCCTTCTCCCCTTCCTTTTCCTCCTCCCTCTTCTCCCTTTTTACATAGATGCTGGGGTTTGCACTAAGGTCCTGATGCTTGCATGGCAGACACTTCATTGACTGAGTTGATCCACACCCCCCTGTAAAACCCACTTGTATGCCAATTACACCTCGATAGACTAATTTCAAAAGACTCAATGCTTATCTATGTATCTGCATTTTAAACATCATTTCAAAATAACAATCAGAATTTTAGATCAAATTCAGTTTGCTGATTACATATCGGATTCCATCAGAATCTCTTTCAATGCAACTCAGAATCCAGCTTATAGATTGAATTTCTTCTTTTTCCTTTTGTATTACAGATCAATTAATTACTAAGCCATTTAGTAAGCATATATTTTTCAACTCCTGCCATCATGAGCGTAATAGGAAGATGAAGATACAGTCATTGATGTCTGGGAGCTGACAGTCTGGCAGGAAAGATGTCACAAGTTGGGTGCAAAGACGGAGACAGATACTAACAGCACTCAGGGGGAGGCAGAGGTAATTGACAGATTAGAAGCCAGAAATCCAGGATTCTGTCTCAAATAAGAGTGCAGTCAAGGGTGTTCAGACTGAGGTGCAAAAAGCCCTTTGCCTGTCACCAGTGTGGTGCAGGCCTGCCATGTCATTGTCCCAGAGATTCCACGTAGAAGCAGGAGGACCCGGAGTTGCAGGACACCCTGGGCAACACGAGACCCATCACAGACTCTTCCTTCAGTGACTGCCCATAACTTGGTCTTCTTCCATGAGCATGCAGCCTAGTATATTTTCACACATTTTTCTTGCAGGTAAATGCTGGAATAAGCCTGAGCCCGTGGAATGGGGCAGAAGTGTTGTGCACTGCTAGGTCTTGTAAAACATTTATGCACAGTCCTAGAGTCATAAGAAACCAGAGCTAAAAGACCCTCCATCCTGCAGGCAGAGGAGAAACCCCTGTCTCCCCATCCTCCCATCCCCCCACCCCCTTGCTGACCTCCCTCCTGTATCCTCCATATACCTGCCTTGAAAATTGCAAAGAACACTTTCCCTCTGGAAAACTCGAGGAGACTGACAAGTTTTCAATACAGGAAAGATGGAGTGAATCCATGTTTTCATTAGGAGGCTGAGAAGAAGGAATGAGTCTCCCATGTTACAGGGATTATACAATTAAATGTCTGACTCTAAATTCCGGGTGGGGGAGGGAGCCAGTGAAGGCAGAGGAAAACATCTGTGAGGACAAACGTTCAAACTTGCTTTGAGCCCCCTCTGCAGGTGGCTCCTCACCCAAGACCAGTGCTCTGACCACACTTGGCACCAATGGCAGCCCTCAGGGCTCCAACCACACCTGTGGAACCCACCTGCTCTCCTGACATTTTGAGACACACATGATTTCCATTTTAGGATCTCTTTCCATGGTTGCTTGCTTGACTCTCCGTATGGTCTTAGCTACACCGATTTGCCAAGGCTATGCACGCAGCTGGCATCCCTCAACTCCATGCCCTGAGACCAAATCTAATGCCCTTTCCAATGGCCCAGAGTCCAGTGGGAATATAGTGGTGAAGGTAAAGATCAGCTTCAGGAGCAGGGAGTGTGGCTAAGGGAGAGTACATAGAGTGCTTGTCTACGTCATCTTAGTATTCTAGGTACTAAGGTGGGATGGTTGCCAAGAGTTTGAAGCCAACCTGAGGTACATAATGAGAGTGTCCCAACACAGACACACACACACACACACACACACACACACACACACACACACACACACACTCATTATGACAATAAGAGTCAAGGACAAACACATCGGCTGTAGAGCAGCACATTATGTAGTTAGGTGAAGTCTCTCAGGCTTTGAAGGCATTCTTAAGCTATAGTAAATTTAAAAGTAATACAGCAGCAAATGATCACTGCTTACTGACGGAGAGGAACGCAGCTGTGTTTAGCGATGAGCTGCCCTCATGTCTATAATTTTGAGCTGCACTAAATGATAACAGATTGGGGGATGGAGGTAACTATAACAACTTCAGCAAACCATTGTGGATTATAGCATTTAGTCAATAGGTGCAGGTTCTTTGCATAATTCTCGTGTGTATTCTGTATTGGACATTGTTTAAAGAGAAAATGACCAACTGTGTCCCTTCAGTTATTTCAATGATTGCTTGCACAATTTGCTCTTCTCGGAGTCTAGTGCATACATGATCATGAATCTGTTCTCTCTGTGCAGTTTTTCTGACGCACAGGAGCTGAATGGCGTATATGCACTGACATCCTTGACTCCTAAATATTTTACGAGCCTCAATGTCACTATGGGGCCAAAGATGGAAAAGGGACTCCACAGCCTCAGCTAACAGCTCTGTCCCACCTGTCCCAACTAGCTCCAAAAGGACTTTTACCTGCTTAATTCCTGCCCTAGAATCTAATACTTGCTACAAGTGCCGGTGTTTCTTTAGTCTTTAAACATAACTATCACATTCTTTTTTCATTTCTTTTCTAGATCCACTTTAAACTTATTTTATGTATACATGAGTTTTCCCTGCATGTATTTTTTGTTTTGTTTTGTTTTTCAAGACAGGGTTTCTCTGTGTAGCCCTGGCTGTCCTGGAACTCACTCTGTAGACCAGGTTGGCCTCGAACTCAGAGATTCTCCTGTCTCTGCCTCCCGAGTGCTGGGATCAAAGGCGTGCGCCACCACTGCCCGGCTTCCCTGCATGTATTTTTGAGCATCGAATTTATACAGTGTTCATGGAGTTCAGAGAGGGCATCAGATTTCCTGGAGTTGGAATGCGTTGTAGAACAGTAAACTGTCTTAACCACCAAGCTATTTTCAAATCCTTTAAAAATATTTTAAAATTTATTATTATTCTCGTTATTATTAATGATCATTATTAATTATTAATAATAATTATATAATAATTAATTATTAATTGCTATTATGTTATAGTGATTTATTATTGATTGCTATTATATTTTAATGATTGATTGTTATTAATTGTGCTGCGTGTGTGTGTGTGTGTGTGTGTGTGTGTGTGTGTATGTGAATCAGAGTAAGTTGTCGCCCTACATGATTTGGGTCCCAGCAATTGAACTCAGTAATAAGCACCCTTACTCGATGAGCCACCTCTTCCGCCCTCTTTACATTTTCTTTTAAATCTATAACATTGGGTTTTTCGCAGCATCTACACAGATGCTACAGGGTATCCCACCCCTTAGATCATCTATTGTTTCTACTCAGTTCACCCACTTATTTCAGTAGATGCCGTGTTTGCTGCAGCCTGGAAGATGAGAACTGGACGTTTTGTGCACTTGCGCTAAACATTTTTGGCAATGATACCTTGTAACTGTGGGAAGGGGTGTGAGTGAGTGTGTGTGTGTGTGTGTGTGTGTGTGTGTGTGTGTGTGTGTGTGTGTGTGTGTTTTGTCCCTTAGGCTGTGGAATGCATACTTCCAAGCTATGTGACCGATAACAAGGCTTGAATTTATTATATGAACGAGGGAGTGATGGGAAACCTCCCCGAGGGAAAGGCATACTTTCTCCTTTATGACAACAGGAAGTGAGTTGCAGGTTCATGCTCTAGAGCTGTGTGCTCCGTCCTATTGGTTCCGTCTTTAGTTAATGACTTCAATGTCCACATAACCTTGCTTGTATCCATTGTTACACTGGGTTTTTCAAGGTGATACTTTTTTTCAGTTCTTACTCTGGTGATGTTGCTTGAGCTTTAGTGGGGGAGAGAGGGTCTATAGGCCCATTCCATGAATGCCTGAACATCCATAGACCATTATTCTCGACATCTTTAACAGGTAGGAGTCTCAGCAGTAATTACTTCGCTGCACAAGAAGAAGCTTCTCTGACCAAGGTTGAGGGCAGTGCAACTCTGTATACACAAACATAAATATTTGAAAGGGAGACTGACAATGTGAGCATATAACAAATAACTCCAACAGATTTTCTCCTATAGCCTATAGCTTTTCCAGTCACGGTCTTTGGCCATGTGTACAGTACCAGGCATGAATATTTTCCAATGGAGCCAGCTTCAAATCCAATCAAGAGAGTGGTTGGCTAACCTCATGAACAGAACAGTCTTTGCACTACTGTGCCAGTGGGTATACATGGACTGACAGACAAGTCATACTACCTCTGGGTAAGACTGTCAGTGTCTTTTCTTCTCCAGAAGCCAGTATAGCACTTTCTGTCCCCATGAAAGCTAGCCAGCAAGGAGAATTTTCCACTTAGTTCAAGACAGATTTCTCAATGTTCTACAACCACAGTCTTCAGTAGTAAAGTCTTACCATCTAGTTTTGATGAGCGACTAAGCCCAATGGGAACTGACTGAAAATGTAAAAACCAGAGGAGGGGTCCTGAGAGGCTGTCCTCTAGAAAGGACCTGGCTGTGAAACACATGAGTTCACAGCAGTCATAGCTGTGTGAATAGTTAACATGGGATATGTGAATATGGTAACATAGGTTATGACACCCACACACAACCCCCAAAAGTCAAAGAGTTTAAAATCCCAGCGTGGGGCCTCTGAATGCACCACCTCTAGCTGAAGTTGGGAGGGAGATGGGAGATAGGTAGGAAGGATGAAGGAAGGATGAGGGAGGGGGAGGGGATGGACAAGATCAAGAGACATTGTAGACATGGTCAAGAGACATTGTAGACATGGTCAAGAGACATTGTAGACATGGTCAAGAGACATTGTAGACATGATCAAGAGACATTGTAGACATGGTCAAAAGACATTGTAGACATGAATGAAAGTTTCATATCTGAAACTCCCTCCCCCTCATATTAGTTAGCATCCTTCCTAAAGAAGGCTTTTCTTCTCCTCTTTCTAGCTTTCTAGCATTGGTTTTAAAGTGTGTGGAGCTCCCAACATTGGCTATCGATTTGATCTGGAAATGGATGTGTTCCAGGCTGATCACCACAGTGAGGCCTCGCCATCCCCAGCATCGGCGAGGTGGCTTTGTATTCTTAGCCTTTTCATTCAGAAGTTGAGAGGTGATGCCTGGTGAGTCTCTAGACTCTCACACCTTCACTGTGGCAACGATGGGGTGCCTCTGAAATGGAGGCTGAAGGCAAAATGAGACTTCTTTTCTAGGGAAAGAACCCCTTTCGGGAATCATCCTAGCAAAATGTCTTGTATGTCCCTGCCCTAAAATCTCTTTATGCTCACTCCCCACACCCATCCGACGTCTTGGTAGCTACTGATCTTTTAACTTGGTACAGCTTTGTCTTTTCCCACTGTGTCCCATGCTAACTTTTTCTCCTTAGTATTTAATGTTAATCCCCCTCTCTCTCTCTCTCTCTCTCTCTCTCTCTCTCTCTCTCTCTCTCTCTCTCTCTCCCCCCCCCCCCCGTGTGTGTATGTGTGTTATTAAACAACTTTAAAATCACTGGACACTATTCTATTGTATGGATACACTACATCATATTTACCAATTGGCTTGCAGCACTGGGAGTGTGGACAATGACTAACCCTGTTAACTCTAACCCTACTGACTGCTAGTAGTAAGACAGGTAACTAACTCTGTGAGTAACACTGCCGAAGGGTCTTACAAAATGGCCAGAGCATAGCCACTCCCACCAGCAATAGCTGGGGTTTCTTGTTGCCCCAGATCCTTCATGGCCCTGTAGCCTAAAGAATTTAGGGCATTCTAGTGGGTAAGAAGTAGGTGGTGCCTGTTGCTTTGACTAGTGTTTCTTTCATGATATAAATGATGCAAACGCCCTTTAATATGCATCTTTGACCCATCCGCTCCTTCTTTCCTTGCCTGCCTATTCAGGTCTTTTCCTCAGTCTTTAAATTGGGTTATTTACTTTCATAGTGTTAAGTTTTAAAAATCCTTTGTGTATTTTAGAAGCAAGTTTTTTTCGTAAGAGTGGTGCTGTGCAATTATTTTCTCTCAGTCTTTGGCTCAACACTGTGTCCTCTCAATAGTGTGTTTCTAATTTTAGTGCAATCCAAATTACCATATTTTTTCCTTTCATGGATTATGCTTTAAGTGTTTTGTCTAAAAACCCAACACCGACACACACACACACACACACACACACACACACACACACACACACACACACTTCCTAGATGTTTTTCGTCCAACGTCTTATTACCTACTATCCTTTAGGATGGTCCAACAGTTGCAGCTTAAATCATATTGATTGCTAAACTCTGTATCTGGATCACATTTACACTTGACACTGATCATCAAGCGTCGCCTCAGCTTCTGTTCTAAAGGAACAATGTAGAAATCTATTCTTGCAACAAAACAAATTAAGTTAGGAGACGTTTCAAAAAATAATCCATTAGTTTATGTGACAGGTACTGTGCTCTTACTACGTCCCATTTGTGTCCAGTCCTCAGAATTCAGAAGCTATGTAAGCAGAGAGATCCAACATAGAAATGCCCTCAGGCAGCCATGTGTCTTGGGTACATGAGTTAATAAGGAGACAGAGATGCTTCTACTGCAGTGCTTCTCAACCTGCCTCGTGCTGCAAGCCTTTAGTACAGTTCCTCAGGTTGTAGTAACCCCCAGCCATAAAATTATTTTTGTTTCTACTTCACAACTGTAATTTTGCTACTGTTATGAATAGCAATGTAAATATTTTTGCGATAGAGGTTTGCCAAAGGGGTCATGACCCATGGGTTGAGAACCACTGGTCTAATGGATGGTTCAGAAGGAGTGGGGGAAGTTTGATGGAACACCGAACATGACATGAGGCCTTGGCTTCTAATCTGAGAAGCCAGAAGTGAGTCCAGTGTGCCAAATGGGAAGTTCACTTGGCTTTTTGTGGAAGACATGCTCTTGGAGAAGCAAGTTTAAGAAAACCAGGTAGGGTGCTGGAGAGATGGGTCAGTAGTTAAGAGCACTGTCTGCTCTTCTGGAGGATCCTGGTCCCTCAAAGCCACTGTAACTCCAGTCCCAGGGCATCTGGTGCCCTCTTCTAGACTCTATGGGCACTACACACATGTGGTACACACACATACATGCATAAAAACCACTCATACAAATACAAATAAAGATAAAATTTAAAAGGACTAGCTAGAGGACTATCGAATAATGCTGGTAGAAAACAATGTACTAAGAAATTCTGCATGCAGAAATAAACACAGGTTTCTTAAACACAGAAAACAAGATTCGCTTGTGAATCACAAAGACAAAGAATTGCCCCCCAAGTGTTTACCCTGAACAGAAAGGATGGCCTGGGTATGTCTTGAAAAAAGAAAATGGAAGCAGGGTGGGGTTGATGACAATGTCAGTTCTACACGTTAGCTTATCAGATGCCTAAGTAGAAATGGTGGATAAAGGGTGAGCAAGCCATTCTGGAAATGAGGAGTTTCAACAGGAATAACACACACGTGTATTCCTTGTAGAAGATAATTTGTGAAATTCTGATCTATAAGGTCTATAAGGAATATCATAGACATGACAGAGAAGAAATCCAAAGACTGAGGATTTGTCTGGTGTTCATTTTCTGGGTTTGTTTTTGCAGCAGTAAACTCTTTAGAAACAGGTGGAGCTGGAGAGATGGCTCAGAGGTTAAGAGCGGTGCTACTCTTGCGGAGGACCAGAGTTGTTTCCAGCATGCACGTCAGAGAGCTTACAACTGTGTGTAATGCAGATCCAGAAGACCCAGTGCCCTCTTCTGGTCTCTATGTATTCGTGTGTCAGCACGTGCGCGCACACGCGCGCGCGCACACACACACACACACACACACACACACACACAGAGGTATCCACACACATAAACAGATTTTTAAAATTAAAAAGATAAAAAGGCAGATTGAGGGGAAAGTCTTCCTTCTTCCATCCAATCAGATGAAGACTCATTTTTTTCATTTGTACGTAAGTTTGTGGAGGGCTTCTCTAAATATCATAATCCAATTTAAGAAGCCAATATTAATGTATAAGTAGAAGTAAATACCAAATTCAAATTTTCCACATAAGTCAATGATGTATTATATAAATTTTGTCAACAGTGTTTAAATTTTTTTTTCAGAGAGGTCTTCTTTTTTTTTGGATAGTGACTTAACTGTTCATAGGTAAAGGTGAGAGGTGAGCCAAGTGGATTCTGGGAATATGGTGGCAGTTACCTTGGCAACGGGGTCACTGTCGCCTAGGTGTGATGTCACTGGCTTCTGAGCTGGTCCTGATACCAACAGTCATAATCTTACATTGGTAGAAATCTTTGCATTTTGATGCAGAATTAAAGTTATATTTTCTTATATTGGTACAGAATTTAAATATTGATACAAATTTAAGGGTTTCATTGGTATAAATCTTTGTATATTAATATAAAATTTAAAGTTGATTTTATTACTCTTTTTTTTTAAATAATAAAATTTAATTGTTAGAGAATTTTAGAGAAATGTTCCATATAACAGTACAAATCAATACAGTACTTCTAATGAACAGTTTACCTACAAGTACCAAAATATAAATTGTGCATAAAATTTTATCTAGTAAACTTATTTCTAGGAATTTATGTTGACAAAACTATGTATGTACTGTGGGATATCCATCACAGTAATATATACAATGGTGAATTATGAGAAACATGTCAAAATTAAATACAGAATTGATAAATTATGAAATTACTTGTAGACATTTTTATAATAATTAAAATGCTATTTTTTGGCTAAAACTTTAGAAGCCAATATTATCATCATCTTATACTTTCACATTATAAATATGATTAAAATCAATCAAATCACTTTGTAAAAACATTATGCAATTGGAAATTATTTCTGACAGATCAACTCTTACAGTTTTATAGGCCATTCATTTTTCTCCTTTGAAATGACAAAAGAAAGTTGACTTCAGTCAAAATAGCACACAACCTAATCTCATAAATCGCATATTTAATGTTACTTGTTTTCAGTAGGTTTTGAAAACCTTAGTACTGCCGGGCAGTGGTGGCACACGCCTTTAATCCCAGCACTTGGGAGGCAGAGGCAGGTGGATTTCTGAGTTCGAGGCCAGCCTGGTCTACAGAGTGAGTTCCAGGACAGCCAGGGCTACACAGAGAAACCCTGTCTCGAAAAACCAAAAAAAAAAAAAAAGAAAACCTTAGTACTGTCAGACTCAACTAGAAATAAGTTGACAACTCTTGACTAAATTCAGAGACGATAAATACTAGTCTTCTAAAATATACAGGACTCACCTCCATAATGTGAACATAAAATTCAAAGACTCCAGTGTTCTCCCTTGAAGATATGTTAGCTTCACTCTGAGCAAAGAGCAACATTCCTTTGTTTCCCAAGGCCATTACACTGAGATTCATCAGATACCTATAACACTTGCTGAAGTTACCTCTTAAATATTTCTATTTGACCAGTATCACGTGTCCTTCCTGATCTTTTTTGATAACTTTTGGTTGAAAGTTGATTGTATTCGATATTAGAACGGCTACTCCAGCTTGTTTCTTGGGACCATTTGTTTGGAAAATTGTTTTCCAACCTTTTACTCTGAGATAATGTGTCTTTGTGACTGAGGTGCCTTTCCTGTATGCAGCAAAATGCTGGGTCCTGTTTACATATCCAGTCTGTTAGTTCATGACTTTTTATTGGGGAATTGAGTCCATTGATGTTAAGAGATATTAAGGAAAAGTGATTGTTACTTCCTGTTATCTTTGTTGTTAGAGGTGGTATTATGTTTATGCGGCTATCTTCTTTTGGGATTGTTGAAAGATTACTTTCTTGCTTTTTCTAGGGTATAGTTTCCCTCCTTGTGTTGGTGTTTTCCATCTATTATCCTTTGTA